>SJYX01015068.1:54803-77324 GCA_006410675.1 Oreotragus oreotragus | reverse complement strand
TGCCATCCAGCCATCTAATCCTCGGTCGTCCCCTTCTCCTCCTGCCCCCAATCCCTCCCAGCATCAGAGTCTTTTCCAATGAGTCAACTCTTCACATGAGGTAGCCAAAGTATTGGAGTTTCAGCTTCAGCATCATCCCTTCCAAAGAACACCCAGGACTGATCTCATTTAGAATGGACTGGTTGGATTTCCTGGCAGTCCAAGGGACTCTCAGGAGTCTTCTCCAACACCACAGTTCAAAAGCATCAATTCTTCGGCCCTCAGCTTTCTTCACAGTCCAACTCACATCCATACATGACCACTGGAAAAACCATAGCCTTGACTAAATGGACCTTTGTTGGCAAAGTAATGTCTCTGGTTTTCAATATGCTGTCTAGGCTGGTCATAACTTTTCCTCCAAGGAGTAAGCATCTTTTAATTTCATGGCTTCAGTCACCATCTGCAGTGATTTTAGAGCCCCCAAAAATAGTCTGACACTGTTTCCACTGTTTCCCCATCTATTTCCCATGAAGTGATGGGACCAGATGCCATGATCTTAGTTTTCTGAATTTTTTTTTCAATAAACATTTATTGACTATCATATGCCAAGTCTGATGCTGAGAGCTGCAAAGAAGAAAAAAAAAAATATATGTATAGTGCCTGGCCTCATGAAGCTTGTGTTCTAATGACAAAAACAATGCAAAAAAATTACTGTAAGTATAGGAGGAGGGTCAAAAGGTGGACAGAGTATTAAGGAGAAAGGAACCAACCTCTTCTGTTGGATCTGAAGTTCAAGGTGAAGTTCAAGGTGAAGCGTGAAGTGTGAAAGGCGAGCAGAGGTTTATTAGATGAACAGTGGGGCTCGGCGTTTCCAGGCTGGGGAGATAGCACAAGCGGATTCCCAGAAGCAGGAGGAAGCATGGCAGGCCATAGGTGCTGAAAGACACCGCAGTGACTGGAACGAGAACCAGGAAGAGCCTGCCAGCTGCACAGCGCCCAGCACACACGCTAAGTTATGTCAAGACTGGATCCTTATGTGCCTTAGAAGCTCCCAAGGAATAGGAAAGGGTGGCTTACTGACGCCTATTATCATTTCCAGAGGAAACAAAAATTACTATTGATGGCAACCTGTGTCTGGAGACACACTTCATGCATAATGTTTTATTTAAAATTTTGCAACATATTCACATTTTGTCGGACAACTTATAACAAAGGAGACGTTAAATGGACGTTTTCCTAGAAGCCGAAGTCCAGTGCAATTGTTCCCACTAGCTTGCTTTTCCTCTTTAATGTCCATCACAGAATATGCGCCCTCATGGAGAAACTGAAATAACAGGTAAATGAACACAGCAGTCGGATCGGACATGTCACACTGTGGTGTTGGCCCTGAGATGGTGAAACGAGACTTCAGGATTATCCAGCATCCTTGCTGTTAGCTCCTTTCATGCTCCAGGGGCAACGCGGGAAGAGAAGAGAGAGCTCCTCCAGTCATGCGGGGCAGCTCTTCCCTCAGCAGTCATTCAATCAGGTGCAAAGTGCGGTGTCTTGCCCCTAGCCCCAGAGCCTCCCCAAAGCCCTGGGGCAGACACCTGGAAGTGTCTGGTTGTTATCCTCCGGTTACTCATTCTCTGGGTCTCTTCCCCTGGACGCCCAACACACAAACAGTTCCCCCTTCCTGCTCAAAGAGGAAGTCCTTTCACTAGGGACAAAAATTTCCATCCACAGCCAAAGCTTTTAGGGCAAGAGCTCCCAAAGGGCTAAGCGTTCTCGGTTCAGTTCAGTCTCTCAGTCGTGTCCGACTCTTTGCGGCCCTATGAACCGTAGGACGCCAGGCCTCCCTGTCCATCACCAACTCCTAGAGTTTACCCAAACTCACGTCCATTGAGTCGGTGATGCTCCAGCCATCTCATCCTCTGTCGTCCCCTTCTCCTCCTGCCCCCAGTCCCTCCCAGCACCAGAGTCTTTTCCAATGAGTCANGTTCCTTAAATCTATTTCTCACTTCCACTGTATAATCATAAGGGATTTGATTTAGGTCATACCTGAATGGTCTAGTGGTTTTCCCTACTTTCTTCAATTTAAGTCTGAATTTGGCAATAAGGAGCCCATGATCTGAGCCACAGTCAGCTCCTGGTCTTGTTTTGCTGACTGTATAGAGCTTCTCCATCTTTGGCTGCAAATAATACAATCAATCTGATTTCGGTGTTGACCATCTGGTGATGTCCATGTGTACAGTCTTCTCTTGTGTTGTTGGAAGAGGGTGTTTGCTATGACCACTGTGTTCTCTTGGCAAAACTCTGTTAGTGTTTGGCCTGTTTCATTCTGTGTTCCAAGGCCAAATTTGCCTGTTACCCCAGGTGTTTCTTGACTTCCTACTTTTGCATTCCAGTCCCCTATAATGAAAAGGACATCTTTTTGGGGTGTTATTTCTAAAAGGTCTTGTAGGTGGCTGCGTGGGTGCAGGAGGGCCAAGAGGAGCTACTCCACGTTCAAGGTCAAGAGGGGCGGCTGTGAGGAGATACCCCTCGTCCACGGTAAGAAGCAGCGGCTGTGCTTTGCTGGAGCAGCCATGAAGAGATACCCCACGTCCAAGGTAAGAGAAACCCAAGTAAGATGGTAAGTGTTGCGAGAGGCATCAGAGGGCAGACACATAAGCCATACTCACAGAAAATTAGTCAGTCTAATCATACGAACCACAGCCTTGTCTAACTCAATGAAACTAAGCCATGCCGTGTGGGGCCACCCAAAACAGGTGGGTCATGGTGGAGAGGTCTGACAGAATGTGGTCCACTGGAGAAGGGAATGGTGAACCACTTCAGTATTCTTGCCTTGAGAACCCCATGAACAGTATGAAAAGGCAAAATGATAGAATACTGAAAGAGGAACTCCCCAGGTCAGTAGGTGCCCAATATGCTACTGGAGATCAGTGGAGAAATAACTCCAGAAAGAATGAAGGGATGGAGCCAATGCAAGAACAATACCCAGCTGTGCATGTGACTGGTGACAGAAGCAAGGTCCGATGCTGTAAAGAGCAATATTGCATAGGAACCTGGAATGTTAGGTCCATGAATCAAGGCAAATTGGAAGAAGTCAAACAGGAGATGGCAAGAGCGAACATCGACATTCTAGGAATCAGCGAACTAAAATGGACTAGAATGGGTGAATTTAACTCAGATGACCATTATGGCTACTACTGTGGGCAGGAATCCCTTAGAAGAAATGGAGTAGTCATCATGGTCAACAAGAGTTCAAAATCCAATCTCAAAAACGACAGGATGATCTCTGTTTGTTTCCAAGGCAAACCATTCAATATCACGGTAATCCAAGTGCATGCCCCAACCAGTAATGCTGAAGAAGCTGAAGAGGAATAGTTCTATGAAGACCTATAAGACCTTTTCAAACAAGAACATAGGCTTTGGATAAAGACCTGGATTCAAATGCCCCACCTCTGGACCAGGTTGCTTCCATTAGAAAATAGAACCTATGCCAGGAGGTTCAGCTATTTTCATGCTGTGCTGTGCTCAGTTGTGTCCAGCCCTTTGCAACCCCATAGACTGTAGCCCACCAGGATCCTCTGGCCGTGGGATTTCAGCAGGCAAGAATACTGGAGTGGGCTGCCATTTCCTCCTCCAAGAGACCTTCCTGATCCAGAGATCAAACCATGTCACTTGCATCTCCTGCCCTGGCAGGCAGATTCTTTACCACTGAACCACCCAGGAAGCCAGGAGGCTCAGCAGTGAGAATCAAACAAACACAGGGAATCTGCTACAAAGATGACAGAAGAGATGAAAGGCCAAACAGAGCAGATAGGCAACCAGAGGTTAGCCATCACTGGGGCCACTTCTGCCCCTGGCACTGGAAGGACAGACAGAGAGAAGGTGGAGACACCAGAGCCCACGAGCAGGACCACAGAGGATGCCAAAGGCATGACTGAATGGCAGCCACTATGGGAGATGTCACCCAGAGCAGAAGAGAGGCGGGAGAATCCTGGCTTCTCCCTCCTCCTCCCTTCAGCGCCTCCCATTGGCTGGAACCACACGAAAACCAATGAGCAAGGGAGCCTGGGAAACAGGCTCAGTGCCTGTGGTACAGAGCAGAGGATGGGAAAGCAGAGGAGCCAGAGGCTGCTGTGGGCAGACTCTGGAACACTGACTGTTTTGCCTGCATCCTTAGCCACAGAATGGCTTCCCTGGTGGCTCACAGGGTAAAGAATCTGCCTGCCAATGCAGGAGACCCAGGAAAAGTCCCTCGGTTGGAGAAGGGCATGGCAACCCACTCCAGTATTCTATCCTGCCTGGAGAATTCCGTGGGCAGAGGGTCCTGGCGGGTTACAGCCCATGGAGTCACAAAGAGTCAGACACGACTGAGCGACTAACACTTCCCTTTCCTTCAGCCATAGAAACGATTTAATACACCCTTCTACCACGATGAGGAGGTCCCAGGATTCCTAACGTACATAAAGAAGAGGTCAAAGGCTATATTTACCTGCTCCTCAGCCCAGACTCCGGCATCATGTACTTGTCCACAGCTGCCAACAGCTTCTGCTCCGAGGATTCCAGCTGCTTCCTGAGTGTTCCCGTGTCCACATCTGGGCTTCTGGCTGCTCCTTCAGGAAAACATCTCTGCTCCTCATCACTCTCCTCTACATCGTGGAAGATCCAGGATGTGTCGATCTTCACATCAACATTCATTATATCAAACCCATCACTGCTGGGGGCTCTGACAATGTAACTGAAACTTTTTTCAGTCCGTCCTTTAGTGTTCGGCTCCATCCCATACATTGTTCATGGGCCAAGACTGAATAAAATTAAGTGAATCTGTAACACTGACTTTCTGGAGATTTCCAGGTGGCTGCAGTGGCTTGATTGTGCAGGAAAATATCCTTTGAGGAGGGCAAGAACAGGTGGATTATTTATGAGTGGGAGACTTGGGTTTCACCTGCACAAACGTCATATAATATGAATGAAAGCCTCTCGTTTTACAAGCCAGCATGCCCACACTCATCCAAAGCAGAAAAGCCACTTGGAGTTACAAACTGAATAATGTGTACAAAGAGGTAAAATAAAATTTCCAGGCAGAACCATGAGAGTGTTAGAGATTCTCAAGAGTGACACTCAAGTTTTCACCCAGCAGTAAATGATGTTCTAAACTTCCTTTCTGAGTCCAGCAAACATTTATCACTGGCTTGGAGCTGACTAGGTGGAGCGGAAGGGAAACTAGCACTGCACTGGGCCATCTTGCCTTACTTAGTCCAGTTCTCCTGATAACCCTGTGAGATGGGCATTTTCAGAACCACTTTATAGATGACATGATGAAACAGAGGCTCTGGAAGGTAGAAGAGCTTATTCGGGCCTCACAGATGGGCAGTGGCAGAGCCAGGATTCAAATCCAAGCCTGGCTCCAAAGCTCGAAGGGCTGGGCTTCCCTGATGGCTCAGTGGTAAAGAATCCAGCTTCCAAGGCAGGAGACATGGGTTTGATCCTTGACCTGGGAGGATCCCACGTGTCCCAACGACTGAACCTGTGCACTCGTTGATGAAACAGAGGCTCTGGAAGGTAGAAGAGCTTATTCGGGCCTCACAGATGGGCAGTGGCAGAGCCAGGATTCAAATCCAAGCCTGGCTCCAAAGCTCGAAGGGCTGGGCTTCCCTGATGGCTCAGTGGTAAAGAATCCAGCTTCCAAGGCAGGAGACATGGGTTTGATCCTTGACCTGGGAGGATCCCACGTGTCCCAACGACTGAACCTGTGCACTCGAGCCAGGAGCCACACCTCCTGAGCCCATGTGCCCGAGAGCCTGTGCTTGGCAACAAGAGGATCCACGGCGGTGAGAAGCCCATCGCCACTGACGAGAGAGTAGCCGCTGCTCTCCACAGCTAGAGGAAAGCCCACGCAGCAACGAAGGCCCAGAACAGCCAAATAAACATTAAAAAAAAAAGCTCCAGGGCCCAAAGGAGGAAACACATCATGTCGAGTGTGGGGGAGCCTGGAGCTGGAGAGGTGGCCAGGGAACGGCCCATCGCAGTTGGCAAAGGCGGGCAGAAGGCTCCTCCAGGGGGAGGAAGCATCAGGACCAGAGCCCCAGGACAGAGTCAGGAAGGCAAAGGCGATGGGGCGATTGGGTTTGCCTGGCCCAGTGGACACAATCATGGGGGAAATGAGGACCCAAGCAGGACAGGTGACTTGGGGCCATATACTTGTAGGCCGTGGGCTCCAGGATGTGGACTGTGGCATCTCTGTGTTGGAAGTAGGGGTCCCTGGAGTGTTTAGAGGCAGGGGGCCCCTGGTCAGATCTTACTCTGAGAACTGGAGCACTGTGAGGGTGTCAGAGGTGAGAACAGAGGCAGCTGGCCATGGAAGAGGACCCAGTGCCATAAAAAGGCCCAGTGGTACAAGAGTAAGTAGAAGTTTAAACTAAGAGGCTTAACTCTCTGTAAAGTGATGGACATCATTAAAGAGATGTGTGTGCATGCTAAGTCACTTCAGTCACGTCTGACTCTTTGCAACCCTGTGGACTGTAGCCTGCCAGGCTCCTCTGTCCAAGGGATTCTCCATGCAAGAAGACTGGAGTGGGTTGCCATGCCCTCCTCCAGGGTAGCTTCCCAGCCCAGGGATCAAACCCATGTCTCTTATGTCTCCTGCAGTGCCAGGCGAGTTCCTTACCACTATGGTAAAGCATCTGCCTGCAATGTAGGAGACCTGGGCTCGATTCCTGGGTCGGGAAGATCCCCTGGAGAAGGAAATGGCAACCCACTCCAGCACTCTTGCCTGGAAAATCCCACGGATGGAAGAGTCTGGTGGGCTGCAGTCCATGGGGTTGCAAAGAGTCTGACACGACTGAGCAACGTCACTTTCACTAATGCCACTTGGGAAGCAAGAGTGCGTGCTTAGTTCCTCAGTCGTGTCTGACTCTGCGATCCTTTGGATGATAGCCCACCAGGCTTCTCTGTTCACGGGATTTTCCAGGCAAGAATACTGGAGTATGTTGCCACTTCCTCCTCCAGGGTAAAGAGATGGACATCTCTAAAAATGATGGATGAGACTTCCCCTGCCCTTTTCTGAGAGGATCTACTTTAGAAAACTTATAGTTCTTTCTTCATCTCTTTGAAATACATGTAAATCCTTTTAAAAGCCCCATAAGCCTTTTGCCAGTTTTATGACCCAGGAACATCTTTCTGAAGATCCTGGGAGCCATCTCTTTGGCATGCAAACATTCAAGGAAAATAGGACCTCATCTCCCAGTTCCCGTAGGAGGGTCGGAGCCTGCGTTTGTGGTCACCTGGCTCCGAGTTGCACAACCACCTTTGGTTCTAAAGATATGAGAAACTCCATTTTCCTTTGTATAAAACAAATCAACAAACACAGAGGGTCACCTCAATAGCCAGATGGACTTAGGGCAACATACATGTAATAATTACTGTTGCCAAGTTCTTTAATTTGAGAACAAATTATTGCTTATCCTGAAGATCTGTATGAATAGGCTCTATCTCTTTGGCTCATAAGATTATGAATTCTTTTCTGTCTTTGAAAATCTCTTAGCAGATGGTCTGTGATGCACATCACATTCTGGTTTGGTGCTCATTTGATAATGATTGTTTTCTTTCTTATCTACCTCAGAAGAGAGGTAGTCTGGCTTGGGAGAAGATTGTGTTTTAAAATATAGTTGGGAAAAAAATTTAAAATTACCCCAACAAGATCCTATTGTATAGCACAGGGAACTATATTCAACATCCTATATCATAATAGCAAATAAAAAATTTAAAATATTTTTCCCCAACAGTGGCCGCTGTGTAGGGTGGCTCAGGGGCTTGCAATAGACACAGGGAGGTCAGAGGCACCAGGGCGGGGTATCGGCCGCGAGGGGGCGCTGTGGGGCAACGTAGATTTCCTGTGTTTATCCAATGGAACTTCGGACAAATCATTTAACTTCTCATAAAAGGTAGGGGTGGGTAGTAAAGACAGTACCTACATCAAGAGCTGTTGATAACTGGGCTGCTGTAGGCAAAGCACTCCTGTGCAGAGCCCGGCACCCAGTGAGCACAGCGGGCCGGCTGTCAGGTGGTGGACAGAGGCAGCCCCTTGCAGCAACTGGCTGCCTGCCTGGGCTGTGTCCACCTCTGTCTCTTATATGCCAAGTTCTTAGGCAATTAACTCCACCTCTTGCAAAACAAGATGAACAGCAGTCTCCTCCCTGCTGCTGCACGAGTCATTTAGCTCTCAAGTGTCTGGTCCTGTCTGCCAGGAGCCTCCTCAAGCAGGGGGACTGACAGCTGACTGAGACAGGGTGACCACCTAAAAAAAACCCCACAGTGCCAGGCCTGCGAGGAGGAGGGAGCAGGTGGCCCTTTCTTAGAGAAGCAGCTGGAGTAAAGGTGCATCTTGTCTCCTCCCTCCAGGACAGGTAAAGGGCGTTTGAGCCCCCGAACCTCCGCTGAAGAATGTGTCTTCAGACTCTTTTTGGATAAGCCACTAAGGCTGTGGGGTCCATTTGGAATGAACCCTCTGTGTCTGAGGGAGAAGGGCAGGAAGTGGATTATCAACTGTGTGGGCTTCTCAGAGCTGGAGACCTGGGGGAAGGAGACTGATGGCCACGGGCAGCTGTACGGACAGGGCCCTGAATCCTCGGCAGCCTGGGTGAGGCTCCCCAAGGCTGAGGTCACAGGAACGACACACAGCAGGGCACAGGGGTTCCCCCTTCAGACCAGGCGGCAGCCCCAGAGAGGCGGAGGGGTAGGGGAGGGTTGAGAGGGAGGTGAGAGGAGGCTAGGGGTCTGGAAACCCACAGCTCTGCCCTTTGAGCTGGAATTGGGGGTACCGTGTGGGGTCTGTAGCAGTCCCCAAGGGTTCTTAGACAACTTCGGGGGAGAAGCACCCCAGTTTGGCAGGCATCTAGCAGGGTCTGGTTAAATGGAAGGAAAGAGAAACACATGCATTTCTTGTACTAGAAGCGTCAGGGGAATTTCCACTCATCACACACTGAATCTGGAAGGAGAAGGGAGAGCAGACCTCCCAGATCCTGAGGCTCAACTGGATACCTCAAGGATCAAGAAAGAGGGAGGCGGCTGATGGGAGGAGAGAGAATGCAACTGCCAGCAAGGCACCGAGTGACGCTAAATCATGAAGTCCAGCTCCCGGGGTGACCAGCGCCCCTCAGCAGGGCCTGTGCATGCGCAGAGTGCCTCTGAGGCTCTCCCCCTCCAGCGGCACCTCCCCCCACCCTACTTCCCGGCCCGCAGGGTCATGGGCACCAAGTCAGTGCATCTGGGATATAGGACTCGGTCAGTGCAACTCAGAACATGCACTGGAGGGAAAACCGCCCAGTGAGCCCAGGACTTTCCTATTTTAGAACTGGAAGTCCTGACCTGGGTACACCCAATGGCTGGTCACCCACAGGGCTGATCCCTGGGCCCACATGGCTGCCAGAGGTGGTGGCGGGGCACATTCTGTCATCTAAACTTCACTGCTCTGCCCCTCACAAGTTTCCACTGCTGAGAACTGAGGGGAAAGGAGGGGGAGGAGGAAAAGAAGGGAGGAGAGAAGGAATGAAGTGTGAGTTGTGAGGGGAGGGGTGAGGTGTAAGAGTTTAAGAGGAGGGGTGAGGTGTGAGGGGATGGGTGAAGTGTAAGGGTGTAAGAGTAGGAGTGAGGTGTGAGAGGAAGGGTGAGGTGTGAGGGGAGGGGTGAGGTGTAAGGGTGTAAGGGGTGGGGTGAGGTATAAAGGTGTAAGGGGAGAGGTGAAGTGTAAGAGGAGTGAGGTGTAAGGGGAGGGGTGAGTTGTGAAAGGAGGGGTGAGATGTAAAGGTGTAAGAGGAGGGGTGAGGTGTGAGGAGAGTGGTGAGGTCTAAGGGTGTGAGGGGAGGGGTGAGGTGTGAGGGGAGGGGTGAGATGTGAATGGAGGGATGAGGTGTGAGGGAAGGGGTGAGGCATGAGGGTGTAACAGGAGGGGTGAGGCGTGAGGAGAGAGGTGAGGATGAGGAGTGGGACGCTGGGCACTTAATCAGCATGGCATAGCGTAAGATTCCTGTATCAGGAACTTGACCTGGGCTCTTTCTTCACCCTGAGTAGATCTGTTAGAAGGCAGGTGGTAAAGGGTGGACCCAAGCCTGCTCCTCTCTGAGTGAAAGACTGACTTGGGTTCAGTTGACTCTGTAGCTCTTCTGCCCTGGAAACCACACTGTGTAGATCAGCTGCCTTGCTAGGCAACAACCACACCAGTAGCCCTGAGCCCTGTGCCTCACCCGGGCTCACGGACAGCTGTGGATGGCCTCTGAGAACATGAGTACGCACCTGGTGGGCCACTGGAGCTCTGAGGCCTGCTGAGTTCAGTGGCTTTTGTGACTGGGCCTGTCCCTGGCAAGAACCTTGGAGGTGATGCCTAGGACTGTCACAAGAAGTGCTGGCTCTTGTTGAGGACTTCGGGCTTCTAAGCCAGGGCAGCTCCCACACCTGGCTGTGTAAGTCTCAGTCCCTTGCACCTGGACTTTCTTCTGGGGGCCAAAGAGAATGGCCCCTGGTCCCCTGTGGGCCTTAAGGTCTCCTTTGAGGACAGCTCCCACAAGGATGTGTTCAATGCTGTCTCCTTCCAGTGTCTAAGAGTCTTTGGGTCTGTCTAGTTGTACCCAAAGAAAACCTTTTGTGAGGTGCTGTGTGGGAATATCACCCCCATTCCACAGATAGAAAAAATTAAGACTGAGGGGCAAGTATTTTGCCAAGTGTCCACTGCAGGGGAGTGGCAGGTCTGGGAGCGGACCCGGATGGGTCTGACATCAAAGCCACCATCGTTCAAATCCTCTTGTCTGAGTGGGAGAGCTGAGTAGACAGAAGTGTGGGGCAGGAGGGCAGAAGACCCCACATTCCTGCAGCGGGGAGGTGATAGGTGCTCTGTGCTGTGGGTCCAGCTTCCCAGGGACCCTGCACGCCTCCCGGACTTGAGCTGCTAAGTTAGCAAAGCAAGGCTTCTCTGTGCTTCTTTGGCTCCAGAGAAAGCAGGTGTGCTTTTTCATTTTTGTTCCTTGTGTGGTTCTACATTCCCATTGCTACCTGGAGTGCTCAGATGCCTGCTTTTTCCAAGCAGAGACATCAGTTCATTTGCTTTTGGATGTCAGATGCTGGAAAGTCATGGGGCTGGTGTGGTGGTGCTTTGGGTTTAGATTTCAAAAAAGGAATGGTCGCTTCTCAGCTGTCTTGGGTGTCTGTTTGCTTAGAGCCCCCTAATCCTTTGGCTTTGTTTGAACATCCCTCTCTGTCCGGCTGGATGCCCCTCTGTACTGAGATCCATGTTTTCTATCCCTGGGTCTGTCCTTCTGAGAACTTTCAGCTCTTTTCTTAGATTCTCCTCCCCTCCTCAATTCCTCCAGTGGCCTGAATTTCGGTCATTTAAGTTTTCTCCAAAGGTTATTCTCACTGGAAATTACAGGATTGCTGTTGCAGTCCAACAAACACAGCAGTGAATCTTTCCATCCTTGGGATCAAACCATCCTTGCCCTCAGGTGTTTCTTTCAATAAGACGCAGCTATCCTCTCCTTCACAGCCATTACCTTCTATTTCACTTGATCTATTTTGATTCCAAAAGTTTTCCTTCCAAGAGTTTGGGAGGGGGCAGTCATATGAGCAGGTGTCTTCTCCTGGAGATGCTCCTGCATCCACCCACTCACTGCAACAACATCCAAAAGGGACTTCTTTTCTCCAGGATTCCCTCCTAGACTTGACTCCCACTAGCTGGTGTCCTGCCCTCCTGAGCTGCCCCACTCCATCTGTTCTCCTGAGAGGCTTGATGCAGAGGTGGGTCTCCTGAGATCAGGAAGGGCTGCCTCCTTCTCTCCAGTTGTAAGAGAGCAGACTTGGTCTCAGACCATGGCAGAAGGAGCCTCGGTCCTCACAGGCTCTCCAGGGAATCACTTCATAACACAGCATTTCTTCCTTGCCAACCCCTTGCAAATGATAACCCAGGTGTGAGACAGCGCAAGGGTGGTCTGGGTGGGGGCTCTATCCACCTCTCAGTCCTTGTTCCACCATGACCCCAAGTGCAGTCAGGCTCTGGAACTTTCCCTGTGTCATACACACAAGAGTGATGGAGCCTGTGGCTTCCCCCTTGTAAATCTGAGGTCCTGGAATCCACCATCCACAGTGGGTGAGGCTTCAGCTGTCTCTCTCTGGCCTCCAGCTGCTGAATCCAGCTGCACATGGACCTGGAGGGCTTTGGTGAACGGGTCTTGACTTTGCATTCAGATCACAGGGACATTTTCGAGTCACTCTGGCTGACAGACTCTGGGATGCACACGGCACAGCTCATGGAGACATATGTATACAGTCAGTGTCTGGCTGGACGCATACACCACGGCTGGGGAGGCGTGCCGTGTGGGGACAAGGACGCGGGTCTGTCCCGAGGCAGTGCAGCGGCTCTCCAATCAAACAGTTTCTAGTAATTGCACTTAGTTTCCTGGTATTCGGGTCTCTGCCCTTCGGGCTCTGGAAGGTGCCCCAGCAGGGACTCAGGTGTGGCCCTGAGCTTGACAAATTCCCCTTGGTCCCTGCAGAGCTCCTACAGCCGACCCAGCCAGGACCTAGCCGTAGATCCTAAATGCCTCCCCTTTGGACTGTCATCAAGTATCCACAAATTCTGGTTTCAGTCTCTGGGCTTGGAATAGCTTGTTTTGCTGTCGAATTTTGGTTTGAGTGGGGTCGGGGTTGCCATAGGACTCAGTTTATTCCAAAAGCTTTTTTTCTATCCTGGAAAATTAAGAAATAGTTGGAAATGACACAAGAACACAGGGTTAGGATGGCTAGAGAAGTCCCTGCTTATCTGCCCTCACCGAGGGACTTTCCCCAACAATCCAGGAAAAGAGGAAATGGGGTTCAGATAGCCTGTCCTCCTGCACCCACCCCAACCTGCTATAGTGACCCCCACTCTGGTCTGATGAGACCTGGGGTCTTTCCATTACTTGCCACACAAGCACTGAATGAACATCAACCACATACCAAGTGCAGTCCTAGGACTGGGCACAGAGGACCCAAGGAAAAGTCCTCAGGTGCAAGGGTTGGGCATCGGGCAGGGACACAGTGTCTGAGCTCAGTCTGAGGGTCCAGGCAGCTGGTGGGCTGTGGGCATCCCTGGAGCTAACAGGGCCTTCACCTGGGCTGGACTCAGGGGGCAGAACTCTAGATTCTAGGGGCCTTGGCAGTCCCTAGTCCATGGTGGGCACTTAGAACAGGGAGAAAGGGGGTAGGCCTGGGTGCCAAAGCAGGAACTCAGTGTGAGACAGGCAGGGTCCAATGATTAGAGAAGGACCAGCTGCTGGGATGGCATCAAAACCAGATCTGCAGTCAAGGGCAGGGCAGGGGGAGAGGCAAGGGGCTTGGGATCTTTACACAGGCTTCCTGGGCATTTTTGTATGCAGGCCATGGAGTCCCGCAGACCCCTGACCCCAGAAGCCAACTCTTTGGTGAATTTACTGGCCCATGGGAAATAGCCTATAGTGGACCATACGGTGAATTTATTGGTTCACGGGCAATAGAAAGAACCAAAAACCAAAGCCAAAACAGAGAGGACCTTTGGACAAAACCGTAACAACCTTTTCAAGATGAAATAACAATAGGGTGACAACCAGGTCTCCACTGTCCAGCCTTATTCACTGAGAACTTCCCAGTCTCCCTCCCAGGGGTGGAACGTGCCAGCGGCCCCCGGACGCCTCTAGCCCAGTGGGCCTGACGTTGAGCAATCTATAACACGGCCACCTTCCATGTCGCCTAAAGGAATGTTACGGTCAGAGTTGGGAGGAAATCTCCTTTTTAGAAAATATGAGTGGAAATGAAAGGATACCAACCCGAGTTCTTGGCTCACTGAAGTCATCAAGGCCACAGAATGAATGCTAGTGAGAAAAACAAAAAAAGGAACAAAAACTATAAAATAAGACCAAAAGAAAATGAGGAGGGGGGAAGAAAAGAAAGAAAGATGTAAGATATGTAGTATGGAACTCAATGACAGCATCTCACAAGAACTAGGGCACTGGGGTTGGGTTTGGAAAGCGACACGGAAGTCAGTGGGCTTTAGAAGCTGATTCCACCTGAGAAACCCATTCTGTGGGATTCCTTGCCCAGGGTGGGTTATCCCCACACAGTCCGCAAACATCTGGCTAATACAGACAGGGGAGATGTACGGCATAGTGAAAGTGTTAGTCGCTTAGTCATGTCGGACTCTCTGCGACTCTATGGACGGTGTAGCTTGCCAGGCTCCTCTGTCTATGGGATTCTCCAGGCAAGAATAAGGGAGTGGACTGACATTCCCAGACCAGGAATTTTTGGTGCCGGGGTGTGGCTTTCTTGAAGAATGTGGCAGGATAGTATATATCCAGGAAGAACCCTCTGATGGTCACGGTTGATGGTCCCACCAAAGGCGGGGCATGACATGCATACAAAGTTCAAGGAAGACTCCAAGAGGTCCTAGGTCACCCAGTCCCATCCGAAGACAAACAGAACACCTCCCCTTCCCCCATCCCTGCCAGGGCCCACTCTTCCAAGAGATTCATTGTTTAAAATCTTTTATGCCATTGGCTTTTCTGCTTTAAAAAGAAAAAATACCAGGAAAAAAAAAAAATGGCCCTAAAGGAATGAAGAATCCCATGGACAGAGGAGCCTGGTGGGCTACAGTCCACGGGGTCGCAAAGAGTCGGACACGACTGAGCGACTTCACTTCACTTTAAAGGAGTGAAAAATTGTATAGATCAGTCTGAAAACAGAGATCTTCCTTAGCTTATTTACAACTTGATTTATTCAAAAAGAATTGCTGGTGATTCTTTTGGAGATTAGGTTAGGAGAAACATGTCTGAATATTATCTGAGGTGTTTGAAAATAATTCATTGTTTCCCCCCCCCCAATCTCAAGGTAATAGTTCCCCTAAATTTTTACTGAAAAAATGGACAGCCAACAAATTTTAAACACATTTTAGGATCACTGGAAGTTAAAGCTAGAAGGAACATTTAGAATCANAGGTTAGGAGAAACATGTCTGAATATTATCTGAGGTGTTTGAAAATAATTCATTGTTTCCCCCCCCCCAATCTCAAGGTAATAGTTCCCCTAAATTTTTACTGAAAAAATGGACAGCCAACAAATTTTAAACACATTTTAGGATCACTGGAAGTTAAAGCTAGAAGGAACATTTAGAATCACCTAGCTCTTGATTTTCTACATGGGGAAACTAAGACCTGAGGATGGCGAGGTCCTTGCCGAGACCACCCTGTGGCATGTGGTGGGGAAAGAGTTCCTGACCGCTGACCCCGGTGGCTGAAGTTATTTTTCCACCAGCCCAGGCCAATAGTGTCCATGGGGAAATCCTTGAGGTATCCTCGAGACCCCTGGGCTGCTCCAGTCCACGGGGTCACAAAGAGTCCGACAGACTAAGCAGCTAATACTTTCACTTCAGCTTATCGTGAGGGCTTCCCAGGTGGCACTAGTGGAAAAGAATCCGCCTGAAATGCAGGAGACTCTGGTTCAGTCCCTGGGTTGGGAAGATACCCTGGAGACGGGAATGTCAGCCCACTCCAGTATTCTTGCCCGGAGAATCCCNAAAATAGTTGGAAATGACACAAGAACACAGGGTTAGGATGGCTAGAGAAGTCCCTGCTTATCTGCCCTCACCGAGGGACTTTCCCCAACAATCCAGGAAAAGAGGAAATGGGGTTCAGATAGCCTGTCCTCCTGCACCCACCCCAACCTGCTATAGTGACCCCCACTCTGGTCTGATGAGACCTGGGGTCTTTCCTTTACTTGCCACACAAGCACTGCATGAACATCAACCACATACCAAGTGCAGTCCTAGGACTGGGCACAGAGGACCCAAGGAAAAGTCCTCAGGTGCAAGGGTTGGGCATCGGGCAGGGACACAGTGTCTGAGCTCAGTCTGGGGGTCCAGGCAGCTGGTGGGCTGTGGGCATCCCTGGAGCTAACAGGGCCTTCACCTGGGCTGGACTCAGGGGGCAGAACTCTAGATTCTAGGGGCCTTGGCAGTCCCTAGTCCATGGTGGGCACTTAGAACAGGGAGAAAGGGGGTAGGCCTGGGTGCCAAAGCAGGAACTCAGTGTGAGACAGGCAGGGTCCAATGATTAGAGAAGGACCAGCTGCTGGGATGGCATCAAAACCAGATCTGCAGTCAAGGGCAGGGCAGGGGGAGAGGCAAGGGGCTTGGGATCTTTACACAGGCTTCCTGGGCATTTTTGTATGCAGGCCATGGAGTCCTGCAGACCCCTGACCCCAGAAGCCAACTCTTTGGTGAATTTACTGGCCCATGGGAAATAGCCTATAGTGGACCATACAGTGAATTTATTGGTTCACGGGCAATAGAAAGAACCAAAAACCAAAGCCAAAACAGAGAGGACCTTTGGACAAAACTGTAACAACCTTTTCAAGATGAAATAACAATAGGGTGACAACCAGGTCTCCACTGTCCAGCCTTATTCACTGAGAACTTCCCAGTCTCCCTCCCAGGGGTGGAATGTGCCAGCGGCCCCCGGACGCCTCTAGCCCAGTGGGCCTGATGTTGAGCAATCTATAACAAGGCCACCTTCCATGTCGCCTAAAGGAATGTTACGGTCAGAGTTGGGAGGAAATCTCCTTTTTAGAAAATATGAGTGGAAATGAAAGGATACCAACCCGAGTTCTTGGCTCACTGAAGTCATCAAGGCCACAGAATGAATGCTAGTGAGAAAAACAAAAAAAGGAACAAAAACTATAAAATAAGACCAAAAGAAAATGAGGAGGGGGGAAGAAAAGAAAGAAAGATGTAAGATATGTAGTATGGAACTCAATGACAGCATCTCATAAGAACTAGGGCACTGGGGTTGGGTTTGGAAAGAGACACAGGAAGTCAGTGGGCTTTAGAAACTGATTCCACCTGAGAAACCCATTCTGTGGGATTCCTTGCCCAGGGTGGGTTATCCCCACACAGTCCGCAAACATCTGGCTAATACAGACAGGGGAGATGTACAGAGTAGTGAAAGTGTTAGTCGCTCAGTCATGTCTGACTCTTTGCGACCCTATGGACTATGTAGCTTGCCAGGCTCCTCTGTCTATGGGATTCTCCAGGCAAGAATAAGGGAGTGGACTGACATTCCCAGACCAGGAATTTTTGGTGCCGGGGTATGACTTTCTTGAAGAATGTGGCAGGATAGTATATATCCAGGAAGAACCCTCTGATGGTCACGGTTGATGGTCCCACCAAAGGCGGGGCCTGACATGCATACAAAGTTCAAGGAAGACTCCAAGACGTCCTAGGTCACCCAGTCCCATCCGAAGACAAACAGAACCCCTCCCCTTCCCCCATCCCTGCCAGGGCCCACTCTTCCAAGAGATTCATTGTTTAAAATCTTTTATGCCATTGGCTTTTCTGCTTTAAAAAGAAAAAATACCAGGAAAAAAAAATGGCCCTAAAGGAATGAAGAATCCCATGGACAGAGGAGCCTGGTGGGCTACAGTCCACGGGGTCGCAAAGAGTCGGACACGACTGAGCGACTTCACTTCACTTTAAAGGAGTGAAAAATTGTACAGATCAGTCTGAAAATAGAGATCTTCCTTAGCTTATTTACAACTTGATTTATTCAAAAAGAATTGGTGGTGATTCTTTCGGAGATTAGGTTAGGAGAAACATGTCTGAATATTATCTGAGGTGTCTGAAAATAATTCATTGTTTTTTCCCCCAAATCTCAAGGTAATAGCTCCCCTAAATTGTTACTGAAAAAATGAACAGACAGCCAACAAATTTTAAACACATTTTAGGATCACTGGAAGTTAAAGCTAGAAGGAACATTTAGAATCGNAAACATGTCTGAATATTATCTGAGGTGTCTGAAAATAATTCATTGTTTTTTCCCCCAAATCTCAAGGTAATAGCTCCCCTAAATTGTTACTGAAAAAATGAACAGACAGCCAACAAATTTTAAACACATTTTAGGATCACTGGAAGTTAAAGCTAGAAGGAACATTTAGAATCGCCTAGCTCTTGATTTTCTACATGGGGAAACTAAGACCTGAGGATGGCGAGGTCCTTGCCGAGACCACCCTGTGGCATGTGGTGGGGAAAGAGTTCCTGACCGCTGACCCCGGTGGCTGGAGTTATTTTTCCATCAGCCCAGGCCAATAGTGTCCATGGGGAAATCCTTGAGGCATCCTCGAGACCCCTGGGCTGCTCCAGTCCACGGGGTCACAAAGGGTCCAACAGACTAAGCAGCTAATACTTTCACTTCAACTTATCGTGAGGGCTTCCCAGGTGGCACTAGTGGAAAAGAATCCGCCTGAAATACAGGAGACTCTGGTTCAGTTCCTGGGTTGGGAAGATACCCTGGAGACGGGAATGTCAGCCCACTCCAGTATTCTTGCCCGGAGAATCCCATGGACAGAGGAGCCTGGTGGGCTACAGTCCGTGGGGTGCAGAGTCCGACACGACTGAGCGACTAACACTTTGGCGTTTACTGGCTGCTCAAAATAACCTCAGAAGTTGTGTTGGGGGAGGGGAGAGTGGTGAGCAGCTGTCTGATGGGGATTCTGCTGCTGCTAAGTTGCTTCAGTCGTGTCCGACCCTGTGCGACCCTATGGACCTGCCAGCTCTTCTGTCCATGGGGATTCTCCTGGCAAGAATACCAGAGTAGATTGCCATGCCCTCCTCCAGGGAATCTTCCTGACCTAGGGATCGAACTCGAGTCTCCTGCATTGCAGGCAGATTCTTTACAGCTGAGCCACCAGGGAAGCCTGATGGGGACTCTAGGGGTCTGCTTAAACCAAATTCCTGCGGGGTTTCCAGGGCACTCAGGAGAACCGGCCCAGATCCTCCAGCCATTACCCTCTGCTGCCCTCGTGAGGCCACTGCCGGTTGTGCAGGCTGGGAGGCCCTGGGGCTCCAGGTAGAGGAGGGAAGACGCTAGGAAGATGAGCTAATCTGTGTAAACGCTGACTTTTAGGAGAGAAAGCTGGCGGAGCATCTGAAGAGCTGCTCTATCTCTTTGGGCCATTGTGTTTGATTCCCTCTAAAAGAGTGGGCTGTCATCCCATCTGCAGACAGCCCTCGATCTGCCCTCTAGTGGCTTTCAAGACTTTGGCCCTGCTCTGTCCATGGAATGAGTCAGCTTCCTCTCTCCAAAGATCAGCCTCAGACACCTGAAGCCCAGAAATATCCTTTCTCTATCTTCTTATCCAGGGTGGCAGCACATCATCCCTCAAGCTTTTTTGACACAAGTTGTCCCCAACAGACACCCCCTGCCAAGTTGGGGTCAGAGTCCATCACATACTCCCAAACATGAGCTTACCTCTATTACATAAAATGTGCAATTGTGGATTTTCTGTGTGAGTGTGTGTGTGTGTGTGTGTGTGTGTCAGTCCATCAGTCATATCCAACTCTTTGTGACCCCATGGACTATAGCCTGTCAGGCTCTCTGTCCATGGAATTTCCCAGGCAAGAATACTGGAGTGGGTAGCCATTGCCTTCTCCAGGGGATCTTCCCAACAACCCAGGGATCAAACCTGGGTCTCCCACATGGCAGGCAGATTCTTTCCTGTCTAAGCCATCAGGGAAGTCTGGGTTTTCTACTCATCTATTACTCATCCTGCAAACATTTGATGATGCCCTGTTTCATGGCAAGAACTGTCTTGGATAAAGAGGTAAATAAAAGCTGGTCCCTGAACTCAAGGAAGTCCTGGCCCCTGGGCAGATGAATAGGACGTGGTAAGTGCCCTGACAAAGATGCCACGTATATGGACTCATTTATCTGTCTGGACCAGCAGTATGTGGCTGGGGCACTGGTGGGATGACTGTGGAATCCCTGGAGACCCGGGTTATCCCTCCCCAGCTGTGGGATTGTGGACAAGTGCTTGAATCTTTCTCAGGTTCAGTGTCCTCACCCGTAAAGTGGTGACAACCATAGGGGCCAGTGGGACTGGGCATCAGCCTCACTTCCTGCTGGAAGGAAGAGACTTCCCTGAAGGGAAGCACACTCATTGGTTCTAGGCATAAATGTCATTTAAGGAGAATGAGTCCATGAAGAAAGTGACCTCCCCCTTCCCAGTGAGGTAGTGTCAGAGGGGTTCAGACTTTCTTCCATAGAAAAGTACTTATTTCTTGGACCGCCAGTATGGGGGACATGGGCAGAGAAGAGAGGGCTGAAGACAGAGCCTGTTCTTCAGGTTTCATGAAACTGACAGAAGAGAATATTCCATGTGAGCGGCTCATGGAAGGAAGCCAGGGGCTGGTGCGAGCTCACACCACCTACCTTTTCCTCCAGCTCTTTCAGGTGTCGCTTCTGGATCTCCAGCTTATCCTCCAGTTCTCGCACTCTCTGCAACACATTAAGTTCTGGATCAGAAAAAGTAAATTTTCCAGGTTCAAATCTTGCTCTTCATTGTTTGCCTAGTGTAGTGTGTAAGCAGCGACTCACTGGAAAAGACCCTGATGCCGGGAATGATTGAAGGCAAAAGGAGAAGAGGGCGGCAGAGGATGAGACGGTTAGATAGTATCACTGGCTCAATGGACATGAGTTTGAGCAAACTCTGGGAGATAGTGGAAGACAGGAAAGCCAGGCATGCTGCAGTCCATGGGGTCTTGGAAAAGACCCTGATGCCGGGAATGATTGAAGGCAAAAGGAGAAGAGGGCGGCAGAGGATGAGATGGTTAGATAGTATCACTGACTCAATGGACATGAGTTTGAGCAAACTCTGGGAGATAGTGGAAGACAGGAAAGCCAGGCATGCTGCAGTCCATGGGGTCAAAAAGAGTCAGACACAACTTAGCAACTGAACAACAACAATACGCTGCTTAATACACAAACAGTAAGTGGGCAACTCGACTAACTTTTATATGTTGAACAGCCTTGTCTCTTCACCCCTGAATCAAGACTGAGGGCCTCTTCAGCACTCAGGAGGCTCCCTCAGGCCCCCATGTGACTCTATTCTGACCTCTCACTAAAAGTAGATTTTTGCCTGTTCTCGAAATGCATGGAAACAGATTGCACTCTTAGGGCAGGATCTTTTGAAAACATAAACATCAAGATCAGACCAAAACACGGAGGTGCCTTCTGGGCAGGTCAATAAAGCTCATGGATTTGAAGCAGCACCAAATGACATGTCCAAGATTTATTTAGCTGGAGCCTGGGAGCAGGGGCAGAGGAGATGAGTGTTGATGGGGGGCATGGCTGCAGCATCCACCCAGGTTCTTAGAAGGTTTAAGGATGACAAACTGTCCCCGTGAGCCTGGGCCATTCCTGGTTTTAGCACTGAATGTCCAGAGTCTTGAGAAACTCATCAGTCCTGAGCCAACAGGGAGAGATGGCCACCTGCCTGGCTCTGCTCCCTGGGGTGCACAGCCCCTGTGCTCAGCGATTTATCAATCTGTTCCTTCCAGTTCCACGAAGCATCTCACCAGGAGGTCTGGCAGGTATGACCTTTTCCAGTTTGTCATGTGTCCAATAGGGTTTCATCACCCGACAGGGTTGATACGCCAGGACAGCTACTAGCCTCACCAGTCCTGAATGCAGACAGACACCTCATTCCTTGGGAGAAAGCTGTCAGACTGAAGGCCAGGCAATTCACATCAGCCTGAATTAAACATGTAGACCCATCCTCAGGTCTGAAGAAACCTTCTGCCCAGATTCCTAAACTCAGATCAGCATCACCTGGAGGCCCTGTGGATCCCAGGGGCCCTGCCCCAGAGTTGCTGACTCATCAGTTCCAGGGTGGGGCCTGAGAAGCTGTGTTTCCTCACAGATTCCCAGGTGACGGGAATGCTGCTGGTCTGGGGATCCAACTCTGAGAATCACCACTGTGGGCACATGTGCCCACTCAGCAGGTTTGGCTCAATAGGCTCTGTGCCCCCTCAGCAGGTATGGCTCAATAGGCCTGGGGCCTCAAGGGGTTTGTGATCCATCAGGTTCAGAAAATGGAATTATGCAAATACATGGATGATGCCCTGGATAGATACAGATGTCACAGAGAAAGTCAAGTGGGGTAGGGAAAGGGAAGGGGTGTTATTTACATGGGGGCTCAGAGAAGGTCAAGCTTGAGCAGAGAGGTGAGGGGGATAAGGAACTAAGGTGTGGGCTGGGGGGCCCTGAGGAGGCACAGAACCCAGCCCATGGTGGTTTTCCAGATGCAGGAAAGCGGAAGGAATCCAGGCAGAAGGAATGACATATGTGTGCAGGGAGCTGGGGGTGCCAGGGGGCAGAGGGTCTGAATGTTCCAGTGAGAAGCTTTCCGGTGAGGAGCTTGAAGATTTAGGGGTGTCATGGGGAGTTTGTGAAGGGTGTTAAGTAGGGAAATGATGAGATTTTGATTTTGGAAAGATCACACTGGCAGCAAAATAGAGTGAATTGATTAAAAAAGAAAATGAAAGTCACTCAGTCATCTCCGACTCTTTGCGACCCCATGGACTGTACGGTCCATGGAATTCTCCAGGCCAGAATACTGGAGTGGGTAGCCTTTCCCTTCTCCAGGGGATCTTCCCAACCCAGGGATCAAACCCAGGTGTCCTGCATTGCAGGTGGATTCTTTACCAGCTGAGCCGCAAGGGAGGCCC
>SJYX01015068.1:0-50228 GCA_006410675.1 Oreotragus oreotragus | reverse complement strand
GCCCCAGGACCCTGCAGCTGAGCGAGGCTGAGCTGGGGGATCTTGGGCCGGGTGGGGAGGCATGCAGGCAGGCCTAGCAGAGCGGGGTGGGGTGAGGGAGCCCCTTCCAGCCCCCTGCACAGAGTTTTGAGAACATGTCTTACTCTATTCAATCAAGATGTTCTGCTCTCTACAGATAAAGAAAAAATAGTCATAACCTCTCCTTAAAATATCTGATTCAAAGAGAGGTTTGATTGGACTCGTCTTTATTTTTACCCTTCGCTTCCAATTTACTGTCTCCAGCTTGGGAAAAAAATCTCTTTTATCTGGAGTAGTGTGGGAAAATGTGTTCCAAATTGCAGGCACTTGGTGTTTAGCTGGCTAATTAGAAAAGCGATTTCAACCCCAAGCAACTGGGGGCAATGTCCTCATTCCTCCCTACTCCCTGCAAAAAGCAAGACTCCCTTGGTTAGCAAAGCACATGAGAGATTAGTAGCCAGTGGAGGGGATCTTTGTGAAAGCTTGGAGTTTTCATCCTGAGAGGAAGTTATTTCTTTTCAACTTCACGGTGAGACACTTAAATACAGTTACCTTATAGGAATATCCAGGGATGAAAGAGAAGTATTTCCTTCTCTTTTTCCCTAAATCCCCACCTGAATCCCTTGCTAGGAGCAGCTCCTTCTTTTCCCAAGATGCTACCAACCAACAACCAGTTTTCATGGAAACTGCCAGGAAGAGGCAGGAGGTGGTATGAAGTAGGGGGTCAACACAGGTAGCCCTCTGTGCCTGTGGCCATCTGCTCCTGTGGCCTCCACCATTTCAGCCCAGCTGTGCTAACTCTGCAAGGGAATTCCAGGCCCACCAGACCAATTTTAGCCAATAGGCATTAGCTTCCTCTCTCCCAATTCCAGCTATCACCCCAGGAAACTAGAAGGTGGGAATGTGTTCACTGACACAGCTAAGGGGTCCCCATGGAGTGGGAGCTTGCCTGTGCCTGCTGGCTGGCCCCCTTCAGCAGCTGAACTCCTAGGAGGCCCCCAAGTGGCCAGTTTCCAGGATCTCACCTTCCAATTCCAGAAGCTCCACTGTGGCCCTGTGCCATCTCACTCTGCATGATGACAAAGGAACACAGGTGTGCGTCTGGCACCTGCTGTCCTCGCTTCTGCCTGGGCACATGGCATTGCCACCCTTGGGAGCATTTTACTTCCCTGACTCTTCGGATCAGCCTCACACTGATCACAGCTCCAACCTCAACATGTGCCTGAAATCCCACTTGAGGCTCTGGAATAGTCTTTTTCCTTTTTTTTGATGTGGATCATTTTTAAAATCTTTATTGAATTTGTTACAATTTTGCCCCTGTGGTTTATTCTGGTTTTCTGCCCTTGAGGCATACGGGATCTTAGCCCTCTGACCAGGGATAGAACCCACACCCCTTGCGCTCCAAGTTGTGTGTTGTGTGTGTTGTGTGTGCTGCAGACATCAGACCGGCTCAGGGGCCACGCCCATCAGAGCCAGCTAGCTCAGGAGCCACGCCCATCAGAGGCGGGTCGCTCAGGGGCCACGCCCATCAGAGCCGGCCTGCTCAGGAGCTGGCGAGCAGATCACAGCAGCACAGGAGCCCAGCGGCTCCTGCAGGGGCTGCCTGGAGTCCCTTCGCCCAAATCAAGAATGGAACGAAGAGTTCGCGTTCATACCTCCAGTTACCCTTTCCCCTTTGGTCACGGCCCTTTCACTCCTCAACCAAATGCAGTCAGCTGTGCCTGCCCCACCTTTTTCGCACTCAACAGGAAACCTCGCTTCTTAGTCCTAACCGGGGCCGCTGCTGCCTGGGACAGAAGGCACTTCTCCACCGGCTCCCTTTTCCAATTCTGTCTCCCTCTCCTTCAGTGCCATCGACTCCCACTGGTTCCCTAGATCCTTCCTCACTGGCAGGATTCCTTATGAGCTGTAGGGCCTTCAGGCACGTGAGTTAACCTTCCTGAGTCTCGGCTTTCGCATCAGGGAAAGGGAGGTAATCGTCCCACCCGCAGGAGGAGTGCCGTGGGGTAAGAGATCTAAAGCAGTGGGCCTCCAAGGACAGCCAGACCCTGGGGCCGCCTCAGCTCCAGCAGCACGACAGGTCCTGGGAACCAGGCCCCCGTGTGCTCAGCAGCACAAGAAGCTCACAGAGGACGCCGCACACACTTAGGAATACATTAGGTGAACTCAGAGGTAACAAGTGATACAGCTTCCAGGTCCAGTCAAAGTAGTCGTTATCACAAAATACAGCCCCAAAGTAAACTGGCCAGCCGGCGCCCCTGGTTACAAGAACCTGAGTTTAAACAGAAGACAGATGCTGGAGGAAGCGGGGACGCCTCGCTTTGGTTTGTGTTACCATTTGGCAGGGTGGGGACCTTGCTGAAATGTATGATTAGAAACAGTCGGCGGTATAGTGTGCCCGTGAGCAACACCCCCCATCATTGAGGGTTTGCTGGGCTATGAAGGCGTCCATGGGAAGACACCCCCACTTCACAGAAACCTCCTTTACAGCCAGCTCTCCAGCGAATGGGCCCTCAGAGGTGTCAGTGTGCCGACAGGGGGCAGGAGGGGTGGAGAAGTGGGGACAGTGGTGCCCGGTGGGGCACCTGCTCCTACCTGCCAGGTCCTTGTCACTACGTGCTGGCCCCTCTCCCTACCTGCCCGCCCCTCCCCCTCCCTGCTGGGTCCCTCCCCTTACATGCCCATCCCCACCCCTACCTGCTNCCCCCTGCATTAAAAGACGAAGTCTTAACCACTGGACCGCCAGAGAAGCTCCTGGAATGTTCTTTGGGTAAGAATGTTGCTTCTACCCAGCAACAGGATCAGCCTGCCCAGGGGTCTCCTCTACAGAACCAGGATTCAGGTTCTTAGGGTCCCCCAGGGCCTTTCTGCACACAGCACTTTGACAGCCAAGGGTGGACACCGAGTTTCCCAGAGTGTGCTGGGGAACATCAGCCTTGCAAGATGTCCCTTGAGAAGAGGGCCCGAGAACCTGTGAACTTGACATAAGACTTCCTCTGTTCCTCTTGGAGTCTCAGCCCATCCTTAAGCATATTAGGCAGCCAGAGGTCAACAAAATTACTCTCCCTCTTTTTTTTTGGCCACAGGTTTCCATGTTATCCCCTGAAATAGTATTCCTCAGAACTTACTGGGGAAGCCCAGGGGAGGACAGAGGTGGTGTATAATGCAGCAAGAAGGGGTATTTGCAAAAGGATAGAATCAAGATAGAACAGATAGACAGAATCAAGCAAAACCCAAAAAAATGAGAGAGAGGGAAAAAAGAATGAACATGTTCTCATTTTTCTGTTGCGCTAACCACCATTACAACATTGTATGCCCAGAAATGACAACCAAGAGGAAAACGCCTTGTCTTGATGAGGCTGAAACCTTCCGACCCTTCACCATCTGCGGCTCCCTGCCCTGGGGGTTCAAGCCTCCGGAGCTGGACATGAAGGGTCAAGAGTCAAGGGGAGGTGGACCAGCCTTCACATCCAGAATGTCCTGCCTGTGCTATGCCTAGCCTCCTGCTCTCTGTCTGTATGGAAGTGGGGATTGCAAGTTAATGTTTAGTTATTGATTCTGCATTCGTTAGGTGGAAACCCTCTTTGTCAAAAGATTCAGCTACAAATGATCTAGGCAAAGTCTTGCTCCAGATGTTGCTACTCACTGCTTCTTCCTGAAAAAGCAGCCTTGAGCTCAGAGTTCTCTCTGATGTGGGGAACATCCAGGAAACGCCCCTTCAAAGCCATATGACCTGTGAACCTGAACGTGGTCCGTCCTTACACTCATCACCTGGAAGCCCACAACTGGTTCTGTGACCCAGGCTTGAGGTTGCACAGAACCTCACAACAAATAATTCTTGTTCTGATGATCACCTGCCCTCCACTCACTGCTTTACCTCTGTGTTCTTTTTTTAAAAAAATATTTTTGCCACGCCATGCAGCATGTGGGATCTTAGTTCCCCAACCAGGGATCAAAACCTGTGCCCCTGCAGTGCAAGTGTGAGTCTTAACCACTAAACTGCCTGGGAAGGCCCACTTCTGTGTTCCTTTGTGACTGTCTCTTTTTGCTACTTATGGGAAAACTTGCTCTGGGCTTTAAGCATGTAAATAAATATTAATAAAAATATAAATAAGCAGAAAGTTTCTTTTCCTTCATCTCAAATGGTTACTAGAACTGAGTGTGTGTGCTGAGTCGTTCAGTGGTGTCCAACTCTTTGCGACCCGGTGGACTGTAGCCTGCCAGGCTTCTCTGGCCATGGGGATTCTCCAGGCAAGAATACTGGAGCGGGTTGCCATGCCCTCCTCCAGGGGATCTTCCCAACCCAGGGATTGAACCCAGGTCTCCCACATTGCAGGCAGATTCTTTACTGTCTGAGCCACCAGGGAAGCACAGAACTAAATAAGTATGAGTAAGGATGCCCAGAGAAATTGATCAAGCTAAGTAAATATTTTGGAAAAATCATGACTGACTTGGAAAAAGTGACCATTTATCTGTACAGTTGTTCAGGTCGAAACCAAAACGTGGAGGCAGCATTGGGATCTCGCCACGCAGCACCGCACGGACCCCACATTCCCCATCAGCCCCCAAGGGAGGGCAGCCTGTAGTGCTGAGTCTAAAGAACCAGAACATCCAACCCACTTCTGGTCCTACCAGGTAAGCCTGGTCGAGGGCTTGCTTCCTGTAGTCCAGCTCCTCCTCCAGGTAGCCCTTCTGCCTGCTGAACAGATCCTGAAAGAGAGCAGGTGCCCAAGGTCAAGATCAGCATAAGGACCCATCACCAGGCAGCTCTTCAGAGCCAGCCTACTCACACTTGCTGGGGAGTGACAGTCCCACCAAGGTGGGGACCCATCAGGTGCTCGGGTAAGAAGGGGTGTCAGGTCTGCCCTGGTCGCTCCTGAGTGAACTCCCAGCAGGAGCCTCCCAGGCCCAGGAACCTCCATCAAGCTTCTTCCCACACCCCCAGCTTCCTTCCTCTTGGGTGCCTGGCCTTGTTCCCAAGCCCGGGTTGTAGGAATCCTTCTGAAGACCATCTCAATAGTTCTCTGATGTGGCTCTTTCTCCCCACACCAGCAGCATCACCCATCTCCTGGTACTCTCCCTGCTGGACATGTCCTCCCCACCCTCCATCACTCAGTTCCCCCAAGCATGAGTTCTCCAGAACCCCAATATCTTCCTGTTGCTGACTGGAGGGTTTTGGGGTTAGAGCTCAGCTGTTGCAGCCACTTGGTTCTGTAGAGGAAAAAAACAGAGGGCCAGAGAGGACCAGTGCCTTGTTCTAGATGCCACGGTTCACTGGTGATGGAGGTGGACTAGACACCCAGGCCTGGGGATTTAGCTCAGGGTTCTTCCCATGCCACACACTGGTTCCAGGCCTCAGGCTCTTCCTTATTCCCCTCACTTCTACTTGGGGAAATTGGTCTTTGAAAGCTCAAGAACCACCTCTTCTGGCAGCCTTCTCCAACATCCCCAGACCGGGTATGACAGATCCTGCTCTATGCCCAGGGCCCCTGGTGAATAGCCACCATCACTGTTAATCAGGTGCCCACGGTGAAAATGGGCTATGCGTCCAGCATCGCTCATCCCTCCAGCTCATCGAGATGGAGATAGAAAACCCCATTAGCCATAAAAAAAGGAGGTGCAGTGTGTCTCTCCCAAACTCATATCCAGGAAGGGGCAAGCGAAGACTGGAGCCCCTTCTTTGCGTCTCTGGAGCGCCTGGTCCATTTGCTTCCGTATCGCTGACCTGCCTCTCCTAAGGTTCTCACGCTGCACCGTGGCTATCTGCTCCCATGCACATGTCCCCATGGGCTTTCGGGCTAGACCCTCAAGGCAGGGACCCTGCTATTCATTACTGAACCCCCAAAACTGTCATAGTTTCCAGGGTCAGAGGCTCCAAAAATATGTATCAAGTGAGTAACTGAGTGAACGGATGATGACCACACAGGATAGGGATGAGAGCAAAAGCAAAATTTAGAAATGCACGCAAATCAATACAAAACACACGCAAATCTTTTCCGGGAAGTGAGTTATCTGCGCTCTGTCAATCCCCTCCCTCCCAGGGTCGGGGCATCTCCTTTACCTTCTCCTTCTCCAAGTCTAGCATCTTCTGGGTCAGGGCCGCTTCCGTTCCCTCTATTTGCTTCAGCCACTGGAAAACAGCAGGGACAGAGGGCGCAGCTAGTCAGAACCAGTGCCCATCGTTGGGCCGCCCTCCTCGAGGAGGCTCCTGGCCCAGAGGGGTCCCCCCACTTGGCCCATGGTGGTCCTTGAAATGGAATTTCATAGTCTGCACAGATGTTTCAGCTTCAACAGATGTTTGCTCAGGAATCATTGGATGATGACCACACAGGATAGGGATGAGAGCAAAAGCAAAATTTAGAAATGCACGCAAATCAATACAAAACACACGCAAATCCTTTCCGGGAAGTGAGTTATCTGCGCTCTGTCAATCCCCTCCCTCCCAGGGTCGGGGCATGTCCTTTACCTTCTCCTTCTCCAAGTCTAGCATCTTCTGGGTCAGGGCCGCTTCCGTTCCCTCTATCTGCTTCAGCCACTGGAAAACAGCAGGGACAGAGGGCGCAGCTAGTCAGAGCCAGTGCCCATTGGGCCGCCCTCCTCGAGGAGGCTCCTGGCCCAGAGGGGCCCCCCCACCTGGCCCATGGTGGTCCTTGAAATGGAACTTCATAGTCTGCACAGATGTTTCAGCTTCAACAGATGTTTGCTCAGGAATCACGGGTACACACATGTGCATATTGTACGTGAAGGTGGGTGTGAGGTGTGTGCCAGGTGAGCCTGTATGTAGAGGAGGTGGTGGGTATGCACGGTGGATCCGTGTGGAAGGTTGCGAGTATATGCCCTGAGAGCCCCCCAGGTGGGCGGGCAAGCCTCCCTGGGTTCTACCGTGCTGTGTGCTGGCGGCTTCCTGCCTGGGTCCTCGCCCAGCCCCCTCATGACCACCCCATGGAGAAGGCAGTGTCACTCCACGTTGCAGGTGGGGACACGGCAGCTGAATTGTCACTTGTCTAAGGTCACACAGGTGAGAAGCGGGGTTTTGTACCCTGCCCGCAGGTCTGCACCCCCACAGCTGCCCCCTGCAGCCCCCTGGGGCACGTCTGAACAGCCAGGGGCACCGTGGGGTGCAGGAATGAAGGGGGTTCTGACCAGGCAGGCTGTGATGGCCTGAGAGAACCCGTGGGGGCACCTGCATGGGCTGGTGATGGGGTGTGTCTGCCCCTTCGCAGGTCTGGGCTGGGGGTGAGCGGAGACAGGCAGCTGCCCCTGAAGTGTGGGCATGCAGGTGTCTCTTTACAAGGAGTCCACCTGAGAGTCGGGGGGGGTGGTCCAGGGAACTGGGTGACACCCTGTGGAGGATGTTTTAGGGTGTCCAGGAGGGTCGGGTTTGACATCATGTATGAATATTCACCTCCTCGTTGCTAAAGCCCACAGACGAACTCCTTGCCTGCTGCTCGGGGCCTGCCTGCTACTCGCGTGTGGACGGGCCCTGACCCGACGCCCCAGACCCCTTGTCTCCTTGTTGCTAAAACCAACAGACGACCTCCCTGCCGTGGGGCCCGCTGGCCAAGCACCTGGGGACGGGCCCATCCCGACGCCCCAGACCCCTTGTCCTCCTCCTCCTCTGGACATGGCTGCCCCTCCTGGACTCTCGGGGCCCTCAGAGCCCCTGTCCTTGGTCATCCTCTCTCCTCGAGGGGTCCTCCTTCGGGGGTTCTCACCTCCCTTATGGGTTCTCCCTCTTTGAAATCCCCTCTTTGAAATGCCCCCTTTAGCCCAGACCTGTCTCCCACAACCCGACGCCTCAAGCCCCTGAGAAAGGGCTCACTGGCCCCCCTCTATAGGGAAAGACCCATCTCATCTTGACCCTGGAAGGGAATTGGGAACAGCCATAGCTCTTCACTTTGACCCCGGAAGGGAAAGCTGAGAGCAGCTATAGCTCCTCTCCCCTCACTTCCCGTTGTTGGTTCTGCCTCCTCTTGGTTCAAAACCACGCCCACCACTCTCCATTGCCACCGCCCAAGACGGGCCCCATCTCAGCCCCCAAGCTCGAGTCCAACTCCAAATCACCTTCAGCCAGTGCCTTTCCTCAGAAACACTTAGCATCTACTTGTGGACCTTCCCTGCTCTCACTTAAAGCCCCCCAGGAGAGCCTGGCACTCCTGACAACGCTGGGGGAACAGCCCCACCTTCCCTCACCTCAGGGCCTCTGCCCACCTTCTCTCTCTGCCCAGAACGTCACCACTTTTCTCATCCCCAACCTCCGCCCGGGTCTTTCTAGAGGTAACATCTACTCAGCCTGTGGACCTGTGTTAGGTGTCGCTTCCTCCAGGAAAGCTTCCCTGGTGGCTCAGACGGTAATTTGTCCACAATGCGGGAGACCTGGGTTTGATCCCTGGGCCAGGAAGATCCCCTGGAGAAGGAAATAGCAACCCACTCCAGTGTTCTTGCCTGGAAAATTTCCATGGATGGAGGAGCCAGGTGGGCTACTGTTCATGGGATCGCAAAGAGTCAGACACGACTGAGCGACTTCACTTTCTTTCTTTCCTCCAGGAAGCCTGCCCTGCTTCCTGAGTTTGTGGGGTCCGAGGCCTTCCACGGATCCCGGCACAGCACTCAGCTGACAGATTGCTGCTTCCCTTGTCCCACCATGTGGGGTGTGCTCTGTTAAGTTTACTCACCCAGCCCGGGGCCTGGCCTGAAGCAAGCCCCAACAGTTACTTCTTGAAGGAAGGGGGATACGGGGCTGAGGAGGTGTGTGGGGCGCATGCTGGCTCCATAGCAGGAACAAGCCTAGATAAAGCTGCAGCCACAGAGCCTTCCCCTAGAGTTCACGTTTGCTGGGCCCCCAAGGGTGGCTACAGAGGCAGCCTTGGGATCAGGTGCCCAGCGCAGCATTTCCTTAGACTAGGCTGAGCGGGTGTGCAGTGTCTTAGAAACTGGGAAACATATTTTTGACAAGGAATGAAAAAGACTTTCTTTGTACTATCTTAAGGCAAGCAGTGATAAAATGAATAAACTAAAATGGAAAAAGAGTCCAGTTTCGAATCCTTACAACAAGCTGCTCTTCGCTTTTATAGAACATGATGTCTGGTTTCTTTCTTATTGCTAAGAAAAAAGATTTGCTATGCACATTATGCATTAGAAAATTTTTTTGCTTTGTATATTAGCTGTGCTGTGTTTAGTCGTGTCCAACTCTTTCTGACCCCATGGACTGTAGCCTGCCAGGTTCTCCTGTCCATGGGGATTTTCCAGGCAAGAGTATCAGAATGAGTTGCCATGCTCTCCTCCAGGGGATCTTCCTGACCCAGAGATGGAACCCAGATCTCCCACATTGTAGACAGATTCTTTACCGTCTGAGCCAACAGGGAAGCCCATGAATACTGGAGTGGGTAGCCTATCCCTTCTCCAGGGGATCTCCTTGACCCAGGAATCAAACCAGTGTCTCCTGCATTGCAGGCGGATTCTTTACCAGCTGAGACACCAGGGAAGCCCACTCACAACAGGCACACACACAGAAAAACTTGACGGGTCCTTTCCAGCCATTGGGGGAGTAAAGTAAGGACAGAAAGTGCTGGCCCTGGGCACCCGGGCATGTGAGGGCACGGATTTCATATCAGAGTCCCACCAGATGTCTATGGGGCCTCGCTCTGGAAGGGAACTTGGATGTTCAGGGCTGTGCCATCCTCCAGGAGGGAGAGGCATGGGGACAGGGCACCTGCTGCCCCCAAAACCCAGAAGGAGAAATAAGACAGCCCACGGGGCACGGGGAGAGGGCCTCTCACGGTAGGCATGGCCAGTGCACACTGCCCCCCGTCCGTTGGCACTTTGCCAACCAGTGCAGAGCCCAGGGTTGGGGAACTTCCTCCTCGAAGATCCAACCCTCCTTTCAGAGAACGCCTTGATTCTGGGCCAACTACTAGAAAACCTGCCTGTGGCCTAAGCCACATTTCTCCAATCTGTTGTTACCAGTGAGAGCCCGGATTTTTAAAAACTTCCATCTTTGACTGACTTTGACCTTGTGGGAGCAGAGAAGTGATTTGTGATTGCTTGTATGCCCCTGGACATCTCGTGTTCTCTGCTCAGCCTCTGTGTGGTGGTGGGCGGCAGGCAGCAAGGCAACACTCCTAATCTTGGACTCCGCTGACCAGAGGTGGGCCTGGAGGGTGCTGAGATGGGCCAGACCTTCCAGGAGGAGCAGGGCTTCCCCAGATGGTGATGGGAGAAGGGCGAGCTGGCCGGGCAGGACCCCATTTGCACACCCAGGTGGCTCTGGTGTCCATCTGCCAGTGCAGGGGACAGAAGCGATATGGGTTTGATACCTGGGTTGGGTTGGGAAGATCCCCTGGAGGAGGAATGGTGCCCCACTCCAGTATTCTTGCCTAGAGAATCCCATGGACAGAGGAGCCTGGTGGGCTACAGTCCATGGGGTCACAAAGAGTTGGACATGACTGAAGCGACTTAGCACCTAGCACCAGCACCTGAATGCCCAGGGCCGTGCAAACTAGTTTGAGTGGGACTTCACTCACAGGCTATGAAAGGGGTTTCATGCTCTTAGAGAGAAAATTGAAGTGTACCTCAGTTTGGTCAGATACCAGAATTGAAGGCAATTTTCAAAATGATGTATGACTTGGTTGAGGGGGGCTGGCTGAGGATGTCACTGGGGCTCTGGGTCCCACTGCCAGCTTTCCTACAGCCTGTCAGCTCCAGGGTGTCCAGCTTGTCCCTGTTTGCCTGGGACTGTCTCCGTTTCAGCACTGAAATCCCACATCCCGGGCAAAGAGGACACTTGGGCATCCTGGTTGACCTGTAGGTGCTTCCAGGGGTCCCATTGACCCACTTTTCCTCTGCCTGTGCGCTCTCAGCACCATTTCTCTCTGAGAGGGAGACACAGCACCTCCCAAACACTGGGTCTTCAATCACAGACACACGGCACAAAAAATGAGACATGTTCCTGAAAAAATGAGAGGACAGGACATCTGTCTCTAAGTTCAGTCTCCATGGACTGTCCCAAATGAGGAGCTGGGCCCCTCTCACTAGCACAGAGTCCAGCTTCTAAGCACCAGTCCTGAGTATTATGCCAACTCTGGGCACCATCACTCCTGCCGCCACCCTTGTGGGGTGTCAGGGGGTGCTAGTAGGCGAGGCCGCCTGGCACAGGTCTCTGCATTTAGGAAGCAGAGCATGGCGCTGGCCGTCCAGCTTGGGACTCTATGGTCAGCGACCAGCAGGGGCTGCTATAGGTGGGCAAGGAGTGGGCCACAGGGTCAAAGTAGATAGCAGCCGCATGCCAGGCTGTGTTCTTGGTGTACAAGGGATCGATGCCGCTCACCTTGCACAACTGTCGAGGAGCCCCGAAGGTCTGAGGCAGGGCCAAGGCTGTGAGTCTATAAAGACCTCTGTTTGTTGCATGTGGTGAGGAGCTTATTGGGAAGGGTACGGGTGGGAGAATTTGGTACCTGGCAGAGGCTGTTCTCAGCAGGGCTGGGGACTCCAGACAGCCTGCCACCCTCCAAGAGGATCAGGGGGGTAGAAGAGAGGGAGACTCCCTCCCCGTGCCCACTGCTCCAGCCCCACCCTGGTCCCTGGCATTGCCTGCTCTTTGCTCACCATCCTTATACATCGATCAGTCACCTCCCAATACCCAGCCTGGCCCGAGGTGCTTGGCAGCAGTGCCTGGTCCCAGTTAAAAGCGCCGTGTCCCGGAGTCCTGACATTCACCAGCAAGGCTCGGGGCTCAGGGAGATGGAGAGGCCGGCCTGCAGCAGCCCCTGCAGTTAGCGGGTGTGGGGCTGAGAGCCAGCCTGGGAGGGGCCTCTGGGGAACCAGAAGGGAGCCCTGGGCACATCCTCAGGCGTGCTGGGCAGTGCATGTTGGAATGACCATGGAATACACTGAAAGCGCTTGCCGGGTTCTCTCCATGACCCCAGGAAGCTATGCTGTCACATTGGGCTCTCTTGTGGAGAGGATATTTTCGGAATGCACTCCATGTCACTATCACCTACCATCACCTGGATCTGAGGGGCCAACAGCTAGCCAGGTGTGAGTCCTCCTCACCCCGCTCACCTGAGGACGCAGACTCAGCCAGGTGACTGTGACAGTGACGTGGGCATCGCCACTTACCAGCTGTGTGACCTCAGCAAGGCTTTGCCGTAAGTCTGTTGCCAACATTTAGGGCCCTGTGCCTAGGGAAGGCTGGACAGGTTCTCAGGGGAAAAAAGAAACAAACTATTTACATTTTAAATGTCCTTCCAAAGGTTCCGGAAGGAATCTTGATTAAAATCATTAAGACTTCATCATTATAAAAATAGCATTTTAAAATTTAACTTGTGTTTACAAGAAAAAGACCCACAGACAAGACCACATTGAAAAGTTGGGATGTCTTAAAACACCCTAAATTAATGTAAAAGGCAAACCAGGAATGTATTTTTTTTAATAAATATGGCAAAAGTTATTATCTTTAGCATGTAAACCTCACAGAGAACTCAGTAAGAAAAACAATTATTACGACCAAATTCATATTAAATAAGTGAATACATGAAAGCATGATTGAATGAAGCTATGAATGAGTGACAAACGGAATGGAATGTAATTACAATTCTCAAGGAACAAGAAAATGGATAATTCACCAAAAATTCATTATCAAAATTCACTAGCACTTGAACAAATGAAAATTAAAATAATGACGTCATATGATTTTTGCCTAACCTATCAGCAGAATTCTTAGTGGCCACATATGCCTTGCTGAACAAGAAACCGGCAGTGGTACCGTTCACGGAGAAGGCGACTTGGTACCATTTTTCTGGAAACGACCGGACAGTGTCAAAGCTCTTAAAAACCCTCTTGCCCATCGGCCCAGTGATCGCACTTCTAGAATCTATCCCGTGGAAGTGTTTTAAAACATAGATAGAAACTTATGATTAAAGATGCTTGCTCATCGCTGCATGATGATAAACAGAAAAAAAAAGAGCAGAAATACTCCCATATGTTAACAGCGGAAGAATATTTAACTGAGGGCGTGGCTCTAGGTAGAATGATGCAGGGCCGATCGATCTCATGGGGGAAAGCTTATGAAGCAGGATTAAAAGCTCAAGTCAAGTATGATCCCAAAGTTTGTTTGTTTGTTTGTTTAAAAAAGGGGGCACGGGGAAAAAAAACTGGAAGGAAATAAAACCAACAACTGTCGCAGACGGGCTTCCTCAAGGGGAGTTTGATTTTCTCTCTCCGACTCTAAGCCTTCTACCATAAGCATGAGTGACTTTCCCCTGGAAAACGAACAGGCGTGCACGTGCGCATGCAAACGCAGACAGGAAACCGGAACCATGCTTCCAGAACAAAGCGAGACGCCAATGTACAGTTTCTTGTATGGTGCCAGGAAGCTCGGACAAGGTGTATGGACAGAAATGCCGCTGGGCTCTACCTTTTCACACAGGGCAAGCACAGTTCCAGCCTGGATTATTGCAACCTGTTCTTCATTTCTCAAATTCTAAAACACAAAAATGGGCAAGGGCGTTTTACACTGCTCCCACATCCCGTGCAGACAGTCAGCCCTACGCGACTCTGAAAGCGGCCTCCCCAGGGTCAGCCCCAAACTCAGAAATGACAGGTCTGAGGACCGGCCCTTCGGGGGTGGGGACACCTCACACAGCGTCCCGGAGCCTTTTAGGAACAGGGCCTCACTCAAGCCCAGTCTTTTAAGAAGGCAAGAGTCTCACTTTGGGATTTCAGAGATCTTGAGTGCTTCCACTTTCTTTCCGGGCATTTATTGTTAGGCCTTTTTAACCCTCATCACTCACACGCTGTCAGGATGACCTAACTTCAGAACCCCACTTCTGACGGATGCGGACCCAGCCACCCACGCAGGAACATGGCCATACAAAAGCCTTACATTGTACTTAGTCGATCTCTTAAATCAGGAAGAAATTAAAACAAAAACGGAAACAAAAGCAACAACAGAGTACACCCGAATCAAAACAAGGACACGAAACCGGAAACCGATCGCTCATAGTTACCCCGTTATCGCCAAGGATATCTAATTTCTTCATAAGGTCAGAAATATTCACATCCTGGAAAAGATGTCCAACGTTCATTTTGTGTGAGCTACAAAGGCCATCCACACCAATCTCTGGGGCCACGGCCCTCACTCCTTGTAAGACACCATTCCCTTCCTTGTCTGTTAGTACATAAGGCCGGGCGGAGAGTTATTCTTGGTGGTCCCTTCAAGCAGAGAGGGCTGCTAACTGCCGTGTATTGGCTGAGTTTTACACCAGCGCAAACACTGCTTTCTAGAAATTCTCATGGGATCCTGTAGGTCGAAAGGCCCTCTCTGTGCCCGCGGGCCTAGCAGGATTCCAGGATCACGGCCAACGGCTGTGAGAACAACCACCAGCTCCCAAATCTAGAACACTCAGCGTGCTCTGAGCACTTCACTGAGTCTTCAGGTTCATTACCTAGCTTAAACACTGTCACACCCCTTTCACCGGGTGGGTTTTGCCACTCAGGTCTCCTAGATGAAGAGACTGAGGGTCAGACAGGCTCTGGGCCAGAGCCAGCAAGTGGCCAAGGTGGGGTTTGCTTTCAAGGCTGTACCCCATGGCTCTGGTCTTTTCAACCTGAATACAAATTTGGGGACCCAGCTGGAGTAATAAACTCTGACTTTCAAAACAGAGTGGAGCGACAGGGGGTATCTTATTAAAATCAATTCTAGCCCTGGCAGAGGCACACAATTCCCTTTCCAGCTGAGCCTGGCATTCGGGCGAGCGGGCCATGGCCGTAATAGAGTGGGGGCACCCCCCCGGGCACGCTACCTTAACTCCTTCCTGGCGACAGAACAGCTGGAGGGCGCTGCTGTTGTTCTCGGGAAAGGTGGTGATTTGGAGGTTAAATGCTGGCGACCTCCGCTCTCTCTCCTGGGGAAAAGATTTGGTTTAAAAACAGAACTTTATTGTATTATTTTACCACTTGTCATTTTCCCAAGTTATTCAGCAAAAAACCAAGGAATTCCAGTTGGCAAAGGTGTTCCTAGTAAGCGCACACTCAGGCTACAGTCTCGTCGGTGGTGGAGACGCTGTCCTGTCTGCCCCGCAGCGGATCCCCTGCGGACACTGGGTTACTTCTTAACCTAGTCAGCTGGGAAGAAATGGTTAGCAGAGTGTCCTGAGAGGACCTGTTGATCAAAGCCCAGGAAGTCACATAATCATCATTAAATACTTGAAGAACAATCGCGGGAAATTTCAATAGAAGTCATTGTTAGCTCACTTCATCGTCAAATAACCCCAGGAGGCAGCCGTGAACGCTTCCGTTTTGTGGACAGAGAGAAGGAGGCTGAGACAGGACCCCTCCGAGGTCCCATGCAATTGAATGACAAGGCCAGACCCCAGACCCTGGCTTCGTATCCTTTTCAATACGATCTTCTGACTTTGTTCACAGATTTTTTTTCTGATCTGCACTAACCTTCCAATGATCATTCTACCCTTGCCTTAGACTGAAAAATCTAATCTCAACTACTAAAAAAAGGAGAGCAAGCATTTTCCCAGAAGTAGTACATTAACCATAGGTAAAGTGACAGATTTTTAAAAAGGAACTGAGATGCCCAATTACTTACAGAAATAAAGGACAGCAGCAAAACCATACTCTGGTCTCAAATGCGTTTCCTACACAGAGCTGCCTTTAAACCCCAAGCAATGGACAGGTCAGCCAGCAGCCAAGGCCTCGCTAAATGATACCTTGAAATCAAACTGCTTTTATTTCCTCAAAATTAAGAGTCAGTAAACTTGCTTTGGACCACAGCTGCAGAATCGAGCCACAGAACCAGCGTTACTTTAGCCATTAGCTAAGAAATGCAGCCAAGGCAGCACTAGATGGCAGGTCCCTAAGCAAATCCTCTAAGGGAGAGGGGAAGGGCGGGGCCATTACTTCAATTAATTTCCACGAAGCCCCAATCTGGCTAACCTGGTTTGAAACAGTTTAGATAGAAAACCTTATTTCCCTCATTAGACTAGAACAGCCACATTCACAATGGTTCCGTGCTATAGAGGTCTCTTCTACCTGTAATACTTACTTACAGGGGGTCTCCATAGAAAGCTGACACAAGAAAGCTCATGTTTTATATGAATGAAAGTCAGAAAACTGATTTCTAATGGCTCCTCCAAAGGATGGTGGAAGCACTTGAAAGTTCTAGTAGTAAAGTGACCAATGCTTATGGAATTCTCATGAGAAATGGTGTGTAGCAAAGAGCCGTGAAAGGTTTTCTGACGGTGGTAGAAGTATTTGCCATAATCTTTCTTAACTTCTCCTGCTGCTGCCTGAATGAAGGACTCAGTTTATGTATAGACAAGAGCTGAATCACATGGCAACACCTGGCTCTGAGACAGTCAGGCCATGGTCCATGCCAGCACAACAAAGTATAGGATGAGACGCCCTAGGGAAGTGAGGTGAAGTAAAAGTGGCTCAGTCGGTCCGACTCTTTGCGACCCCATGGACTATTCCATGGGATTCTCCAGGCCAGAATACTGGAGTGGGTAGCCTTTCCCTTCTCCAGGGGATCTTCCCAACCCAGGGATTGAACCCAGGTCTCCCACATTGCAGGGGGATTCTTTACCAGCTGAGCTATAGGGAAGCCCTGTTCTAGAGAAAGCAGAATTTTAACTGAAGGTGAGAGGAGAAAACGAAATCTGAGAGACATCAACATCGCCAAGGAGCTCCCTTTTACCGAGGATTCAGGACATGCAAAGGCTTCAGCCGAGGGAAAGGACAGCCGTGTCACCACAGATGCTTAGAGAAAACCAGTCACAAACTCAGGCGATGTGTCACATGTAGATGTGTTTGAAATGGAAACAAACAAACGAAAAAGGATTATGAAGTCAGGTGGTAGCAAGGCAATACAGTAACATATCTGAGGCAGGGTTCCAGTTGGAAGCAATAAAACCATCCATGTCCTCAGCCTGGATCCAGCTCTGGGTATCTGGGAAGTCACTGAAGGTTTGCAACAGGATTTCTACCTGTGGACAACAGTCAATCTCCCTTCACGCTAAGGGAATCATTCTGAGTTGCAGTTTGAGTTACAGACCTATTTAGTGCAGTACTGCTCGCGATGCCCAGATTGGCACTCACTGCGTCAAGGAGTTGGAGTAATGTTACAAGCTTTCTCAACTACCTATTGCAAATACCTCCTCTTACCCTGTTTACTTACCTTGTGTTTACCTTGGCAAAGAGAAAACAGGCCAAACTAGCAGTAAACACATTATGGAGTCAGCCGCAGGCCAGGTCAGACCCCACTCTTTCAAAAGGTGAGATTCATGCATGCAAGGTCACTTTAAAAAGGTGTGTTATCAATTGCAACAGTGCTTCTGTCCGCGTTTGCAGAAGGCATACCAGGTGACTATGCATGCAGGAAAGAAGTAGTTATGGAAATGAAACACAAATAAAAAAGGCAAAATATTGCAAAAACAAATTATTTTATTAAGTGCAAAAACAAGCCGTAGGCAATAAATAGATTAGCTCTGTACATGTCCAGGGACTTCGGTGAGCATTCTCTTCAGAACATATTAAGGCAGTGAAATTATTCTCAATGTACAGATTTAAAAACAAAAAAAGAAAAAGAAAGAAAGAAAAGAAAACAAGTGTCACACGTCCCCTTATACATGCTTGAAAAACATCTGGGACTTTACATGAATTTCAGTTTGGGCTCAAAGAGAATGTCTGCTCCGTTTGAGAGTTTACAACAGATAGAGTCTCTTACTTCGAGTTCTAGCACTCTGAATTCTAACAGCTCGTTCTGATCCTTTGCGTCTTGCATTTCATTCTTCAGCTGGTTCTCTTCCATTTCCAGCCTGTAAATCTAGACCAGAGACACCTGCAGGTTAATGGCGGGAAAAGCACTGTTTCTCATCAGGGGCCATGAGAACATGTCCCGTATCACGGACCCCTGGGGTATTGGCCTAGGGACACAGGGGCCATCACCAGGGGTAGGGTGGGAAGGGGAGGGTCTCAGTGGGTGTGCAAGGTGGGCCCTTTCTGCTCTGGGGGCTGGGATGGCCCATATCAGAGTCTGTGCCTGCTTCGTCCCTGCAGCCCAAGCTTGGCCGGGCATGGGGGCCAGGTATTTGCTGAATACATGAATGGTGGAGAAACTAAGGCACAGAGCAGTTGAGTCCTTTCCCAAAGGTCAGTCCTGGGGAAGTAACAGTGATCCCCAAGCCTGTCTGAATTCCTTCTATCCCAGTCTCCCAGAGTCAGCCCACCCAGGGTCTGGCTAGTTGCAATAGGAAGGTGCCCTGGACTCCCCAGAGGTCTCCAATGAGTAGGAGATCTGAAAGTATGGGAAGTGGGGCTGCCTGGGTCCCAAACCCACTGGGAGACTCTGGGCGAGCTATGCAGCTCCTTGGATGACACGGAGGTACACAGCAGCCCCCACTTGGTGGCCTGCAGTGAGGACCAAGACAATACATGGAAATGAAGGTCCTGATGGTTCAGTTGGTAAAGAATCCACCTGCAAAGCAGGAGACCCCAGTTTGACTCCTCGGTCGGGAAGATCTGCTGGAGAAGGGATAGGCTACCCACTCCAGCCTTCTTGGGCTACGTGGGTGGCTCAGATGGTAAACAATCAGCCCGCAATGCTGGAGACCTGGGTTTGATCCCTGGCTTGGGACGATCCCCTGGAGAAGGCAATGGCTACCAACTTCCAATATCCTGGCCTGGAGAATTCCACGGGCTGTGTGGTCATGGGGTCGCCAAGAGTCGGACACGACTGAGCTACTTTCACTTTCACTGATGGGTCTTGGTCACCTTTACTCCTGTCTCCCCACCTCTAATGGGGTGGTACTGCCCCCAGGGGGACATCTGGAAACAGCATAAGAGTTTTCTGGGCCTCTCAGAATTTAGCCGGAAGGACCAGGGATCCGAAATCTCTCCCAAAGCCTGGAGCCGCCTCACAGGAAATGACCAGCTCTGCCCCAATACCCCAGATGCTGTGGAGGGACATGGGATGATGAACGGCCACACAGCAGGTCAGTACAGAGCTGGGACAGGACCCCGCCACCCCCCAAGGGGGCGAGGCTGGGCTTGTCCGGTTGGGACATTTGAGGATGTTTAGAAGCTAAGGCCTAACACAGTTCGCTCCCACCAGTATAGAAGGTGCAGAACAAGCAAATCCGCTGGGACAGAAAGCAGGTTTCCAGGGGCTGAGGGTGAGAGCCAGGGATGACTACAAAGGGGGCAAGAGGGATCTTTAAGGGAGGCTGAAAATGTTCTAAAAATTGCATGGTGGGCCTGGGTGCACGACCCAGTAAATTTACTAAAAAAAAAAAAAAAATCACTGAATTGTTCACAAATAAGAAAAAGATAAAGCTGAGGTCTCGTCGCAAAGCATTAGATTAGAATCTAAAGCCGATTCCCTACAAGTTCCATGAACACAGAGGGAAGGACAAGCTTGGCTCTGCCAGCACCATGCCCTCCAGTCGATGAACTGGACCATGGCCGCCCGAGGATCTGCCCACCGACCCCTGCCTGGGGAGCAGGTGGTGGGGGCGAAGGGTTGGGGAGTGGTCTGGAATCCAAGGCAACGGCAGAGGCGTCCTGGAAGCCCAGCATAAGGGGGGCTGGCAGGCCTCACCACGTCTGCAAACCAGCTCTGCCCCGACCCAGAGGGCAGATAGGACCAGTGGGTAGGAGCCCTCAGGACGGGCGTGGGTGAGACACCGGTGGCCGGAGCAGGCCTCGGGCTCCATGATCCCCTGGGGCAGGGAGGGCTCAGGCTGTTGGTGCCACGTACCTTTTCCAGCAAGTCTTGGTTTGTTCTGATGAGTAGCTGCTTCTCTTCAACCCATTTGGAATCCTAAGGAAAAGTACTAAATATGTTCATACTCATTGAAGCAGACAGCCAAGTAACAAAGCATCAGTGGGAAAGGTGACTTCATATGAACCTTTCTATGGAAAGGCCAGAGAGAAGGAGAGCAGTTAGAATGATCTCATTGTCCCTCTAAACCAGGGGTCCCCAACCTCTGGGCAGGGGAACCAGACCTCTTGTCAGATCAGTGGAGGCATTAGATTAGAAATCAGTCAGTCCAGTCGCTCAGTCGTGTCTGACTCTTTGCAACCCCATGGAAGCACGCCAGGCCTCCCTGTCCATCCCCAACTCCCAGAGCTTACTCAGACTTATGTCCGTCGAGTCAGTGATGCCATCCAACCATCTCATTCTCTGTCGTCCCCTTCTCCTCCCACCTTCAATCTTTCCCAGCATCAGGGTCTTTTCTAGTGAGTTAGATTAGAAAGAGAGAGCACAACAAATGTAAGGTGCTGAATCATTCTGAAACCAACCCCCGCCCCCACCCCGGTCAGGGGAAAAATCGTCTTCCACAAAATTGGTCCCTGGCGCCAAAAAGGTTGGGGACCACTGCTTTAAACGTTTACTCCTGAAAAAGAGAATTGGCAGGTGTGTGGGGCATTCCCCTTCCACTCATATTCCCAAAATTTCAGGGAGCTCATCTGTATCAAAGCTACTGGTTTTTCCAGGAGTCATGTATGAATGTGAGAGTTGGGCCATAAAGAAAGCTGAGCACCAAAGAACTGATGCTCTTGAACTGTGATGTTGGAGAAGACTCTTGAGAGTCCCTTGGACAGCAAGGAGATCCCACCAGTCCATCCTAAAGGAAATCAGTCCTGAATATTCCTTGGAAGGACTGATGCTGAAGCTGAAGCTCCAATACTTTGGTCACCTGATATGAAGAAGTGACTCCTTAGGAAAGACCCTGATGCTGGGAAAGACTGAAGGCAGGAGGAGAAGGGGACAACAGAGGATGAGATGGTTGGATAGCATCACTGACTCAACGGACATGAGTTCGAGCAAGCTCTGAGAGTTGGTGATGGACAGGGAAGCCTGGCGTGCTGCAGTCCATGGGGTTGCAAAAAGCTGGACACAACTGAGTGACTTAACTGAACATCTGTTATCACTGACAGAAAAACACCTGGAGCACAACTGAGCTGGTCCTAGCAGACCCTTCGCGGGCTTACTCTCTTAGGCTCGAGGGCAAGCGTCCGGGCCACACCCCCATGGATGTGCCTGTGGACCTGGTGTCATCACAGTAACACACTTCTGCTCACCTGAGACCCTCTGCCTAACCACATCTTTGTCTGGACAAGTTCTGTCCAGGAACGTTCCATGAGCCAGGGGGCTAAGTCTGTCTTTATACCAGCATCTCCAGCACCTAACACGGTGCCCAGCACACAGCCGATGCTCAGTAAATGCCAGGGGATGGATGGAAGTGTAAACGAGGGAACTCTCTCCCTCCCTCCCTTCCACCCATCGTGTATCACCCCGTGTCTTCCCAGGATTGACACACGCATAGGCCCACGAGGCCTATACGAGGCTGAGTCCAGAGCTGGGTCCATTCATCTTTTTTCCTGTGGGAGGTTGTTGACAGTGTCCCTCCCATAGCTCTGCCCCTTTCCAAGGTGACTCTGCAGCTCCTCCCAGAGAGCAAACTTGCCGCTGGGTATGGCTGCAGCGCTCTTTGGTGACTGGGATATTAACCAGTGTGAGGCAGGCAGAGGCGTGGCCTACTTGTGCTTTGGGGGCTGCCCCTTCTTCATGCCCCAAGACCTTTACTTAAAGGAGCCAGCGTCCCTGAGGACGAGGGCGATGAGAGCCTGGCCAACAGCTGCCACTAATGCACAGCCAGGACAGTGAGGTTATCTGGGGCCCTCTAGCCCCCATCGCCTGGAGAAGGCAATGGCACCCCACTCCAGTACTCTTGCCTGGAAAATCCCATGGACAGAGGAGCCTGGAAGGCTGAAGTCCATGGGGTCGCTAGGAGTCGGACACGACTGAGTGACTTCACTTTCACTTTTCACTTTCACGCATTGGAGAAGGAAATGGCACCCCACTCCAGTGTTCTTGCCTGGAGAATCCCAGGGACGGGGGAGCCTGGTGGGCTGCCATCTCTGGGGTCACACAGAGTCGGACACGCCTGAAACTTAGCAGCAGCAGCAGCAGCAGCAGCCCCTATCACCTGCGAAATGAAGCCTCTAGAGTGACCCCAGGGGAGACCAGCAGAGAAACCACCCAAACCGCTGACCCACAGAACTGTAAGCACACAAAATTTCTGTTATTTGGAAACAACTCAGTTTTGGGGTGATTTTTTAGGCGGCAATAGCAAACTGGTACATCATCCCACACGCCGAGCACAGAGCCTAGCACAGGGCAAGGGCTCTGGTAAACAGCTCGCTGAATGAATGGCGATGTGTTTTGTCCCAGACTGGCCCCTTTTTTTGGCAGGAACTGGGGGCAGAGCACGCCCCACAACAGGGCTTAGCACCTCAGGTGGGAGGTTAACTCAATCACAGACTGTGGTCGGGCGAGTTGCAACCTGTGAGCTCAGCCTGAAAGAGGGAAGCTGAAGTCAATGGCAGTTGGGGACAGAAGTATGAAAACAGCCTCATCCTGGACTCCACCCAGGCTGCTGTTGAGTCTCCCTCCTCCCCATGCCCTATTTAAGTACTATAATTAGCCCCATTTTAAAGATGAGGAAACTGAGGCACAAGAGATCACATAATTTCCCCAGGCTGTGCAGCAGGTCAGGGTCAGGGCTGGCCTGTGGCCTGTTGGCTGCAGTGTATGTTCTGCACTGCTCTCCTGCCTCATGGAGAGTTTTGGACCGGCTCCCGAGGCCACCTCTGCCATCACTGAGAGCTAGCTGCAGGTTCATTTGCACAACTGAATCCTCATAGGCAGTGTCTTCCGGATTCAAGTGAGAAAGGATTCTGCTGATCACTTTATGTTTGGAGTTGTCTCCTATTCTTGTACGCTTGGCAAACAAACAAAGAAAAAGCCAAGTTGGGCTCTCGGGACATGTTGGATTTTTTAAAACTTGGTAAAGAGGCAAATGAGCGGGGATAGTCTCGCCTGAACTCTGCTAGCATTTTTTTTTTTTAGCTCGCTGAATGAATGGCGATGTGTTTTGTCCCAGACTGGCCCCTTTTTTTGGCAGGAACTGGGGGCAGAGCACGCCCCACAACAGGGCTTAGCACCTCAGGTGGGAGGTTAACTCAATCACAGACTGTGGTCGGGCGAGTTGCAACCTGTGAGCTCAGCCTGAAAGAGGGAAGCTGAAGTCAATGGCAGTTGGGGACAGAAGTATGAAAACAGCCTCATCCTGGACTCCACCCAGGCTGCTGTTGAGTCTCCCTCCTCCCCATGCCCTATTTAAGTACTATAATTAGCCCCATTTTAAAGATGAGGAAACTGAGGCACAAGAGATCACATAATTTCCCCAGGCTGTGCAGCAGGTCAGGGTCAGGGCTGGCCTGTGGCCTGTTGGCTGCAGTGTATGTTCTGCACTGCTCTCCTGCCTCATGGAGAGTTTTGGACCGGCTCCCGAGGCCACCTCTGCCATCACTGAGAGCTAGCTGCAGGTTCATTTGCACAACTGAATCCTCATAGGCAGTGTCTTCCGGATTCAAGTGAGAAAGGATTCTGCTGATCACTTTATGTTTGGAGTTGTCTCCTATTCTTGTACGCTTGGCAAACAAACAAAGAAAAAGCCAAGTTGGGCTCTCGGGACATGTTGGATTTTTTAAAACTTGGTAAAGAGGCAAATGAGCGGGGATAGTCTCGCCTGAACTCTGCTAGCATTTTTTTTTTTTCTCTCACATCTCCAGAGCAAATGATATAGATCGACAGACCATCCCCTGGGCACCAAGACCCCAGCGACACCACCAAGGGGACAGAAATGCAAAGAGCTACAGGTCACCTTGGGTGGGCTTTGAGCAACTGAGCAGCCCTGCCTATGCGCCTTAGTTTCTGCTCACCTGGCCTTTCTCAACCAGTAACTTCTCCAGATCCTCGATTTTGGCCTGACACCTCAGCAGATCAGCTTGGAGCTGTTCCCGAGTCTGAAATGCAAAAGACCAGGAAGTGAGCAGGTCCCCCCCGGATGATGACAGAGAAGGGGAAAGGACAAGGTGGCATCTGGTCCTGAGAAACGGGTCTTTTTTTTAGGAGCACATGTGCCGACTGGCCTGCCTGCTTCCTCTGTCACCCACGGGTGTGACACCCGGAAGAACTGCTAGGCCTTGAGAGGCCGTCAGCACTACCCCTGTTGAGAGACGAGCCTGCAGCCTGGAGAAGCGGCCAGCTTCTTCACGAGGGCGAGTGAGGGGCCAGCACGTCAGCTCCCAGCCCAGCTTCCTGATCCAGTGTCATGGCTGTACCACCAACGCCAGCCACACTTTCACCCTTGCTCAGCCCATCTCCTGACAAAGCTGTTACCGACAGCGAGGGCTGAAAACCAGATACTCCGAGGACCAAGCGGAGAGACCGACTTGGTGAGGGGTACTAGGGAGTGGTGGGGACTGTGGCAAACCAGGGGCACATGTCTCAACTCGGTGTGAGGGGGCACTGCCACTCAGCAGCTGCAGCCAAAGATGACTACACGGAATGGGAAGACCGGTGCTGCCAGGCGCTCTGAGCTCTCAAGAGAAGCCAGGAACCTGGATTTCTATGTGAAATCTCTCAGCTTTCAAATGGTGCAAGGAGATGAAGTTTTTTAATAAGAAACCCATGCTTCAGTCCAAACCACCTCCAGCGTACACCTCCAGGGTACTTCCTCTGACCTACAGGTTACAGGCTGACACCACTGCAGCCGAGGAGCTCCCCTCCACAGCCTCATTTGCCACCGCTTACCTCACGGGGCTGCTGTGGGAATGAAACGGGTGTGCGCTGGGGTGAAAAGTCACCCCAGCAGGAGCACTCCCAGGGGTCCCTCTTGCCTTCAGAGGGAAGGGCTGGCCGAGACTGGTCTGTGCGACTCCCAAAGATGGGCTAATGGCCAGTGAGTGGACGTTACTAAAAGGTGGAGGTCAGCCCAGCCACGAGGGCTGGTACGGTCCAGACCTGGGTGGCCAGCAGGGACCAGAGCGAGCGCTGGGTGGGCTTTGAGCAACTGAGCAGCCCTGCCTGTGCGCCTTAAGAACATTCGTGGGGGTTTCTCAGCCGGGAAAGAGAGATGTCTGTTTCACGGTGAGTCTGATTTCATCACCGAGTCAAACTTCTGAAACCCTTCTTGCCAACGGAAGGGGCACAGGACACTGAGACAGCAGCATTTCTTCTGCAAATGTTGTTCCCGCACTAAGGACGGGCAGGTAGCTCCCGTCGGATTTGCCAAATGCTGGAACGTCACCACAGTGGAGGCTGCCAAGCAACTCCCATCCACTCTCAACAGAATCCAGCTGCTGGGAAGGGCACACACGGGACACCCAGACTCTGTCCGACCCCTCAACACCTTCTGCTGGCACCTACCCGGGCCTCTCGCTCGGCGTCCAGTGTCCCGCCCACCTGCTCCTGAAGCAGGGCATAGGCTCGCTGCAGGGCCTGGTACTCCCTGGTCAGCTGGCAGAACCTCAGGTCAGCCTCTTCTCGGGTTGTCGTCTTCCATGTCATGGAAGAGAAAAGCGTGAGGAAGCCCGTGACTTGATGTGAACGGCGGTGCCAGGGTCAAGTGAGGCAAAGACAACATGCAGATGTCACGACTGCTGCCAGCTGTTACTTAATGGACCGGCCACAGCCAGGACCTAACTGGAGGGCTCTGGAGAGAGTGCTGGGGAGAAGATGCCTTCTCCACATTCTTCCCTGGAGCTCCCCGAACCCCGGGAATCACTGAATCGTGTGCAGGGGAACAAGGGTGAGCCAGTCACGACTGCACGGTGTCCGTCTATGCAGTAAAAGGGGCCCCTCCCACCCCACAGGTCTCATTCTGGGGATTTCTCCTAAGGAGACAACCACCCAAAGAGCATCACTGCAGTTGTGAAAAACTGGAATCCCCGTAACACCTCTCATCAGGAGCCCGAAAGGCTGGATGCACGTGCGGATCTGTGAGGGTCTGCTCGGGACGGAGGATGATGACTAACACAGCATCTGGTGCTGAAAGATGCCTGTTACACATTCTTGGTGAAAAAAGGCAAATCAAAAAGCGTGTGTCCGACGAGATCGTATTTGACTGGGGTTTCCTGAATGAATCCCAGCGGGTGGGGCGGGGTGGGGAGAGGGGGGCTGCTCTTTGCTCCTGTGTGACTCAGGCTCTCTGGGGCAGAGGACAGGAAGGTGGATGTGCGGAGATGGAGGGTCAGGAAAGCGCGAGAGAGAGGAGTCGGGTGAGAGGCTCCACGTGGACTTCCCTCTGCTCTTTCCTGTGCTGCTGGCGTCCTCTCCCACAGTGACACGCCATCCTTATATACACAGGGGTGTGTGTGCTGGCATCCTCTCCTACAGTGACACGCCATCCTTATACACACAGGTGTGTGTGTGTGCTGGCATCCTCTCCTACAGTGACACGCCATCCTTATACACACAGGTGTGTGTGTGCTGGCATCCTCTCCCACAGTGACACGCCATCCTTATACACACAGGTGTGTGTGTGTGTGTGTGTGTGTGTGTGTGTGCTGGCATCCTCTCCTACAGTGACACGCCATCCTTATNAGAGTCTTTTCCAATGAGTCGGCTCTTCACATAAGGTGGCCAAAGTATTGGAGTTTCAGCTTCAGCATCAGTCCTTCCAATGCATATTCAGGACTGATTTCGTTTAGGATGGGCTGGTTGGATCTCCTTGCAGTCCAAGGGACTCTCAAGAGTCCTCTCCAGGTGTTAGCCACACCAAATGCACTTAAACAGCGAACAAAACTGTCCTCTCTTAGCTCTGGAGGCTGCAGCTCCAGGGTCCGCCGGCAGCCTCGGCTCCTCATGCGGCCGCACCTCTGGGCGTGCGGGCGGCCTCCCCTCCCTGTGTCTCACCCGCCGTCCGTCTGCGCCCGTCTGTGCCCTAGTCTCCTCTTCTCATGAGGAAGACAGTCAGATCCAGACCTGTCCTGAAGACTCCATTTAAACCTAATTACGTCTCCAAACATCCTACCTCCAAACAGGTTCTGGGGTCCTGGGGTGTGGGCTTCAACCCATGAGCTTTGGAGCGGAGCGGTTCAGTTCATGATACGGCCCCTCCCAGGCTCCCGGCAGGAGGTGTGGACCACTGTGAGGGGCTGGACAGGATTTCAGGGGTGAGGGAGAGGCCTGCTTAGAGAACGAGAGAGGAGTTGGACCTCCCTGGAAGTCCTGTGGTTAGGACTCCACACTTCCACTGCAGGAGGCACGCAAACCCTGTGGCCTGGCCAAATAAAAAACAGAACACGGGAGGAGCCGTGAGTTGGGGGCAGGAAGCAGGAGCCCGTTCGTGGAGATGGGTTTCATTCGGATGAGGCGAGTGGGAGGGCTGAAAAGTTAGGAGGCTGGGTGGTCCTGGCCGGGGAGAGGGCTAGACCAGCAGAGAGGCCAGGAGCTGCCAGGTCAGGCTCGGCAGGCGGGGATGGACTCGGGTGCAGAGAAGGGGGCGGGAGCTGGAGGAACGCAGGGTCATCATGGTGGTGGAGGACCTGATCCAACAGAGCAGAGGAGACGGACGGTTGTGGGGGGTATGTCACCTCGAGGGTGTGGACGTCATGGTCAGAGATGAGTGAGGAGGGCTGGGGGATGGTCCCCAGCTGCAGTGGGCACGCGAGGAGAAGGTCCCAGACAGAACGGCGGCACGGCGGCCAAGAGGCGCTGCCGCGTGCCCCCCGGAATCGACTCGGAGAATCTGCTCTCTGAGTGCCTTGATCCTGCCTTTGTCGGCGGGGCGTGCAGAATCCCTGAAAACGCATCATCACTTGCTCTCACCCTCCAGATAAAAAGATCATTTCAGCGACGTGAAAGTTTCGTGGTTGCGGAGCGAGTCCATCTGGCCCTGGGAGCACACGGCCCCTTTGCTGGCGGCCAGGGTCACCCCCTGTGTCTCCCGGTTACAGCTTCCTTGTCGTTCAGCCAAGCCTATGTGTTTAGTTTTCAACCTGCCCATAGAAAGGGTCTCGTGAGCTCCAGCGTTTCTGCTGGCGCTCGACTTGCTATAGTTGCCTCTGGAAGATTCTCTGCGTCGACAGAGTTTGCTTCAGCCTCTCCCTGTCTCCTCGTCTCCTAGGAAACCAGGACTTCCTCAGAGAGCATCATTTCCGTACCTGCTTCCAGCACCTCAGGGTCTCCGAGCCGCGTGATTTATGTAAGTCGGATTCTCTCTGTGGAGAGGGGAGGAGATCAGGGCCCCGGGGTCCTTGCTGAGTGTGCCCTCGGGGAGCACGGGGCGTGGGGCTGCGGGAGAAGTTGGCACAGGCTTGGAGGCTGACTCGGGGCCTCCAGCGTGGATGTGTTGTGTGACCACGGCTGCCCCGGAATGTGGCGTCCAGCGTGCAGAGAGGTGTGCTCATGGCCGTGGTTACAGTGGTGTCGGTGAGGACACCTGCCTGCTTCCCGCAGCCGGGACTCACCTGGATAAACTGCACTCGCCAGTCACTGTGCACATCTGTGCCCGTTGGTGTGGAAAGTGCCTGACGTGTCTCACGAAGGGGCGTGTGAAGGATGACGTGTGTTCCGTGATCCCATTCTCATTTTTGTGTGGGTGTATTTGTGTGCACGTAGGTGTCTATGTGTATTGTGTGCATTTGAGTGTGTGCGTGTATGTAGGCATGTGTGTGCGCACGCGTATGGATGGATATGTGTGTGTGTGTGTGTGTGTGTGTGTGTGTACAAGCCTGGGGGGGAGGTGAGGGGGTGTGTGTGTGTCTGTGTGTGTATAACCCTGGGGGGGGGGAGGCGAGGGTGTGTGTGTGTGTGTGTGTGTGTGTGTGTACAAGCCTGGGGGGGTGCGGCGAGGGGCAGACCACCACACAGCAGTTTTAATGACAAAGGGTGAGCGGCACCGTGGTGGCTACAGGCCTCTGGTGTGAAATCTGTGCTGGGAAGGGAAAGGGTCCCCTCCAGGCTGCAGGCATCCCGCCATCGCCATTCTCAGAACCTGTCAAAGTGGGGCCCACCCTCCCTGGCCACAGGCTGTGACCACACAGGTCCTGCGAGGTTCGTCCCCCAGGGAGGGAGCGCGGCTTCAGAGGCCAGGTGAGGCGGGAGGGACCCCCTTAAGCGCCGGGGTGAGGCCCGCTTACGTCGTCCAAGTCCTCCTCGGGCGTGGCCGGAGCCCTGTCTGTCCTGTCAGTGTTGCAGGACGTCTCCGACAGTGTCTCTGAGTCCACAGACTCCTCGTCAAATCCAAAAAATGTCTCCACAACATGCTTCTGTGAAAGGCAATTTGCATGGCATGAGAGAGGGACGCAAGAGTCGCCTGGATACCCCACCCCGTTGTCCGCGGCAGAGGGGCGACAGTGTGTATCAGGGCCACTGGGGCATCCCAGGAAGGGGGTGGTGGTGGGGGGCGTAAGTGCTGAGGGGGAAAGAGGCGGCCAAAGGGGGTCAGAGGGTGGAGGGTGACCGCAGAGGGCGCTGGCCCAACCCTGGCTCCAGGCGCACGAGCTGATGACCTTTGGCAAGGCAGCCACATAGCCTGTCCGAGAGCCAGCTTCCTTCTCCATCAGAGGGACACAGGACCCCCTCACCCGTGAGCACAAAGTGAGGTCACCGAGCAACGTGCCCAGCGTGGTAACACATGGTGAGTAGCATCCTTGCTACACTGAGTTGGGGAGAGGAGGGCGGGGGCAGGCCACGTGCGATGTCAGGCCCTAGGTCAGACACGGAATGGTGAAAGGGACAGAGTGTCCACAGGTGGACCTGGGGTTCTGACTGGCTGGACAAGTTGGGGTGCGGGGGGCCCAGGTCCTCACCAGACGTGCCCCAAGAGGCAATTTTAGTTTATTTTAACAAGCACACTTACAAAATTAGAAGGAATGGCCTCATGGACCCATATATACCCAGTACTCAGATTCAGAGGCAGTTTTGAGGCTCTCTGTGCTGGGCTTACAGCTACCCTGTCCAGCACTCTCTCACCCCAAATATCACAAAAGATGGGGCTTCATTCACTCACTTATTCATTCATTCCTTAAGTGAACACCTGACTGAGCGCCTTCTATGGGTCAGACCCTGGGTGGGGCCTGGGGGGCCACAACTGATCAAAACCAGGCCTGGTCCCTGCCCCAAAGAGCTTCGGTCCCTTGGGACCTCAGCTGCCAACCCACAATCACCAGATCAACATCCCTTATCCTAGAAACACTGGCTTTCTCCCCTGCTTAAATAGCCCCTGAGAAGGATTTTTGTTTTTACACATCAGTGGATGCTCTTGACCGTGAAGAAAGAACCATATCTAAATCCAGAGCCAAGCTCCAGGCTCCCACTGGTTAATCTGAACCAGGTTCTCCCAGAGGTCCCTCCCCACCCGTCAACACACAGAGGCGCTCCCCACATGCTCAGGCACCTCCCACTCTGTCAGAGCCAATGCTTGTGTACAAGCTCTTGGGTCCAGATGTCAGAAAAATGTGGCTGGTGCCACTAACAGGATTAGGAACTAATTCAGAACCAGGAAGCAAGGGGAAGGGAGGCTCCTTTGTCATCCTATACAGTTTAGCATCTCTCGTGAGGCTTTGAGGGAGGCATCCGGCCATGGCTGTCATCCACGACGGCCTTGCATTTGGCATTTGTGTTTCTGCAAACTGCTTTTGCCTCATGCTTTTTGCTTATTTAGCACTGATTGGGCACGTATTGCCCCCTGAACTCCCGGGTCACGCATCAGCCACCTCCTCGACAGTTCCAGGGAGGCTGGAGAACACTGACCTAACACTCCCGAACCTGCTGTTTCCATGTTCGGACTAACCTGTGTTCACCGCTGGCAGCTCCACCGCTACAGTTCCTCGGGCCAAAAACCAACCCCTTTCTCCACTCCATGCTCCATGCCTCTGAGAGAAACCCTGCTGGCTCGATCTTCAACCCACGATCGAACCCTCCACGAACCAGCACCTCCCTCCTGGTCCAAGCCACCATCACCTCTCACTACTGGTCTTCCGGCTTCTGCCTTTGTCCTGTAAACTGGTGGCCAGACTGACTATTTTGTAACAAGAATCCTGTTGCGTTGGCCCTTTGTTCAAAGCCCACTGGCCCTGCGCTAGACTGAAGTGGAGGCCAACATCGACAGTGCGGTCCACAGGCCCTGCGCCTGCCCCCGCTCTGCTCCGGCCTCATCCCCTCCTCACCACTGTGCTCCAGCCACACTGCCGAGCACACCTCCGCCCCTTCCACATGCCTGCCGCAGGGCCTTTGCACTGCCGAGACTCTGCCCCTCAGAACCCACGTGACTCTCTCCTTCCCTTCCCTTCCCTCCAGTTTTTGCACACACAAAACTTATCAAAAGACATCCCTGACCACCACATCAAAGTCTCAACTAGCCTATCCCCACCCCTGCCTCTCTGTTCTTCTTTCTTTATTTTTCTCCATAATGCTCATAGCTGCCTAACAAGATACATAGTGCTGATGTCAAGGCCTGACGCGCTCAAGAAATACTGGTTGCTCAATGACTATTTGCAAAGAACTCAACAGTAAACAAATGTTCACCTACACGGAGTTGTGGGCTTGCACGGTTTCCCTTCCTTTCGCTCCTGGAGCCATCATCGGTGGGCAACCACCTGGCTGTGCACCCCAGGCGAGCCCATCAGGTAGGAACGTGAGTCCCTACTAGACTCCGTCAACGTCAAATGCAGTCCTCTCTGAGTGGAGGTTGGAGGAGACAATTCTGTGCTCAAAGGCACACTCCCAGCCCCTCGGGTTGAGAAATCCCCCCTGAGTTTGTGTCAATGATGCTCCACACCCCACACCTCCAGGGAGCTGTGGCCCTGACCTTCGACAGCGGACCCGTTCATAGCACTCAGTTCCTCTGCACACACGCAGTTCATCTGAGCCCCAGGCTCCCTGTTTTTCTGGGAAGCCACTCAGCTGACCTTATTTCTTGTAAACACTGCTAATTGCAAGGCCTCCAGGGACAGGCCCGTTGTGCTGATCAGCAGTGAGCAGTGACGCAGCGAGGGCCCTGCCCGGCACATGGATGCAGCCCCAGGAAACATTAAGCCTCAGGGTCTCCACACGGCCAAGACACGAGGCCAGGCGGCGGTCACCCACTGCAGGCATTGCGGGGTATTCTAGGGGGGTGATGACTGAGTGCTCCATTACCTAGGGTGACCTGTTTTTTGAAACTTTGTGGGACTGAGAGTTAAATACTCAATTGCGTCCGTGCTAAGTCACTTCAGCTGTGTCCGATTCTTTGTGGTCCTATGGACGGAAGCCCACCAGACTCCATTGTCCATGCAGATTCTCCAGGCAAGAATACTGGAGTGGGTTGCCATGCCCTCCTCCAGGGGAATCTTCTTGACCCAGGGATTGAACCCATGTCCTGTGCATTGGCAGGAGGGTTCTTTACCACTAGCGCCACCTGGGAATTACTGAGCCCTAAAACAGAGTATTGGGCTTCCCAGCTGGCTCAATGGTAAAGAATCCGCCTGCAGTGCAAGAGAAGCAGGAGATGTGAGTTTGATCACTGGGCCAGGAAGACTCCCCTGGAGAAGAAAATGGCGATCCACCGCAGTATTCTTGCCTGGAAAATCCCACGGACAGAGGAGCCTAGCAGGCTACAGTCCGTGGGGTTGCAAAAGAGCCGGGTATGATTTAGTAACTAAACAATGACAAGTAACAACGCAGGGTATTAACTACAGACGCTGTAGCTGTGCATTTAAAATTGACCTGCCTAGACCCCAGTGGAGCGCCTCCAGAGACAGAACCCGAGGAAGCACGCTGCAGGGAGGGAAGGAAGTCAGCTCTGAAGGCGGGATGAAACACACAAGGACATTCAAAGTATAATACAGAGAACTGACTTATGGGCACAGGAGGGGAAGGAGAGGGTGGAACAAATTGAGGAAGGAGCACTGAGCAATACACACTGTCTTGTGTAAAGCAGACACTTAGTGGGAAGTTGCTGCAAAGCACAGGGAGCCCAGCCTGACACTCTGTGATGACCTGGCGGGGAGGGCTGGGTGGGGAGGGAGGCTCCAGAGGGAGGGGACATACACATATAATCAGGACTGATTTCCGTTGCTGTATGGCAGAAACAAACATAACACGGTAAAGCAATTTTCCTCTAATGAAAAAATTAAAAATATATAATCCCATAACCACAAAGGAGACAAATTCCAAGGCAGTGGGGAGGTCACCACGAGTCACCCCCACCTTGTGTGACATATGGGTTGGGTTGGTTTGTTACCTGAGAGTTCGTTTTTTTTAATTGATTGTATTATATGGGAAGCCAAAATGCACCACATAAATTTATGCCTTTATTAATAAAAAACAAGCTTTAAAAATAAAAAAGACATCTTAACGTTTCAAGTAAAAATCTGGTGGCTGTCTTCTTTGGAGACCAGGCAACTCTGCCTTCCATTGCATGTTCAGATACACGAAATTACAAACAAGACTCCAAGGAATGAAAGGAAAATCACCTGGAAATATACTGTTTCTCAAACCCTCGGCTCATAATGAGGTTTTTAAAGAAAGTCAAGCACAATAGAAACTGTCAATTTTTTGGAGCCTCCATCATTCAAAAATTCCCTGGGAGATTCCTAAGGAAAAAATAACTTCAGGAGCATATAACATTTCCATCTTTGCTCTCTCCAAATGCATCTTCTATGGAAAAGGGCCCACCTCTCCGGACTTCTATTTTCTTTGCCACCAAAGCCTTGCATTGCTGACATCTTTCTATAAACCAACCCAAACGCTTAAAATGCAGTTTGGGCAACTATGACTGGAAAATAAACATTCCTTCTCCACTGACATGCTGAATATACAGAGGTGCTTATTCTTAGCAGATCACGTGAACAGAGAGGGAAAAGAGAGGCACCTCCCCCGACCCCCAAATAAACAACCCCTTGGCTGAGCCCAGCTTCTCACGGCCTCCTCTCTCCTCGTCCATGTCATTCCCAATAATCCCGGGCACAAGAAGGAGCTTTCCAGTCACAGCTGCTGATAGTCACATGACTGCAACTGACCCCCAAAGCTGGCCGCTTACCTTCATGCTTGTAGGTCATCTCCTGGCAGCCGGAAAAGTACAGGCACACCAGGGTGCAGAGACAGAGGAAAAAGGAGAAATACAGCACGAAGAGGACGTACTCCATGGTGGGGACGCGGGGGCCAGGGCGAGTCTGGGACCCGCTAGCCCATGTGCCTCAAGGGGGCTGGAAGCCACATCACTGCCACCAGATTCCAGGCCTCTCTCGAGTCCTGGGAGGAAGCACCGATTCTTCTGCAGAGCACTCTCGTTTCCTCGACCTCACTAGGTCCACTGCCTTCCTTCTCTGCTGAACCGTTCTGAGAACAACCGGGATGCTCCAGAAGGTATGCCTTTATTAAAAGGGATGCCGGCTCTGGGGCAGATCGTGGGCTGAGAGGAGCCAGTTTCCAGGGGCGGGGCCTGGGTGAATCAGTCACAGCAGACAGCCTTCAGGCTGGCTGATTCTCTGGGGGCTTTCCTCCCAGCCTGGGGCTCTCCGAGTCTCCCTGTTGTCAGGGCCCCTGGGAACAGCCCTAGCAACCGTGATGCTGAGAGAGCCTTCTTCAGGACCAGAGCACAAAACGGGGAGGTGCCTCCTGCCTTGTGTGCTTAGGAAATTTCTCGGTTCATCCCCTCACCCTGTGCGTGCCCCAGACTAGCTGAACTCATGAGTTCTTAGCAATTCTTCCATAAGCATTTGTTTTACCATTTATATGAACCGAAGCAAACCACCATCCAATAGAAAAATGGCAACCAGAGTGGTCTTCAGTTCCCACATCCATGTAGCACCTATGTGGGCACCTTCTTGCAGAAGCTCCTCTAGCCACAAGATCAAATGTAAAAACCCTCCTAGCGGGAAAAAAGGGTAGATTTCACCATTAAAAAGTAAACCTTTTTATTTGAAAGGTATTAAAGCAACCCTGGAGGAGGGCATGGCAACCCACTCTGGTATTCTTGCCTGGAGAATCCCCATGGACAGAGGAGCCTGTCGCAAAGAGTCAGACACGACTGAGCAACTAAGCACAAAGCAACATTAAGAGGCAAAGAATAATTCACAAAAGTGCATGCTAAGATGTTTCAGTCATGTCCGACTCTTTGCAACCCCATGGACTATGGCCTGCCAGGTTCCTTTGTCCATGGGGTTCTCCAGGCAGGTATACTGGAGTGGGCTGCCACGCCCTCCTCCAGGGAATATTCCCAACCCAGGGACTGACTGAACCCAAGTCTCTTAGTTTCCTGCATTGACAGGCAGTAGCACCACTGTGGAAGCCCCAGTTCACAAGGGAAAAAAATACGGACAGCCAAGTTCATATATATTTCAACTTCAATAATTTTTGACCCTTTCAAAGTAGCCATGATACGAGCTATGGAACCAGGTCACACTATGCAATTTAGTGCTAAGTCTTTAAGTTGTCTTTCCAAATGAGGTGCCACCAGAGTTGGGACTGGGTCAGGAATGGGCCTGTGACCAGGCTCAACCAAGGCGCACCAGTCCTGGGACTTTTGCTGGAACCACTGAAGAGAGATCTCCTCTGACCACAGAGGTTGGTTGTCGGGTATAATGCCAGCCTGAAGCTGCTAAAGCTGTTTGGGCCACCACATGGGAGAGTCTGCCTGGGAAAGGGGCCAATCCAGAGGAAAGCACTCTTGAAAGATGAAGATGGACAAGTCCCTGATAATTGCACGTGAGCATCTGTATCCAGCCATACCTGAAACCGGACCTCTAGACTTCTCAGTTATATAAATTCATTTATTTGCTTAAACGACTTTGAATTTTTGGCACTAGCAATAGAAAAAAAAATCTCGGCTAATGGGGAAGAGGGAGATAATCCTAGAAGTCAAGCCATTTGCAAACTGTTGAGTTCTGCAACAAGCCTAAAGACTTGATTTCTCACTAAGCTGCTTTGCACTCGGACCCTTAAGAAAAACCAAAGACAGCCTCTGCCTGGCAGAAGGATTCCTGGCTCTGCGGAAACCATGACACGTGTACAGGGGGCTAAAAAAAAATCTCGGCTAATGGGGAAGAGGGAGATAATCCTAGAAGTCAAGCCATTTGCAAACTGTTGAGTTCTGCAACAAGCCTAAAGACTTGATTTCTCACTAAGCTGCTTTGCACTCGGACCCTTAAGAAAAACCAAAGACAGCCTCTGCCTGGCAGAAGGATTCCTGGCTCTGCGGAAACCATGACACGTGTACAGGGGGCTGCCTCCTGGATCTACTTAGACCCACTTTGCCAGAAATTCCTCAAGAGTGAAAATTCCTCTGTACCCATCACCTGATGCTCTGTTATGCCCAAGGCAACAAGATGCTTGAAGACAATGGTGAGAGGGATGGGGGATGGGAGGGGCTGAGAGCTGTTCTGCCTTGGCTCGACAGGAGCTGCCACAAGGTCAGGGCAGGAGGTGAGCAGGACCAGGTCCCGGAAGGCCCTGAGGGCCCAGCCAAAGAGCCCTAGCTTCATCTCCTAAGAAATGGAGAACCAGTGGAGGGTTTTTTTAAGGAAGAAGGTGGCAGGGTAAGACCTGTGCCTTAAAAAGGCAGTTCTGGTGGGAGGAAGATGCTGGGAGCAGGGGAGCCGCCAGAGAGCTGTGGCAATGGTCCCAGAACAGCAGATGAGGACCCAAAGGAAGGAGATGGAGTCAGATGAAGAAGCAAGGGCCTGGAGGGGAGGGTCTGGAATCAGGGAGCCTTTGCCTCAAGCCCCTCCACACTGGATCGAGGGTCCCCTCCTAACTCCAGGCAGGGGACCAGGAGCTGTGGACCTGCCTTCTAGCCCAGTCCTCTCTGGAAACTGAGTCTCACCCCCAGGCTCACTCCTGGTGATGGGGTATCCTGTCCTGCTAGAAAATGTTGCTTATGACCACCATTACTTCCTGTCTATTCCAAAGTCTTTGGAAGTGATCTGGATGTCCCCATGGGCATTGCTGTGCTAGATGAGGTGCCCTGGGCAGGTGAAACGGCCAAGTCAGGCTCCTAGCTCTGCTCTCCCTCTCTCCATTGCCCAGCAACCTGTGATGTTGCCCCAGGTAGGACAGTACAGACTGTGTGTGCGGCTGAGCCACTTAGCTGCCTGAGTGTGGCCCTGCCCCTTCAAAACCGCGCCCAAATCCAGGGCCTCAATTGTTTCCTTTACCAAAGGGCCCACAAACCCAGCAGGCGACCCTTGAAGCAGCTCCCGGGGGAGGCTTCACGTGCTTCTGATGTGAAGCTTAGCTACCTGCCTGGTCATTGAGGAGGGAACAAGATGATGGGCTGCTGCCCAGGCTGGAAGGGCCAAGCCCTCATCCCTTCCAGGGACCGAAACACAGAGAGAAAGCCCTTGGCTGCCTGCTGCTTGGAAGGAAACCCCGGCAAGACTGCAAGGATGAACAGCCCCCTCAGTGCATGCGATCGAGCTCCACGGTGCGGGCCAGGCGCTGTGCTAAGGGCAGCTTATAACCTGGCAAACAAGGCAGGAGCCAGCCCTCCCCACGCTGAAAGGCTGATGACAGAGCCGTGGGGGAAAGGCGGTCCGGGAACAAAGTCAAGTGGAAATGACCAGAGAGGGGAAAAAGGGTTTCTTTGGCTACTTAAAAATGGAGAAAGTGTGCACGTGAATGAAAGCACTCAGGCGTGCGGCCAGGCTAAGGCATGGCACCCCGGCTTATGTCCCAGGCAGCTTCAGATGCCCGAGTTCTTCCTCCCACAAGGCTGTGGGCTTGGCCTCGGGGCGCAAGGTCAAGTTTGGATAGGTTTCAGGTGTACTGTCAGAGTGAATGCAGGAGCCGCGGACCAGGAGTGACCTGCGAGAAGATCCCCAGGGGTGCCCTGCGTCCTGGTGACAGCAGATGCCTGGTCCATTCGGGAGAGGGGGCCACAGAGCTGATGCTCGGATCGCAGGAAGGGCCTACTCTCCGGTGTTGCTTTGATGCTTCCCAGCCTCTCTCAAAGGACGGGGATGTCACCTCACTGCTACCTGAGACCCTCTCTCTCTTTTTAAAAATGCAGCAGCAGTGTTGCTAGTCGCCCAGTCATGTCCGATTCTTTGCGACCCTGTGGACTGTACCCGCCAGGCTGCTCTGTCCATGGGATTCTCCAGGCAAGAGTACTGGAGTGGGCTGCCATTTCCTTCTCCAGGGGATCTTCCTGCCCCAGGGATCGAATCCAGGTCTCCTACATTGCAGGCAAATTCTTTACCGTCTAAGCTATAGGGAAGCCCCCTCTTTTAAAAATGGGGGCCATGAATTAGAGGGGGGTGGGGGGGTGAGGCAGGGCCTCACATCTAACCCCTCCATGCAGGGCCTGCATCTAACAGGCCCTCCAAAGGAAAGCTACTCATTTAACATGAAGGGAGAAAGAAAAAGGATAATATAATTTACTGATTCCTGTCTACTCTTCAGGCCTGGAGCCAGATGCTCCATTTGATCCTATAGATATGATGCGTGTGGTAAGAACCAGGAAACTGAGGTTCTCAGAGTTCAAGGCTACACAGCTAGGAGCTGGCCTGACTCCGTGCTATGGTTCCTGAGCCTCAGCTCTACTTTCAAGGCAAGTGAGCAAACTGTACTCATTTTAGCCATTCTTTATGGGCCCAGCTCTCTCCTAAGACACATCTCTCCCTTGCTAGGCTAGGCTGCACGTTCCAATGGCTGACCCACGACCTCCTGCCACTTCTGGGCTGGGGCTCTGTTTCCACTTAAGTCCTGATCACACCTTCCACAGAGCAAGCCCTGAACCCTGGACAGGGCCCAAGGAACCACTCAGGGTCCTTCTCCTGCAACCCTCACCCAGGGCTGAGAAATCAACAGCAGGGTCCCCAGGCAGGGACAGCCAACACCAGTCTTGTCCCCAGGAGCCCAATGAGACAGGTCGGGAGCCGTTGGGGATATGCTGGCCCCACTGGAAGATGACTGCTGTGTGCTCAGAGCATCTGCAGCAGCTGGGCTGTGGTGTGGAAACGGAGGAGCCCCTTTGCAGGGAACTACAGAGTCCAGGGAGGCTTGCAATAGCTGGAGAGCAGGGACAGAAAGTTCTGGAACCTTCGGTGCATTCACTGAGACACTCTGTCACATAAAGACTGGGACAAAGTGATAAAGTGCATGTATGCACGAGGGACAGAGTGCAATGAAGATTATTTAAAGAGAGAAAAGAAAGTACTGATCCCTACGACATGTGGGAAAGAAGGAAGGGAAGCCGCCCAGGCCTGAGGGGCAAGCCCTGGGGACTAAAAACCTGCCAGGTCCCGGATGAATCTACACATCCATCCCGTCCAGCCCTGGACTAGCTAGGGCTAAGCAGGAGCATAAGGGAAACAGCTGTACATTGAATTCTGAGAAAAAGGAAAATACTGGTGGGTCACAGTAAGTGGGAAAGACCCCAAGCCAGGTCAGGAAATTTCCCTAGAGATTCCAAGACTCTGCCTTCTAGTGGTGTCAAACTTGTAATTACAGTGACCAAACTTCCGCATCCTGAAATGATCCAGTGTTAGGTAAATGCGTTTTTTCCAGTATGAGCAATTTGTTTATTCAGTCAACAACTATTTAAGGACACCCACTCTGTGCCAGGCAATGACCAGGACATAGTGAGCAGGACACAGCTCCTGCCCACCTTGCCTGCAGTACATGCAAGTCTAGCAAATCCTAAGTCCAGTCTAGGCCTTTGTAAAGTTCTCTTCCCATAGACACATTCAGAAACAGGAAAAGGGGAAACAATCTCTTGTTCTGGATATTCTGACAACATTTGAAAAATATTGTCATGGGACAAAACTGGGTTTCCTGAAACCCTTTCTAGGGTATATGAGGCCACAACACAGCCAGTTCATGCAACAAACTGAATTCCTTTAGATGGTTACTTTTTAAACATGTCTTGTAGTGCAAATGGCCATCATGTACATTACTGACAACTGGGCAGAATGACACAACCCTTCTATACAGCAGACAGAAGGGTGAATGTTCTTGGTTGAAGCCTTCACACCCTCTGACCCACATGTAGACTTCCAGGAATCTATCCATGGGAACTATCAGACTATGGACACAGTTTTCTGGACAAAAGGAGTTCACTGTGGTTACATTTACAGAAGCGGGGAATCCAAGAAGACGGAAAGGGTGGTCACTCAATGAAACGTTCAACACTCAGGGAATCTAGCAGAACTGGCTGGTGAAGAGCAGTCTCGTAAGCATAGACACATTTACTGCAGCATTATTCACAACCGTGAGGAGCTGGAAGCAGACACGCCTGGTGGACACAGAACGGTAAACAAATTTATGGCCCATCCACTCAACAGATTACGTAGTCTTGAAAATTCATATTTATGATGACAGCATCATGACATGGAAAAATGCTTTATAGTATAATGTAAGTAAAAACACAGAGTGCAAAAAGGTATTCTGCAATTACAGCTACATTATCCAAAAAATCTGAAGCAGAACAAGGATGGGGGGAGGAGACTGCATTAAAATACCAACACTGATTGCATCAGGGAGGCACTGCCATGATGGACCACTATGTTCCAGATAGTCTATCCTGTGGCTATACTTCTTCCATAATAAAAATATGTATTTAAATATAACCAAGTTCTGCTGAACCGCTTCCCGTTTCTAAGAGTCTAATGTCAGTGCATAGAGACTTGTACCTCGTTCAGCCTGACTTGGTGGCATAAGTGTGGGCCTTGGAGCCCCAGACTTGAGTTTAAATGTCAGTCTGTTACTTTCCCTCTGACATTTCTATATTTTATACCTATGTACTTCTTGTAATTTTAAAATTAAAAAAAAATAACACCAACCTCACAGGGTTACTAGAATGATTAAATGAGATGCTATTAAGTAAACATTTATCCAAATGTACCAATTTGGTTCAAGATATATTTTATTTGGCCCACAGGGTGTACTAGAAACAATTTGCACCAACATTCACAATCCTGCGATTTTACATGAAATTGTTATGGGTTGAACTGAGCCCCCCGACCCCAAAAGGTTATATTAAGGCCCTAACCCCCCAGTACTTCAGAGTGTGACCTCACTTGGAAATAGAATGATTGCCAATAATCAGTTAAAATGAGGGCACACTGGATTGGGGTGGACCCCTAATCCAATGTGATTAATGTCCTTATGAGAAGATGGCTACGCAAAGACAGAGACACACAGGGAAAACAGCACATGCCGACAGAAGTAGAGAGTGCAGCTGTGCAGCTTTAAGACAAGGNAACATAACACGGTAAAGCAATTTTCCTCTAATGAAAAAATTAAAAATATATAATCCCATAACCACAAAGGAGACAAATTCCAAGGCAGTGGGGAGGTCACCACGAGTCACCCCCACCTTGTGTGACATATGGGTTGGGTTGGTTTGTTACCTGAGAGTTCGTTTTTTTTAATTGATTGTATTATATGGGAAGCCAAAATGCACCACATAAATTTATGCCTTTATTAATAAAAAACAAGCTTTAAAAATAAAAAAGACATCTTAACGTTTCAAGTAAAAATCTGGTGGCTGTCTTCTTTGGAGACCAGGCAACTCTGCCTTCCATTGCATGTTCAGATACACGAAATTACAAACAAGACTCCAAGGAATGAAAGGAAAATCACCTGGAAATATACTGTTTCTCAAACCCTCGGCTCATAATGAGGTTTTTAAAGAAAGTCAAGCACAATAGAAACTGTCAATTTTTTGGAGCCTCCATCATTCAAAAATTCCCTGGGAGATTCCTAAGGAAAAAATAACTTCAGGAGCATATAACATTTCCATCTTTGCTCTCTCCAAATGCATCTTCTATGGAAAAGGGCCCACCTCTCCGGACTTCTATTTTCTTTGCCACCAAAGCCTTGCCTTGCTGACATCTTTCTATAAACCAACCCAAACGCTTAAAATGCAGTTTGGGCAACTATGACTGGAAAATAAACATTCCTTCTCCACTGACATGCTGAATATACAGAGGTGCTTATTCTTAGCAGATCACGTGAACAGAGAGGGAAAAGAGAGGCACCTCCCCCGACCCCCAAATAAACAACCCCTTGGCTGAGCCCAGCTTCTCACGGCCTCCTCTCTCCTCGTCCATGTCATTCCCAATAATCCCGGGCACAAGAAGGAGCTTTCCAGTCACAGCTGCTGATAGTCACATGACTGCAACTGACCCCCAAAGCTGGCCACTTACCTTCATGCTTGTAGGTCATCTCCTGGCAGCCGGAAAAGTACAGACACACCAGGGTGCAGAGACAGAGGAAAAAGGAGAAATACAGCACGAAGAGGACGTACTCCATGGTGGGGACGCGGGGGCGAGGGCGAGTCTGGGACCCGCTAGCCCATGTGCCTCAAGGGGGCTGGAAGCCACATCACTGCCACCAGATTCCAGGCCTCTCTCGAGTCCTGGGAGGAAGCACCGATTCTTCTGCAGAGCACTCTCGTTTCCTCGACCTCACTAGGTCCACTGCCTTCCTTCTCTGCTGAACCGTTCTGAGAACAACCGGGATGCTCCAGAAGGTATGCCTTTATTAAAAGGGATGCCGGCTCTGGGGCAGATCGTGGGCTGAGAGGAGCCAGTTTCCAGGGGCGGGGCCTGGGTGAATCAGTCACAGCAGACAGCCTTCAGGCTGGCTGATTCTCTGGGGGCTTTCCTCCCAGCCTGGGGCTCTCCGAGTCTCCCTGTTGTCAGGGCCCCTGGGAACAGCCCTAGCAACCGTGATGCTGAGAGAGCCTTCTTCAGGACCAGAGCACAAAACGGGGAGGTGCCTCCTGCCTTGTGTGCTTAGGAAATTTCTCGGTTCATCCCCTCACCCTGTGCGTGCCCCAGACTAGCTGAACTCATGAGTTCTTAGCAATTCTTCCATAAGCATTTGTTTTACCATTTATATGAACCGAAGCAAACCACCATCCAATAGAAAAATGGCAACCAGAGTGGTCTTCAGTTCCCACATCCATGTAGCACCTATGTGGGCACCTTCTTGCAGAAGCTCCTCTAGCCACAAGATCAAATGTAAAAACCCTCCTAGCGGGAAAAAAGGGTAGATTTCACCATTAAAAAGTAAACCTTTTTATTTGAAAGGTATTAAAGCAACCCTGGAGGAGGGCATGGCAACCCACTCTGGTATTCTTGCCTGGAGAATCCCCATGGACAGAGGAGCCTGTCGCAAAGAGTCAGACACGACTGAGCAACTAAGCACAAAGCAACATTAAGAGGCAAAGAATAATTCACAGAAGTGCATGCTAAGATGTTTCAGTCATGTCCGACTCTTTGCAACCCCATGGACTATGGCCTGCCAGGTTCCTTTGTCCATGGGGTTCTCCAGGCAGGTATACTGGAGTGGGCTGCCATGCCCTCCTCCAGGGAATATTCCCAACCCAGGGACTGACTGAACCCAAGTCTCTTAGTTTCCTGCATTGACAGGCAGTAGCACCACTGTGGAAGCCCCAGTTCACAAGGGAAAAAAATACGGAGAGCCAAGTTCATATATATTTCAACTTCAATAATTTTTGACCCTTTCAAAGTAGCCATGATACGAGCTATGGAACCAGGTCACACTATGCAATTTAGTGCTAAGTCTTTAAGTTGTCTTTCCAAATGAGGTGCCACCAGAGTTGGGACTGGGTCAGGAATGGGCCTGTGACCAGGCTCAACCAAGGCGCACCAGTCCTGGGACTTTTGCTGGAACCACTGAAGAGAGATCTCCTCTGACCACAGAGGTTGGTTGTCGGGTATAATGCCAGCCTGAAGCTGCTAAAGCTGTTTGGGCCACCACATGGGAGAGTCTGCCTGGGAAAGGGGCCAATCCAGAGGAAAGCACTCTTGAAAGATGAAGATGGACAAGTCCCTGATAATTGCACGTGAGCATCTGTATCCAGCCATACCTGAAACCGGACCTCTAGACTTCTCAGTTATATAAATTCATTTATTTGCTTAAACGACTTTGAATTTTTGGCACTAGCAATAGAAAAAAAAAATCTCGGCTAATGGGGAAGAGGGAGATAATCCTAGAAGTCAAGCCATTTGCAAACTGTTGAGTTCTGCAACAAGCCTAAAGACTTGATTTCTCACTAAGCTGCTTTGCACTCGGACCCTTAAGAAAAACCAAAGACAGCCTCTGCCTGGCAGAAGGATTCCTGGCTCTGCGGAAACCATGACACGTGTACAGGGGGCTGCCTCCTGGATCTACTTAGACCCACTTTGCCAGAAATTCCTCAAGAGTGAAAATTCCTCTGTACCCATCACCTGATGCTCTGTTATGCCCAAGGCAACAAGATGCTTGAAGACAATGGTGAGAGGGATGGGGGATGGGAGGGGCTGAGAGCTGTTCTGCCTTGGCTCGACAGGAGCTGCCACAAGGTCAGGGCAGGAGGTGAGCAGGACCAGGTCCCGGAAGGCCCTGAGGGCCCAGCCAAAGAGCCCTAGCTTCATCTCCTAAGAAATGGAGAACCAGTGGAGGGTTTTTTTAAGGAAGAAGGTGGCAGGGTAAGACCTGTGCCTTAAAAAGGCAGTTCTGGTGGGAGGAAGATGCTGGGAGCAGGGGAGCCGCCAGAGAGCTGTGGCAATGGTCCCAGAACAGCAGATGAGGACCCAAAGGAAGGAGATGGAGTCAGATGAAGAAGCAAGGGCCTGGAGGGGAGGGTCTGGAATCAGGGAGCCTTTGCCTCAAGCCCCTCCACACTGGATCTAGGGTCCCCTCCTAACTCCAGGCAGGGGATCAGGAGCTGTGGACCTGCCTTCTAGCCCAGTCCTCTCTGGAAACTGAGTCTCACCCCCAGGCTCACTCCTGGTGATGGGGTATCCTGTCCTGCTAGAAAATGTTGCTTATGACCACCATTACTTCCTGTCTATTCCAAAGTCTTTGGAAGTGATCTGGATGTCCCCATGGGCATTGCTGTGCTAGATGAGGTGCCCTGGGCAGGTGAAACGGCCAAGTCAGGCTCCTAGCTCTGCTCTCCCTCTCTCCATTGCCCAGCAACCTGTGATGTTGCCCCAGGTAGGACAGTACAGACTGTGTGTGCGGCTGAGCCACTCAGCTGCCTGAGTGTGGCCCTGCCCCTTCAAAACCGCGCCCAAATCCAGGGCCTCAATTGTTTCCTTTACCAAAGGGCCCACAAACCCAGCAGGCGACCCTTGAAGCAGCTCCCGGGGGAGGCTTCACGTGCTTCTGATGTGAAGCTTAGCTACCTGCCTGGTCATTGAGGAGGGAACAAGATGATGGGCTGCTGCCCAGGCTGGAAGGGCCAAGCCCTCATCCCTTCCAGGGACCGAAACACAGAGAGAAAGCCCTTGGCTGCCTGCTGCTTGGAAGGAAACCCCGGCAAGACTGCAAGGATGAACAGCCCCCTCAGTGCATGCGATCGAGCTCCACGGTGCGGGCCAGGCGCTGTGCTAAGGGCGGCTTATAACCTGGCAAACAAGGCAGGAGCCAGCCCTCCCCACGCTGAAAGGCTGATGACAGAGCCGTGGGGGAAAGGCGGTCCGGGAACAAAGTCAAGTGGAAATGACCAGAGAGGGGAAAAAGGGTTTCTTTGGCTACTTAAAAATGGAGAAAGTGTGCACGTGAATGAAAGCACTCAGGCGTGTGGCCAGGCTAAGGCATGGCACCCCAGCTTATGTCCCAGGCAGCTTCAGATGCCCGAGTTCTTCCTCCCACAAGGCTGTGGGCTTGGCCTCGGGGCGCAAGGTCAAGTTTGGATAGGTTTCAGGTGTACTGTCAGAGTGAATGCAGGAGCCGCGGACCAGGAGTGACCTGCGAGAAGATCCCCAGGGGTGCCCTGCGTCCTGGTGACAGCAGATGCCTGGTCCATTCGGGAGAGGGGGCCACAGAGCTGATGCTCGGATCGCAGGAAGGGCCTACTCTCCGGTGTTGCTTTGATGCTTCCCAGCCTCTCTCAAAGGACGGGGATGTCACCTCACTGCTACCTGAGACCCTCTCTCTCTTTTTAAAAATGCAGCAGCAGTGTTGCTAGTCGCCCAGTCATGTCCGATTCTTTGCGACCCTGTGGACTGTACCCGCCAGGCTGCTCTGTCCATGGGATTCTCCAGGCAAGAGTACTGGAGTGGGCTGCCATTTCCTTCTCCAGGGGATCTTCCTGCCCCAGGGATCGAATCCAGGTCTCCTACATTGCAGGCAAATTCTTTACCGTCTAAGCTATAGGGAAGCCCCCTCTTTTAAAAATGGGGGCCATGAATTAGAGGGGGGTGGGGGGGTGAGGCAGGGCCTCACATCTAACCCCTCCATGCAGGGCCTGCATCTAACAGGCCCTCCAAAGGAAAGCTACTCATTTAACATGAAGGGAGAAAGAAAAAGGATAATATAATTTACTGATTCCTGTCTACTCTTCAGGCCTGGAGCCAGATGCTCCATTTGATCCTATAGATATGATGCGTGTGGTAAGAACCAGGAAACTGAGGTTCTCAGAGTTCAAGGCTACACAGCTAGGAGCTGGCCTGACTCCGTGCTATGGTTCCTGAGCCTCAGCTCTACTTTCAAGGTAAGTGAGCAAACTGTACTCATTTTAGCCATTCTTTATGGGCCCAGCTCTCTCCTAAGACACATCTCTCCCTTGCTAGGCTAGGCTGCACGTTCCAATGGCTGACCCACGACCTCCTGCCACTTCTGGGCTGGGGCTCTGTTTCCACTTAAGTCCTGATCACACCTTCCACAGAGCAAGCCCTGAACCCTGGACAGGGCCCAAGGAACCACTCAGGGTCCTTCTCCTGCAACCCTCACCCAGGGCTGAGAAATCAACAGCAGGGTCCCCAGGCAGGGACAGCCAACACCAGTCTTGTCCCCAGGAGCCCAATGAGACAGGTCGGGAGCCGTTGGGGATATGCTGGCCCCACTGGAAGATGACTGCTGTGTGCTCAGAGCATCTGCAGCAGCTGGGCTGTGGTGTGGAAACGGAGGAGCCCCTTTGCAGGGAACTACAGAGTCCAGGGAGGCTTGCAATAGCTGGAGAGCAGGGACAGAAAGTTCTGGAACCTTCGGTGCATTCACTGAGACACTCTGTCACATAAAGACTGGGACAAAGTGATAAAGTGCATGTATGCACGAGGGACAGAGTGCAATGAAGATTATTTAAAGAGAGAAAAGAAAGTACTGATCCCTACGACATGTGGGAAAGAAGGAAGGGAAGCCGCCCAGGCCTGAGGGGCAAGCCCTGGGGACTAAAAACCTGCCAGGTCCCGGATGAATCTACACATCCATCCCGTCCAGCCCTGGACTAGCTAGGGCTAAGCAGGAGCATAAGGGAAACAGCTGTACATTGAATTCTGAGAAAAAGGAAAATACTGGTGGGTCACAGTAAGTGGGAAAGACCCCAAGCCAGGTCAGGAAATTTCCCTAGAGATTCCAAGACTCTGCCTTCTAGTGGTGTCAAACTTGTAATTACAGTGACCAAACTTCCGCATCCTGAAATGATCCAGTGTTAGGTAAATGCGTTTTTTCCAGTATGAGCAATTTGTTTATTCAGTCAACAACTATTTAAGGACACCCACTCTGTGCCAGGCAATGACCAGGACATAGTGAGCAGGACACAGCTCCTGCCCACCTTGCCTGCAGTACATGCAAGTCTAGCAAATCCTAAGTCCAGTCTAGGCCTTTGTAAAGTTCTCTTCCCATAGACACATTCAGAAACAGGAAAAGGGGAAACAATCTCTTGTTCTGGATATTCTGACAACATTTGAAAAATATTGTCATGGGACAAAACTGGGTTTCCTGAAACCCTTTCTAGGGTATATGAGGCCACAACACAGCCAGTTCATGCAACAAACTGAATTCCTTTAGATGGTTACTTTTTAAACATGTCTTGTAGTGCAAATGGCCATCATGTACATTACTGACAACTGGGCAGAATGACACAGCCCTTCTATACAGCAGACAGAAGGGTGAATGTTCTTGGTTGAAGCCTTCACACCCTCTGACCCACATGTAGACTTCCAGGAATCTATCCATGGGAACTATCAGACTATGGACACAGTTTTCTGGACAAAAGGAGTTCACTGTGGTTACATTTACAGAAGCGGGGAATCCAAGAAGACGGAAAGGGTGGTCACTCAATGAAACGTTCAACACTCAGGGAATCTAGCAGAACTGGCTGGTGAAGAGCAGTCTCGTAAGCATAGACACATTTACTGCAGCATTATTCACAACCGTGAGGAGCTGGAAGCAGACACGCCTGGTGGACACAGAACGGTAAACAAATTTATGGCCCATCCACTCAACAGATTACGTAGTCTTGAAAATTCATATTTATGATGACAGCATCATGACATGGAAAAATGCTTTATAGTATAATGTAAGTAAAAACACAGAGTGCAAAAAGGTATTCTGCAATTACAGCTACATTATCCAAAAAATCTGAAGCAGAACAAGGATGGGGGGAGGAGACTGCATTAAAATACCAACACTGATTGCATCAGGGAGGCACTGCCATGATGGACCACTATGTTCCAGATAGTCTATCCTGTGGCTATACTTCTTCCATAATAAAAATATGTATTTAAATATAACCAAGTTCTGCTGAACCGCTTCCCGTTTCTAAGAGTCTAATGTCAGTGCATAGAGACTTGTACCTCGTTCAGCCTGACTTGGTGGCATAAGTGTGGGCCTTGGAGCCCCAGACTTGAGTTTAAATGTCAGTCTGTTACTTTCCCTCTGACATTTCTATATTTTATACCTATGTACTTCTTGTAATTTTAAAATTAAAAAAAAATAACACCAACCTCACAGGGTTACTAGAATGATTAAATGAGATGCTATTAAGTAAACATTTATCCAAATGTACCAATTTGGTTCAAGATATATTTTATTTGGCCCACAGGGTGTACTAGAAACAATTTGCACCAACATTCACAATCCTGCGATTTTACATGAAATTGTTATGGGTTGAACTGAGCCCCCCGACCCCAAAAGGTTATATTAAGGCCCTAACCCCCCAGTACTTCAGAGTGTGACCTCACTTGGAAATAGAATGATTGCCAATAATCAGTTAAAATGAGGGCACACTGGATTGGGGTGGACCCCTAATCCAATGTGATTAATGTCCTTATGAGAAGATGGCTACGCAAAGACAGAGACACACAGGGAAAACAGCACATGCCGACAGAAGTAGAGAGTGCAGCTGTGCAGCTTTAAGACAAGGAACAGAGACGGCTGGCCAGGGAAGCCTGGCGTGCTGCAGTCCATATGGTCGCAAAGAGTCGGACACAGTTGAATGACCGAACTGAACTGGACTGAAGACAAGGAAAGTCTTGTCAAATAATACCAATTTTCCAGTTAGTCACCAGAAGCAAAGAAGGATTTCCCTAAAGGTTGCGATCGTGCTGCCAACACCTTGATTTCAGACTTCTAGACTCCAAAACCTTGAGCTAATACATTTCTGTTCTTCTAAGACACCCAGTTTGTGGTACCTTGTTACAGAAGTCCTAGGAAACCAATGCAGACATTTCCACGTCTCTAGAATGACTGAATTATCTGGCACCACCTGGCTCACTTTCCTACAGCAGCTGATATTCTGGACCCAGTTTTTCACAGTCACCACCACTCCCTGTTGTCCCACTGACACCAAAGCCATATATCCGTGGTCATTCAGTGAGACACCTGCATGGCTCTTTTCTTTAGAGATGAGAAATATTTCTATATAGCCATATCTCTAACAAAAGATAAACCAGGAGGGGCATCTGGTTTAATAAGAAGGTGACCAGGCCCACATCTTCATGGAAGTGAAAAATGTTTCCAGGTGTTAATGCAAACTAAGGCCTTTTAAAAATAGAAATTTGCAGGACTTCTGTAGCAGTTAAAAGGCTGACTTCACCTTCCAATGCAGGAGTGTGGGTTCTATACCTGGTCTCGGAACTAAGATACCACATGCCCCTTTGTCAAAAAACCAAAACATAAAACAGAAGCAATAGTGTAACAAATTCAATAAAGACTTAGGAAATGATCCACATGAAAAAAATCTTAAAAAAAAAATATACCAATTTGCTCTTTTACTTTCCAGCTTGATCCCTGTGGGCATCTGAGTTTTCCAAGACTGCCTCTGCTCACCTCACTGGACATTTGGACAATGTCTCTTTAAAAAGGGCAAAACCACATTTTCCAGGAAGAATGCATTCTGCATCATTCCAAAAAAGCCTGAAGCCCCTGATTCTTCAAAACAGGATATATAGATGTCATAAACCGAGACCAGGTATCCTTTAAATCCTTTAAAAGGTCTAAGTATTTATGTTTTTAATTTGGGGCGCACATCCCCAGAGGCCTAAATACAGGAAATGTCTGTAAATTTTCCATGAATAAATGCCAGTAACCAGGTCCATGGCCTAGTTATGGATGTTGCTTTGAGAAGAAGCTATAACAGGTTTTTCTGCATCAAACACGCAGAGATGTGAGGGCGCCTGCC
>SJYX01015064.1:16877-28123 GCA_006410675.1 Oreotragus oreotragus | reverse complement strand
CTCCAGTATTCTAGCCTGGAAAATCCCGTGGACGGAGGAGCCTGGCGGGCTACAGGCTATGAGGCTGGACGTGACTGGGTGAGGGAGCACGCACGTGGGTAGGCACAGTGAGCATCTGGGTGTGCAGTGTTCTCGAAACGATATATAAAGATTATATCTCTTTTTGGGCTATGGTACAGTTTACAGTTAAAGCATCTTGTTTTTAATGGCATCTCCTCTCCCTTGTTTATGGGGCAAACACTTGCTGAGCACCTCCTCTATTCCCGGCATTAGGATTCACTGCGGATCGACGCGCAAAGACCCCGTCCCTGGGAGCCCGTGTTTGAGTGGAGAGGGGAGAGCAGAGCTCGGGGGGCTGCGCGGGGCAGTTTGTAATTGTCACGGAATAGTCAGGGGATGCTCACTGAGATGCTGACGATAGAGTGGAGACCAGGAGCAGCTGAGAGAGGGTGCCACTCAGGTCTCTGGGGAAAGACCTCCCAGGAAGCAGGACCGGCCAGGGCATGGACCCCGAGGTGGGAGTGCGCTGGGGGGGATGCGCTGGGCGGATTCGGGAACCAGGAGGAACCCCTGTGTTGCAGCAGCGAGGGGGGACGGGCGAGGGAGGCGGGTGAGAGGGAAACAGAAAAGAGATCAGAGGCCGCTGGAGGGGTGGGTCAGCATCGTGGGACCTGGCTTTTCTCCCAGGGAAGTGGGCAGCTCCGGAGGGTTCTGAGCAGAGAGCTGGTGTGACCTCACAGGGTCACTCTGGCTGTCACTGAGAATGGATTTTGGGGTCAGGGGACAGAAGGAGGGAGACCACTTAGGAGGCCTGCACAGTATCCAAGGAGAGACGGGGGTGATTCGGGTGGAGGTGGTGAGATGTGAGTGGATTCTGGCTCTTTCTTGAAGACGGAGCCCATGGAACTTCTTGTTGGACTGGATGTGGGCACGGGAGGGGAATCAACGCCACTGCCAGGATTTTTGACCTGAACAAGCGGGAGACTGGAGCGGTGATCTTCCCCTAGATGAGGAAGGCTGCGTGAGGGGCGGAGGGGGCAGGAGGAGAACCACTGCAGGGGAGGCGGGCCCTGGAGGCCGAGGGACGGGGTGCTGAGAAAAGGGTGCTGCCCACGGGTCAGGTAGAGGACCGACGTCGGATTCAGGAACTTGATGGCCCCGTTCCGGTGAATGTCACAGGTGGAATGGTGATCCCTCCAAAATACGGTCCCTGGTGCCTGTGACCATGACCTCATTTGCAAAAGGGACTTCTCAGATGGAATTAAGGAAAAGATCTTAAGATGAGCACACCCTGGATTTAGTGTGGGCCCTAAACTGGTGCCGTGTGTCTTACCTGAGACAGAACAGGAGACATCCAGGGAAGAAGGTCACGTGACGGTGGAGGCGAGACTGGGCGATGCAGGGTCGGCAGGGGCTGCTGGCCGCCACCAGCCCAGGGGAGAGGGCGCTGGGCCTCGTTCCCGCTCAGAGCTGCCAGAAGGAACAAGCCTGCCGACCCCGCTGGATTCCTGGCCTTCTGAGCTGAAGTTCTCTTGTTTTGAGGGACCCAGTGTGCGGTGGTGCTTTGTTCGGGCTGCCCAGGAAGTTAATACAGCAGAGGAGTCGGGGAGTGGGTGGGAATCCTGGCCGGTTTAAGAGAGGACTGGGGCTGGGGGCTGGGGAGGAAAGCGGGGCGGGGGGACGAGGTTTGGGTATTGTGGGCGCAGGAGCTGGTGCTTGTGTGGCTGAGACGCCGGGGTTTGGGGAGGGAGGCTCCCTCCTGTCTGCTTTGATTTTCTCGAAGCATGGAGTGACCGTTTCCCACGTCTTCACATTTTACATCAGTTTAGAATTTTTAGTATAAACTGACGGATTATTGAAGATCATTCCATTATTCATCAGGTGAGACACGCTTACCTTTTGAGAGCAGGCATCGTTTCCTATCAATGCTTTGGAGTGCCTGGGGCTTCCTGGCACCAGCCACATGCCCTCCTCTCCAGGAGCCAGGAGAGGAGGCCCTGGCCTCTGGATTCTGCACGCGGTGTGGACAGGCGCCCCGTGCCCCGGGCCTGGAATCCGATCGATTCCTGGGGCGATTCCTGGGGCGATGGAAGCTTACAGCTGTTGGGGTTTCAGACAGCCAGCTCTGTCTCTCAACGGCCTCCGTACTCGCTTAAAATTCCAGAATTTCATCATCACGCTCAGCATAAAAATAAGAGGGGTGGGTGGCGCGAGGGGAAAATACTGATGGAAGTGTGTGGGACCACAGGCCCCAGCTTGAGGTGGGAGGTGTGTTTATTCCCCCGGCTGAGCAGAGTGGATTCTGGCATTGATGCTGATGGCTCTGTGCAGCTGGGCACCCAAGCGCCAGCCAGCCCACTGCTTCATGCACGTGGGTGCAGCCAGGGATGTGGGACCGTCCTGCCAAGGTTGCAAAGCCGGTCCTTCGAGACAGGAAGCAAACCTCCCAGCAGGGCCTGTGAGCAAGGCCGCGAATCCCTGCCAGGGTGACATCTGTCCTGGTTCTCCCTGGTCCCTGCCACGGTTTCTCCGAGGCAGTTTTGACTATGTACACACACATTTTGCTTGGAGCACCAGCCCTTCACCCCCAGGAAATCTGGGGCGTCCTTGCGTTGGTTCATTGTTTCATACCGCCTCTCACTAAACGTGTTACTGAACTCCTGTCACGCGTGGGTCGCCCTGCTTCGTGTCAAATAAAACAACTGATTCTCAAATACTGTTTCCCCAAGTGATCCAGGCAATTGACTAGAGGGTTTGGCGTCTCCGTGGACTAGAGGTCCTTGTGCAGACTAACACATTTGGATGGGTTTAGCCCTGGCTGCAATAAGCTTTAATGCGGCTTCCTGTGAATGACAGAGCAGAGCATCCATCAGTCCTGCACACCTCCGGGGCCACTTCTGGGGGGTGTCGCTGGGTCTTCAAAAATGGCTCCACTTTTGAGGCAAAAAGACTGGCTGTTCCAGGACCCTGGTTTTGATCAGCGTTGCAAGCATTTTCTTCCTTGATGCCAGGCAGTGTCTGAGGCTTTTAACCTCACCATTGCTCTGTGTTTCTGCATTGCCGCCCTGCCAAGAAATAAATCCACCAGGTTCCACGACTTAGCCTTCAGAGCTCTCATCTCCCACTCTTTCCCTGGCTTGTACTGGGAGGCATTCCTGATGAGAGGATTGCCTGGAAGTCAAGGAAGCCAGTCCGGCTCTGAATTACCGGTGTGGAGTTTTCACTTCTATTTATAGGGCGTGTTGTCTGGGATGAACCAAGTGCTGGATCTTCCAGGGGATCATGGAGGAAACATTCCCACACGTTTTGAAATTCTTCTCTCTGTCTGAACAAGAGGTTGCTGAGGGGAAATTTACCTAATTCTTCTTCTTCTTCTTTTTTTTTTTTTTAAATCACGATAAGAGAAGTGTCCTGGCTGGTAGTCAAATGAACATGCTGTCAAGCGGCCACGAGAACAGAGTTTGCACAGAGGCTTCTGCGTATCCACAGGGATGGCTCTGTGGAAAAGCCTTTCCTACCACTCCACACATTTTTTACTAGACTTACGCTGGTGCTAATGTCGTGTTATAGTTGGCACCAGAGGAGGGGCTGATGATCCAGAAGTGGCAGAAAGAATGTGCCATCTTCTCCGACTTTCTTGTCTTCCAGGCCTGAGCTAGGTAGAACCAGATTTCTACTCTCCCCCAGCTCACAGCAGCGTTTCAGGCCATGCGGGAAGATGAGAGGGGCTGGGACTAGGTTAACTCAAGTCTCTGCTGGGAGGCTGAGCCTCTCCGCTGGGAAACGTCCATCACTTACTTAGAGAACGGTGTGGCTGAAGGTGCTGTTGCTTCTGAATGTATACCATGTATACGTGGCTCCCAGCTACTTTCAGCCAAGCATTTTAAAATTATTATTAATATTAAATGAAAGCGCTTTTGGCTGTTAAGAAAACAGCTCTATAAAATGCCTAAGTATAATGATCACATCCTCAATACAGTTGATAAGATCTCCCGTATGGAAAACCGGTGCTTTTGCCCTTGCCTTTTTATCATTTGCCAGTGTGATAGGTATAATGAGAACACCTATCTACGTGGATTAATAAAAATAAAATTTACTGCCTCTTCCTGACATTAATATCATCCTGGATTGCATGACGCCTCTTTTCTCTGTGATTAATTTGGGCTTTTGAAAGACTTTGCTGTATTCATCTAAGATAGCAGTTGAACGGGGTCTAATTGCCGGGGCCTGGTGGCAGAAATTGGTACCGGTGCGTCGATCGGCAAGGGCAGAAGGGACCGCAGGAGCCTGCCGATCTGTAAGCAGCACTCAGCTTCCTGACGTTTGGCTGAAGTTCTTCCCTGAGTCGAGGACACCGGCATTTTGGAGGTTCTGAAAACAGATGTCGTACACTGAGAATGCAAGCTTGGGAGGGAACGAGGGCAGGTAAATAGGGCGACATAGATCCTCATTAAGACCGGTGTTTGTGAGAACTAGAAAACAGTCTTCATCTGATGTGTTACTTCTCAAGGCACAGAGGACAGATAGTAAGAAACGGTCGATACCGCATTTTCTCCACCAGGAATGTCTGTTAGTCAGCAGATCTGCACATTGACGGTACAAATAGTAACTGATACTCATAATTATGACCCCCAGGCAACAGAAGTTCCTGGCGAGACTCTGTGTTTGTCGGAGCCAGATTAAATTATGGTCACTGAGGTTTTTGTGCCAAATGCACTTGATTGCTTTATAATTCTTTGAGAAAGGGAGATGTGTGGAAGGTACGGATGTGATGCTCCATTAAGCAGGATATCTGATTGAGAGGGGAGGCCTCATCCTAATGTGCTCCTAAAATGTAGAAATGACAGCTCACAGAGGGCAGTTTTCCTCATGGTGGTGAGGGTGGGAGGGGATGGAGAGGCAGGCTGGGCTGCCATGAGGAAGGGGGGCAGAACCCCTAACCCACGGGGTCTCTGTACATTATGGGGAAGAGCTCACGGGCAGGAGTCCCTGCAGATTATGACATGCAGAAATGTGCCCGGGCCTCAAAGGACCCGGCAGGACCCACCGCTGTCAACCAATCAAAATGCCTGCCCAGCGTGGGACTCTGGGGAGTTCCGATGCTCAGTGACCTAGGCATGAGGGCAGAGGCCAGATTCCCTGTCTGGGCTGTGTGGGACTTGGCGGGGTAGCGGCCTGCTCAACGGCAGCTCAGCAAGGGATGGCCTTAGAACCCAGCCTCCTGCCCTCTGGGGTCGGGTTTCTCCCCACACCTGTCTCCGTGTGTCAGCACCATGACGGCGAGCCCATCCCTGCCTCAGGGCCTTTGCACAGGTGGCTCTCACTGTCTGGAGTGCTCGTGTCCTTGGCGTTTGCATGATGGGCTCCTTAGTCGTCCCGTCTGCATCACGGACGGGGTCATTGTGTTCACGCACTGGTTTACCTCGGCCGTGCTGGGTCTTTGCTGCGCGTGGGCTTTTCTCTCGCTCGGCGAGTGGGGCTTCTCTCTGGCTGTGCTACGCAGCTTCTTACTGCAGGGGTGCCTCTTGCTGTGGAGCGCGGGCTTGAGGACACACGGGCTTCAGTAGCTGCAACGCTTGGACTCAGTAATTGCGACTCCCAGGCTCTAGAGCACAGGCTTAGTTACGCCACAGCATGTGGGCTCTTCCCAGACTAGGGACTGAACGCGTGTCTGCTGAGCTTTATTGGCAGGTGAGCCACCAAGGAAGCCCTGGAGGCTGTCTAATGCTGACCTTCCCTGACGACCCCATCTCCAGTGGGGTCACCTTCCATGACACTCTCACAGTCATACCCTGCACACGCGCCTCATGCCGCATATCTTCCCAAGTTTCTTGTTTGGAGTTTATTGACTATGTCTCCACGAGGGCAGGGGACTTCCAGGCTCCTCTCAGCTGTGTTTCCCAGGCAGAAAGCCCACTGTGAATGCTCATTACAACTTGGTGAAAGCAACAAAGCTGTGAATTGTTTTGGGTGATTGTGGTCTGACCATACAGCCAAATCCATCCAGCCAGCCACCCACATGCATCCGAATCCAGGAGTGGGAGGCCCAGAGCGAGGGCCCTCCGCTGACAGTCCTTCCCTGACATACGGATGGATGACGATGCGGAGAATACTTTTGGGGGACAGGAAAGCGCCCACAATGCGGGTGCCGCTTCAGGCTGGAGGGCGGCTGGGCATGCTGTGGGCAATGTCCCCCTCTGGGGATGGGCATAAGGCAGCTTGCACAGCCCCCTCCCTGGACTGCTAGCCAAAGACTTTTCATGAAATTGAGTGATAGCAGATGACACAAGGAAAAGCAAATCAATAACAAACCCTCCCTCCCCCGCAAAAAAAAAAACACAAACTCTACCTAAGCTCTCCCTGGGAAGTATCAGAACAGGGGAACCAAGGATTAAGGAGCTGTCCCCAGAGAGGGTCCCAGATTCTTCTGCACAGGCATGGTGGAGTAGGAAGCGGGAAAGTCCACAATAAGGACTTGGGTGGACAGAGCCCTGGTCTGCTCTGTGCACACGTGAGGCCTCAGGAGAGTCCTCCCTGTGGCTGGCCTGCGTGACTGACAGTCATGCCCCTCCAGCCTCTTCCAGGGATGCAGTAAAGGCCTCACGCTCCAGTGGACACAGGGAGGCTTTGTATGTGGTAAATGTCGAGCGGTCATTACTGGACACAGGCCCCGCTCACAAGCTGATGATCACAACTCAACTCCTCACGGCAACATTGGTCTAAATTATGACAAACATGTCCTGTTCCGGGTTGGTCCTTGCGGTCAGAGGCTCTTGTATCTCAGACTGGCAAGCAGTCATGGTCCGGCTTGAGTAGTAGAAACAGCAGTGGTGAGGATGAGCCTGGACGATAGGAATAAGAGTAAGCTCCACGTCGGCAATACTGGCAGTTTGTGTTGATGCGGAACGGTCCGTGGCCGGATGGGTGCTGGATGCCAGGCGACGCCAGGCCCTCGGAGTGCCTGCTGTCACTGCCCCTGTCGTCAGTGGTGCTCGGAGACTCAGAGAAGTTACATTTCTTACCCATGCACGCTCACCGTGCTGGCAGGTAGCAGAGCCTGGATCTGAACCCTGGAGTCTGACACCCAAGCCTCCCTCTGAGGCACCAGGATTCCTGGTCTCTTCTCTAGAGACCGAGGAGGGCTGGTCACGTGGGGGCAGTGATGGGGGGCATTTTGCTCCCTGTCCGGGACTGATGGTGACACTCACCCACGGCCGATGGCTGGGAAGGTCCCAGTAGGGCCTCCATCTAGTGCTAATGGTTCTGAAAAACAAACAAAGGGTACAGAAGAGCTTAAACGGAAACCCCCCAAACTGAGGAGGGAGGACATCACAACTCTGATCTCTGTCATCGTAACGTTGTGGTTAAGACACTCCTTTCCCTCGTGTTGGTCGCACAAATTCCCTTAACTGCTTCTGGGTTCCCTTGTTTGAAGGTGAAGGTCACTGACAGGAACTTCTTGTCTCAAGGTCTGCCAGGTGGCCTTGTGTGCAATAAACAATACAGGGCGGACCCAGCGAAACAGCTAGCTGAGTCGCTACGTCGTGTCTGACCATTTTGCCACCCCCGTGGGAAGCCCACGGGGTTTCCCAGGCAGGAATACAGTGGGTTGCCATTTCCTTCTCCAGAGGATCTTCCTGACCCAGGAATCGAACCCGTAGCTCCTGCCACATCTCCTGCATTGCAGGCATTCTCTTTACCGCTGAGCCACTGGGGAAGCCCAGACTAGCTCTCAAAGGCCCGATGGGCATCTGGAGGGGGACGGAGGAGCCAGATGGAGCAGTTCAAATCTGTCTGCATCTTCCTCACGTGGGACCGTGGCAGGTTACTTAACTCCCTCCAGGCCTTGGTTTTCTCTTCTGTAAAGTGGGAGCAACGTATCCATCACATGGCCTTCTTGAGGAGGAGGAACAGTCTATGTGATGTACCTGATGTTGAGTTGGTTTTCAACACAGAGTAGCCTCTCTGATGATTAGGATTCCGTGAATCTTGAACAAGGTGGCAAGCAGAAAGGCATTTCCAGGGACGTCTGCCCCTACTGTGCAGCACTTCTGAGAGCCGGGGACCCTCTCTGCCCTGACAAGGGAGCTCCTGACCATGCCCACTGCTGGTGCCCATTTGCCCAGGATCCTGCCTCCTAGGAACTGTGACCAGTTGTGTGGACCAAGGAGTCCCCACGAGTGAACCCCCAATGGGCCATCCCTCTTGCACATCTAAGAAGGCCCCGTTGGGATGTAGTAGGGAGTGAGCAGGCTGGGGGAGACCGTTTGGGGGGCTTCTTGGGTATAGAGTGACCACCACCTGGGGGTGGAAGAGAGGCCCTAGGGGGAGGGGTCTTGACAAATGCGGCCTGGTGGAGACCAATAGGGTCTCGTCAGAATTCATCTCCTTCCCCAAACCTCAGAATGCGACTTTATTTGGGAATCCAGTCATTGCAGATGTAGACAGTTGAGGTCACTGGAGTAGGAGCCTTCATCCAACATGACTGGGATCCGTAGCATGAGAGGAGAAGAGACAGACACAGACGGATGCTGGCCATGTGGCCACGAAGACAGAGACTGCAGTGAGGCAGCCACAGGCCAGGGCTGGCTGGCGGCCACCGGAAGCCGCAGCGAGGCACGGAGCAGAGGCCCCTTCAGAGCCCCCTTCAGAGCCCCCAGGAAGCAGCCAGCCCTGCTGACACCTTCACTCTGGATGCATGGCCCCCAAACAAAGCAAAGTTTATTTCTGCTGTTTTAAGTACCAGGTCTGTGGGACTTTGTTATGGCAGCCACAGGAGATGAATACAGTGATTTTTCAGGGAGTGTGCAGAGAGGATCTGCAGAGATGGGCTCTCGGGTCCCTTGGGCAGAAGAAGAAGGACGTCATGAGCTCCAGAAAATATCACCTACGTGTGATGCTTCAACAGATCGAGCAGCCGGTGCTCAGGAGGCATGCAGGTTAATGGAACAGAATAAGTTCAGCGACAACCCGGCCTCAGTGTGGAAATGTGCATGGTGTTTCAGATCAGAGGGGGAGAGTGAGACTCTCTAATAAATGGAATTACAATAACTTGGTCTGGAAAGATGAAGCTGGAGTCCCTGACAACCCTCCTTATGTGAAAATGAATTCTATATGGATCAGAGGCTTAGATGTGTTATTTAGAACAAAAAGCCACAGTTTCTGGAATGGAACAGACATACATTTTCTTATTTGTAATAAATACAGCTAAAACACTTGAATGCTATGTGGAAAACAAACCTAAGAAGCTGATGAAAGGTGATGAGAATGGTATGGTGGTGAGTTAACCTGTTTTCTTGTGGCGTCAGATATCCCAGACTGGGTGCTGGAGAGGCCAGCAACCTAGAAAAGCCAACAGGTGCAGACAAAAAACACCCTGAGAAAAATCTGTTCTCTCTCTAGACAAAAGAACTAGGAGGGGGGCAGCCTAGCAAAGTGGGAATTTTTAGACAATAATTGCTACAATCCTGCCAAACACTGCAGAAAACACTGCCTTCCCACCCCACCCTGCCAGCAGAGGCTGAGTGAGGAGCCTGCTGGGTTGTAATGAGACACTCCACCCCCGTTCCCCGGGGTGGTGGCAGAGAAGCCCCTAGAAGGGACTTTCATCCCTACGGTGGTAACGAGACCCCTCCCTCTGTGGGTCTGGTGAAGGCTGTGTGCTGGGGGTGAGCTTCACATGGTGGTAACAAGCGGCCCGTCCCCATCCCTGCTGGGGAACCTGAACTTCCATCCTCGCCTTGAAGTAATGAAGCGGCACCAACTCCTCCTTCCAGAGTCACGTCCAAGGAGGCCTGGCAAACAGAAGATTTAAACAATACCCAAGAGTCTCAAAACACAATACCAAAAATATCCAGGTTTCCACAGGAAAAAAATCAGTTATCATACCAAAATCCAGGACTATCTCAACTTGAACGAGATAAGGCAATCCACAGACACCAGCGCCGAGATGGCACAGATGTTAGCATCAGCTAAGATTTTAAAGCAGCCCCATCATAAAAATGGGAAGTAAGTCAGGAAGAGAAAGGCAAATGCCACACGATCTCACTCATACGTGGACTCTAAAACACGACACCCATGAACTTACCTACAAAACAGAAACAGTCATCAGACACAGAGAACAGACTTGTGCTTGGTAAGTGGGAGTTTGGCATTAGCAGATGCCAACGATGATACGTAAGATGCATAAACAGCAAGGTCCTACTGTGCAGCACAGGGAACGGCATTCAATCTCCTGTGAGAAAACATAATGGAAAAGAACATGCAAAAGAATGTTTGTGTGTGACTGAGTCACTTTGCTGTGTAGCAGAAATTAACACAGCATTGTAAACCATCTATACTTTAATAAAAAAAATTGTGAATGCCTCAGCAAGCCAGAATGAATGTCCTTGAAACAAATGAAAACAGAAGACATCTTAGCAAAGAAATAGAAAGTCTCAGCAAAGAGACAGAATACATTGATAATAATAATAAAAAAAAGGACCAAATGGAACATTTATAACTGAAAAATATAATAATCAAAACAAAAGCTTGATGGAGAAGTTCAACAGCAAAATGATGAGACAGAGGAAAAGATTAGTGAATTTTGATGAGAGAACAATAGAAATGACCTGGTCTGAACAACAGAGAGAAACTAGACTGCCGGGGTCCAGCCCCGGTGGATCCAGGGAATTCGAAGGTGGGGACAGCGTTGGCAACCTTGGAAAACACATAATTAATTACAGATAGAGAGATTAGAAATGGACAGTGTAGTAGGAAATATTAGTGGAGAAAAAGAGGCTGAATAACTTGGTTTACATGGAATAACATCCATGCTCCAGATGGGAATTCAGCCGGAAAAATGGGGAGTAAGAAAGAACGACATGGGGGAGTCAGTCTTTCCAGGAACTGAACCCATTTCTTTATTTTTCAGATTTTCTTATATACCTTTTGTTACATATAGGGATGAATACAGAGTCACGTGGGGGTCAGCAGTTCTGACCTTTATCAAAGTCAGGTGCTTTACACAAAAAAGAAAAGGTCTTAGGGGTTTTTACATCATCTTCTGGCCATGAGGCTCGCTGACATTTTATGATCCTTTCTTTCTGATAACCAAAAAACTTATTTTTTCCAAGGGTGTTTTTTCTTAAACCAGGCACCACCCTCCAAATAAAGTTGCATTCCTATAGGGTGAGGGTGTAGTGAGTTACAATCAAGAAAGGAATTTATTTAACCCAAGGTTAACATGATTAATCTTAAAGGTTAAT
>SJYX01015064.1:0-16867 GCA_006410675.1 Oreotragus oreotragus | reverse complement strand
AAGGGTGTTTTTTCTTAAACCAGGCACCACCCTCCAAATAAAGTTGCATTCCTATAGGGTGAGGGTGTAGTGAGTTACAATCAAGAAAGGAATTTATTTAACCCAAGGTTAACATGATTAATCTTAAAGGTTAATTCTTCTTTCTCCTATATGCTTAAAGGTTAATACTTATTTCTCCTATATGCTAGTTATACTCATTATAAGGGCAGAGAATATGGAGATTTAGCAGCAAACATCAGCCCAACAAATGAAAATCCTTTCACCAATGCTCCCTTTAAGTTCTACTTAGTCTTAAGATAGTGATAAAGTTACATTTTTACATAGCAAGGACACAGTGATTTATAACAAAGTACAGTGATCTATAACAAAAGAGAAAATTCATTAACTCAAAAAGTCTAGTATTACTAACCTTAAAAACTACTGTATTTCCTTTATATTCCAAATACATTGATTAATATATTCCCAGGTGCCAAAAGCCCTATGCTAATACTCCAAACTCTTGGTGCTGTTTATGGTTGAGAGGTTGTCACACAAGCTAGTCTGTCAGCAGAGAGGTTTGACCTGAGACACCCTTGTCCCACCCAGGGCAGGGAATTAGCAGCAATTATTGACACAACAAATGAAAAAACCCTTCACCAATATAATTCCCAACCAACCCACTATACTAATAATTTCTAACTTCCCACAAGAATTTGCCTTTAGTAAGTCTAAAACATCTCGTGCCTCTCATGGTTGGGGGGCTATAAACCATCACATGCGGCTGGACAAACCTATACAGGTGGGCTAGATAACCTTCAGAGGTCGTAAGCTGAAACACTCTTGTCACGCCCAGGAATTTTTATTGACTTGGAGCTGCACATTTACTCCTTCTCCAAGAGAAACGGTTATGGGGGAGAGCTCCCCGGAAGGTCAAAGGTGTAGGTGAGAGCAGAAAACAGACTCTGGTTTTGGGGTAGATGCTCGGGAACAGGGGGTCTCCTGAGGCTTGACCACGCCTTTGCGTATGCCGAAGCCTCCTTCCTCATGACCTTTGCCATGGGTGGAGTTCCTCACGCTGGCCCCCGGCACTAGACTAAAAAAACAACAGCAACAACAACAATGAAATAACAGAACCTTGGGGAGCAGAGGGATGATGACAGAAGAGCTGACACTCACTTCATAGACGTTCTGGGGGGAGAGGGAGGAAAGGCTTGGGCTGAAAAATTATTCAAAGAAATAAGGGCTGAAAACTCCCCAGATCTGGCAAGAGACACACATCTATGGATGCAAGAAATGAATTAAACCCCAAACAGGTTGCACACACAAAAATTCATGCCAAGACACATCAAAATGGAATTTCTAAGAACTAGAGGTGAATAAACTATCTTGAATGCAGTAAAACAACACCTTACGTGTATGAGGAAAATAATTAGAATTACAGTAGATTTCTTATAAAAAACTAGAACAGCACAATATTCTCAAAAGCTTACAGAAAATAACTGTCAATCCAGAATTCCATGAAAATATTCTTCAGTAATGAAAGGGAAATTAAGAACATCTCAGCTGAAGGAAAACCAAGAGAATTTGTCACTAGCTGACCTATCGTTAAAGAATGGCTAAAGAAAATTCTTGAAACAGAAATAAAATGATATAAAAAACTAGAACAGCACAATATTCTCAAAAGCTTACAGAAAATAACTGTCAATCCAGAATTCCATGAAAATATTCTTCAGTAATGAAAGGGAAATTAAGAACATCTCAGCTGAAGGAAAACCAAGAGAATTTGTCACTAGCTGACCTATCGTTAAAGAATGGCTAAAGAAAATTCTTGAAACAGAAATAAAATGATAGAAGGAAACTTGAAATACGAGGAAGGAAGAAAAGACTATAGAAAGAGTAAAAATTTGGGTAAATACATAGACTCCTTTCTCTTGAGTGTTCTAAATGATGTTTGATGATAAAGCAAAAATTATAATACTTTCTGATGAAGTACTCAGTATATGTAGAGGACATATTTATGACGATTATAAGTGGAGAATGTAAAGGGACATAAAGGGAAGTAAGGGCTCCATCCTTCATTTGAACTGATTGAATGTTGACATCAGTAGACTATGATCTGATATGTATGTATAATAAGATTCCTAAAAAAGTACAGAAAAAGACACATTCAAAAATGCTATTTATATCAAAATGGAATTCTAAAAAATGTTCAAGTAACTTACAGGAAGGCAAAAACAAAACAAAACAAAACAAAAAAAACACACACACAAAGAAATGAGAAACAGAGAGAATGAACAAAAACCAAAAACGAAAATGTCAGACTTTAGCACCAACCTATCAATAATTACATTAAGTGTAAATGGTCTAAATATACCAATTAAAAGAGACTGGTAGAATAAGTTAGAAGACAGCTGCACTGGAAGATAATTTGGCAGTTTTTTAAAAAAATCAAACATACACTTAGCCTATGACCAAGCAATTGCACTCCTGGTATTTATCCCCGAGAAATCAAACATGTTCACAGAGGAGCCTGATTGTTCATAGAAGCTCTGTTTATAATAGTCCCAAGTTGGAAAAAACCCAAATGCCCGATGATAGGTGGGTAATCAGTTAAACTGTGGAACAGCCATACCAAGGAATACTACTCAGCAATAAAAAGGAATGAACTCTTGATGCAGGCATTATGAAGTTCTCAAGGCTATTATGTTGAGTGAAAAAAGCCAACCTCAAGACTCCACATACTGTATGATTTCACTTACACAAAGTTTTTGCAAGGACAAAACTTGAGACAGAGAACAGACTAGAGGTTGTGCAGGCTTAGAAGTGATGGGGGAAAGGAAGATGGGTCTGACAACAGAGGGGAGATGGGAGATGAGAGATGGGAGATGACGGGGACCTCTCTGCTCTATCCTTGCAACTGCCTGTGAATCTATGGTTGATTGTTTTAGAATAAAAAGTTAAAAACAAGAAAGGCATAAAAATTACAGAGGAACCGCATGAAAAAAAAATCACTTAGAACTCAGAAAGGAAAGAATCAATAAATTGAGCTACATAAAAATAAGACTTCTGTTTGATGGAATGGACCACAACAGAGTCAAGAGACAGATTAAAATCTGGGAAGACATATTTGCAACATCTGCGGCAGACAAATGTGACAGGCCAATTTCCCAGCCTCACAGAGTTCACATAAATCAATAAGAAAAGATAACCCAATAGAAAAATGGGCAAAGGATGTGAACGGGCAATTTACTGAAAAATAAATACAAATGGCCAATAAATGTGGGAAAGCTGCCCAGCCTCATTCTTAATGAAGGAAATCTAAAACAAACAACAGTGAAATGTGTTGTGCGGTTATCAGATTAACAAAAGTGGAAAACTGTGATGCCCTAGGGCTGGCGATGATGCAGAAGTAAGACACTTTTCTACCCAGTAGGTGGGAGCGTAAATCAGTGTACGCTTTCCAGAAGACAATTAGGGAATAATTATGAGAATTAAAAATACTCACAGCAATCCCACTTCTGAGCAGTTATCCTAAAAGCACACCCTCAAGTTTCTCCAGATAACATGCCCCAGGATATTTCTGCACCAATATTTGAATTATATTTATAAAACAGTGTCTGGCACATAGCAAGTGCTGGGTGCGTATTTATTAAACAAATCAGTAGAAGAATTCTACTGAAAAGTTCTCTAAAAGGAACAAATAACATGTGTACAAAAAGACTCCTTTTTGTATTTAAAAATAAGTATATGAGTTTGCATGTGGATATTTGCACAACACCTGTGTATTTCAGTATGAGAGTGGGAAGGAAGATTTTACTTAATTTCTTAACTTTGATCCTGTGAGACTGAACTGTGGTTCAGTAAATATTCATTTCCCTCCCTCTTCCCTTTGGGGTGAAGTAGACGTCCCTGTTTGGGTTTGGTCATGTGATTTGCTTTGGCCAATAAAATGCGAGCAAATGTACAAACAGGCTTTACGCACGCTTTTGTGCTTCGGCTTGGCATCTTGTACTTCTGATGCTGGCGTGACAAGAACGTGCTCTGAGTGATCACTGGTCCTCGTTAGAGAGACCTGGAGACCCACAGACTGAAGCGGGGCTGCTCCAGCCAACGTGCAGAACTGCACAGGAGAAAAGTGTCACTGCGAGCCGCTAAGATTGAAAGAGTAATTGTTACACGGCGCTGTCACTATCGTAGGTGACTAATGTAGTGCCCCTCTAGACTTTATCTTTTCCAAATCTTACATATGCATGTGTGTATATATTTTTTACTTTTCTATATTTTCCTTTACCATAGATATATTATCATTTTTATTTACTTTTATTATTTAAGATGTCAATAAGTAGGTGAATTTTGAATTTTCTTTAAATACTAAAAGATATTAATTAATGTTGTATCTTTAAAAAGGAGGTTTGGAAGGTGGCCAGGGAAGAGTTTTATTTATGATAGTTGTGGGGAGACTTGGATGCCACGTAAGACAGAAGTCTATGCTTCTTTGCTTTTCACTCAAGTCTGCACATCACTTTGCAACTGGCGCAGAGTCAGCTGCAGGTGAAGAGCTTGGTCCGGGAGGCTGCCCGATGCTCCCTCAGGCCTGGCACGTGCCCAGGTTCCATCCCTAAGCGGAAGGGCCTTTCTCGGGCTGTGCTGGATAGCTGCGGTGCAGGTGAGGTCACCCGGGGCAGGAGGCAAAGCTTGGGAGAGGCGAGCTCAGGACGCTCCCGAGGTGTGGGGAGAGGGCGTGCCGTCACCGGCTGTCTGCAGGAGGTCATCGCAGGAACTCCTGGGCCGCGGAACTCGCCCTGCAGGCAGTTGTTCCTGAAACCATGCCACACCCCGGGGGGCTGAATGTCAAGTGCCTGGGATCTGAGGCGCTTTGGGGCCCCTACCAGCCTGGAGCCCATGAGCCAAAGTCCCAGAATCCCGCTGGCCTGGCCTCCGTGCGACTCCCTCTCGCCATGGGACGGGCCCCTCCCGCTTGGGGGCAGCAGTGGCCGCTGAGCCGGGAGAGCCGTCTCCGAGGTGGGGGGCGCTCGGCCCAGCCCGCCCGGTCCACCCCGGGCTGTCAGAGGACAGACGGGCAGTGCCCCGCCTGTGCGCCGCCCGACTGGCTAAGCCTGGGCACCCCGTTCCCCAGGCTCTTCCTCTGAGTGATTCCGCTTAAAGGCGGATGTGAGAGGACCTTGCGTGAGATTTGGAAGGCCGCGGCGAGGCTGCAGCCTCTACTTGCAGAAGCTCATCAGCTTATACTTGTGACGCCGAGAGCGGGTACCACCAGCCCGCTCCCCTCTGCCTCGGGTCCAGCTCACCTCCAGGCCACTGGCCCTGCTGAGCAAGCATGGCCCTAGGCCCCCACCAGGGCAGACATCCGCCTCGGGTTTAAGGACACCCCGTGCTAGAGGCGGGCTCAACTGGGGGTGCTTCTCCTGGGGCTCCTACCTGACGAGGCAGGCCGGGCTCGAGCCGAAAAGGGATGGTTTCACAGGCCTGAAGTCAAGGTCGTCTTATGACCGGTGTGAATGTAGCTAAAAGCCCAATAGCAGGATGCAGGCCTGTGCAGGGAAGGCAATTAGCAAAAGCATCCCTCGCACCTCTGTTCTCACTTACCTAATTCTTGTCTAATTAAATGAGATGCTTTGATTATAACAAAGGCAGCAGCTCCTACAGACCTGGAGACTTGCTTAGCTAGAGGACTCACACAGGAACTGGTAGCAAAAGGTTTTCTTTCTTTTTTTTTTTTTAAAGAGCTTTCCTTTATAATAGAAACAGAACACAGAATTTTGACTTGTGAGTGTGTAATTTTTTCTTCCCTTTTGGTGCCCCTTAGCGTGGGGGATCTATTCTTTAGCCCAGTGGGCCCCAAGCTTTTTGGGACCTGGGTCTGGCTTCGTAGAAGACAATTCTTGCACAGATGGGGTGAGGCAGGGGGTTTGGTTCAGGCTGTAACTCGAGCGATGGGGAGCAATGGAGATTTGTCCCCTGCTCGCCTGCTAATGTGCAGCCTGGTTCCTAACAGGCCTGGGGGCTGGGGAACCCTGCTTTAGCTCCCGTGGTGTAAAGAAAGTTCCAGAATGCATCTTAGAAGCACCTCTGGATTCCGTGTGCATTCAGGGAGATGTCGTTTCCGGACACTCACCCTGTAAACCCTCAGGGCTGCTGTGCCAGCAGTGCCCCCTTTTGCTGTTTCTTCAGTAAATATACGGTGATGCCCCCAGTTCTAAACGTTTTTCCTGCGCCTCTGCTCAGCCTTTCTCCCTCTTTTCTATCCAAATTGGCACAGGAACTCGATTACCGTGAAGGAGTTGGTGATGGGGGAGAGCTAATGGAAAGCTGGTGTTTACTTTGTGATTGGCATGCCGGCCCTCCTCAGGCTCGTGAAGATGTTGTTGTTGTTGTTTTAATTTTTAAAACGTATAAAAACGATTTCATCATAGCGGAGGTGCTCAGTTATAAACCAAGCTGAACGGAAGAGCCTCGGCTGAAGAGCAGCTGTCTCCTGACACACGCCCTGCACCCCACCTCGCGTCCTGCGCGCTCCTGGATGACCGTTCTCAACAGTCCCTGCCTGAGGTGCTGGCGTGGCCGGAAGGCGGCACGCTCCTTCCCTGGTCCTTCACTTGTCCAGCTAGGGAGTGGCTACTGTCCTTGCTGGGGTCCGTGAGGATTTAATTGACTTACTCACCCTCTTCTCTGCCTCCCCCAGTGAGGGACAGGTATGTTCTTTTTCTTCCCTACGTTGGTTCCCTGATTCGGGGGGGGGGGGGGGTTTCTTAAAACCAGTTTGGGCATGCCAACAGCTGGGCTTCCTTTGAGGGTGGGTGGGAGGAGCCCAGGTGCCCTGAGTCCTTGTTGGAGGTAAGCTATTCTGGGGCGTGATNCCGGGGTTGGGGGGGGGGGGGGGCGTCTCTTAACACCAGTTGGGGCATGCCAACAGCTGGGCTTCCTTTGAGGGTGGGTGGGAGGAGCCCAGGTGCCCTGAGTCCTTGTTGGAGGTAAGCTATTCTGGGGCGTGATCCCTCCGTCCTGAGGGCCCAGTGGTCTGCAGGGCGGATGTTTCATAACCATCGCACGCCCAGTCCCCTTCTTGCTCCAGCCACCCACTCTCTCAAAGGCCCGGGGCTCCCCTGCTCCTCTGAATCCTGTCTCCATCGTTACTCCCCTGCTTCATTTCATGGCTCCGTGTGGCCCCATCCACTTTCTTCTCTTCCAGAAAACTGCTGAACTTTCTCATTCATTGATGACCATCCCTCGTGGGTACATCTCTCTCTTACTTCTCTTTATTCCTCTCCTTTACTCAGTCTGTTTCTGCAACGGAAAGACCACATCGCCACATCAGCATCTTAAACAGGTCTCAAGACGCCAAACAGAGGCTTGAGGTTGGCAGGCAGAGCCAGCCCCGCGCGGACCGCCTACAAAGGGAACCTGCCCACGAGCTTCCCATGATGGCTTGCCTGGGTCTTTCTCGGTTCCCTTTATAGATGTTCCGGGTGATTCCGTCTTGGCTTTAGAACAATTGCTCGCCCCGGGGGCAATTTGAGGAGTTTCAAGTCATCTTTTAAATGGTGGTGATGAACTGGCTGTCGGGTGAAACCAACCTACGGGTCTCCTGCTCCCATGAAGATGGTCTCTCTGCCCACGAGTGGGCATCTTTCTGCCTGGTGGGTCATTCAAGGTCAACCAGATTTTGTGAAGCTGAGAGTTTTGAACGATTTCCTGACCGTCTTGTCTCTTGTGGCCAGCAGGGGGCAGCATCATGCATCGACGATGCCGCTGCCGCTGCTGCTGCTGCTGCTAATCCGACTCTGTGTGACACCATAGACGGCAGCCGAAGCCAGGTGGGAACAGGGGACCCTATAGACCTGTCAGAGGTTAAGACTGACCCCCTCTCTTCTGCCTTTGGCAACTCTCTGGCCCCATAGTAACTAGAAATGAGCTCAAGGGATTCTTTGTCCAAGTACACTTGGGTCCTTCACATGAGGCTGGCATCCAGCAGCACACAGCGTCCGTCTTGGACCTGAACTGAGAGACTGGAGGGAAGGTGTGCCGGGCCATCATCCAGCCACATCTGAGGACCACTTTGTGTCTCTCACGGGACACAGACCCCCACCTGGGCCGCCCGTGGCCTCACCTGGTTGAAGGTGCTTCGTCAGGACTCCCTGGTGTGGCCCTGGAAGCCCCTCGTCTGCTCCCCGAGTGACAGGGGCACCAGGACGGATCCACCCTCTCGGGAGAGGCTGTTCCACGGCTGTGGGGTTCCTCGGGGTGTTTTTCTTTCTTTTGCATCTTCTTTTTCTGGATGGGATTATGGCTGTTGCTGCCAGTGTTCCCAGATCTCGCGTTGGGTGCTGTGGACCTGCAAGATGAATGGGGCCGGGCAGATCCCCTGGAGGAGGGCCTGGCAACCCACTCCAGTGTCCTTGCCTGGAGAAACCAGAGGATGCAGGAGCCTGGACAGAGGAGCCTGGCAGGCCGCAGTCTACAGGCTGCCAAGGGTCGGACATGACTGAAGTGACCCAGCGCAGCACAGCTGATGGGGCTGTGTCGTCGCCGCCCAGAGATTACTTTTCTCCGCAGGGACTGTGGCCTGACTTGCCTGGTAAAGTGTGACCCTCTGTCGACACTGGTGCCCTGCAGCTCAACCTGAATGTCAGGGCTCGGCCACTCCGCTCTAGAGTGGGCGGGGGACGAGGACAAGAGGAGACACCGGGCAGATCGGACGCCCTTGACCCAGACGCTGCTCCGAGGCCTGCTCGTCTCTTGGGGGAAGACTGCAAGTGTGGGGCCGGAGAGTCCTGGGTTTGAATTCTTGCTTCTCATGCCCCTTGGGCATGTCACTTGGCCTGGCCCAGCCTCAGCGGCCTACCCTGGGAGATGAGGCCACAGCATGGGGCCGTGGTGAGGTGACTGAGGGGGGACAGGGCAAGATGCCCAGGACACACTCGGGGCCAGATGCCTTCCTTCTCTCTGCTCCAAGAGGGCCACCAGGGCCTGGAACTACTCCACCTTAGTTGAGGGGAGCACAACACACTCCTCTGGGATGCTCACCTGAGCTGAATGGTTTAAGCCGCGTGTGACCCACCAGCCTGTTCTAATGGCCGCTACACCCTTCCCCCTTGTCTTCACACCTTTGGGGAATGCCAGCACAGGGTGGGGCGAGCTGGCACGGGGCCCTGGCCCCCGCTCCCTCGCCTGGCAGCCACCTGGCAGCCCTGCTTCTCCCTGCCCGGCAGCCTCTGTCCTGACTCCCTTGTGGTGCTGAGGCTTGGGCTCTGCTTTCGGTGGCTACCAGGGTGAGCCAGGTAGGAAAGGAAATGTGTTTTCTGAAAGGAAATGTATTCTGTAGACAAAAAGCAGAATACATGAGGAGATCCTTATAGCAGGCTAGGGGTGCCCAGTGTTATGGGAAAAGGAAAAGTTGTGTGGGGCCAAGGCTGAGAGTGCAGCCCAGCGGGGGTAGAGGCTGCAATATCCAATAAGGCCAGGCCTGTGAGGGGAGGCCTCAGCGGGAAGGTGACCTTTGAGCAAAGACTTGAAGGACATAAGTAGCCAAGTGGAGATCTGGGGGAAGAGGCTCAGTGCAAAGGTCCTGAGGCTGGAGTGTGCCTGGTGGAAGCTGAGTGAAAAAGCATTGAAGAACCCTAGTTTTCACTTTGAATGAGATGAGAGGCACTGCAGGGTTTTGCTAAAAGGAATGACATTGCGTGCTGTGAGGAGGTGAGGGCAGAGGGGGTCATGCAGTTAGCAAGTGACTACAGTAACTCATGTGTGAGATGATGGTGGCCTGGACCAGGGGGGTTGCCAGGAGTGGTGAGAGGTGATTGGATGTGGGGTGTGAGGGAAAGAGAGGAGTCCAGGATGGCTTCAGGCTTTGGTGCAGAAGAAGGGAACCTGGAAGAACGGGGCTGCCATCAACCAGGATGGGGAAGACCAGGTGAGGAGCAGGTTTTAGACGGAAGATCAGGGGTTCGGTTTTGGACTGACTGGGTTTGGGTAGCTATTAGACATGGATATTCTCTATCCCATGGAGATGCTCTGGAGGCAGCTGGATATGAGTCCAGAGTTTGGGAGGAAGATTCTGGCTAGTGATGTACAATTGGCAGCCATCAGTCTAGGATGGAACTCAGAGCCAGGAGACTGAAGGAGGAGGAGGGCATGTGCAGAGGAGAGGAGGACCGAGGTCTGAGCCCTGGGGCCCTCCGAAGTCAAGAAGTCAAAGAGAAGAGAAGGAACCAGCCCAGAGGGCTGTGAAGCTGCCAGGGGTCACTGCTGACCTTGGCAAGAGCACCATGATGGGCTGAACTGTGTCCTCCCCCGACCCCCAACCCCGCCCCAGTTCACATGTTGAAGCCCTACTCCAGGACTGCAAAATGTGACTGCATTTAGAGAAGGGAGTTTAAAGGGGGGGGTAATTATGATGAGACAAGGTCACTGGAGGTGGCCCTACCCCGCAGGACTGGTATCTTTATAAGAGGTGGACATTAGGACACAGACCATGTGAGGCCACAGGGGAAAGCCAGCGATCCGGACGCCCAGGAAAGGCGCCTCGGGAGATGCCGGCCCCGCGGCCACCTTGGTCTCGGCCTTCCTCCCTCCAGAACTGTTGGGAGATACACTTCTGTTGTTTAAGCCCCCTAATCTGATGTGCTTTGTTATGGTGACTGGAGTAGCATCTTCAGAGGAGGGGTGGGCCCAGATGAATGGGCTTAAGAGATCACGGGAAGAGAGGGGGGCAGATGGGAGGGTGTGGAGAACTTGTCAGAGTTTTACTATAAAGAAGAGCAGAGACAGAGTGGTAACTTTCAGAAGAAATGGGATCAGGGGCTTTTCTTTCCTTTAAAAATGTCTTTTCTTTTTTTTTTTTTTCAGACAAGAGACAGAACAGCTTGTTTTCACGAAGCTGGGAATGATCCCAATGCCGTCACAAAAGTGATGACGCCACAGGAGAGAGGGGGGCTGTTGCTGGAGTGAGGACCGTGGCTGGTGGAAGGCACGGTCTGGTGTCCAGAGGAAGGCCTGGCTCAGAAACACCCGGAAACGCTCAGAAATGCTGGTCTACCCGCGGAAAAGGCAAAGTGCGTGGGCCTGGCTTGTCAGGGAAATAAAGAAGAGGCTAAGTGGCCAGACCAGCACACCCTTCAGTTATCTCTGCCTCTGTCCTTTTTTTACAGCTTGGGAAAGTTGTAAAACACTGATAACGATGCAAATGATTCCTCTCCATCGAAATGTAAATGAAGTGCGACTCCTGGAAAGCAATTTATTACAGCCCAGTGGACAGATGGGTTTTGCATCTATCTGGAAATTCATTTCAGAGTTCTTTTTTGTGATTCTTTCAATTCTCCTTTAAACCACTGGTAACATTTTACTGGTTCCCTCATTAATTAATGAGCTAAATAAGCTATTTGGCAGGTGTTCATTTTATAGGTGTATGAGAGTCATTATTTTACCTTAAAAAATATCCTTTTCAAGATGTCAATAGATGCGACGAAATAAAAAATCACATTTTATGGCAAGATGAGAAAGATCTAAACAAAATTCTTTGCCTGTTTGGACCTCCTCCTCCCCTTTTGTGTGGACTGTGCGGACCACTCACCAGACCTCCTAAGGGCAGAACATTCCTTCTTAATCTCATCAAGGGCTACACCTCTTAAGGAGATAATCTCGCTACTTAATCTTGTAAGAGGCCATGAGAACCATAACCCACAGCTTGCTTTATGTGTGCAGATCTGGGCTGGGTAAACTGTCAGTAATAAGTCATTTGATGTATAAACCTTTGTCCAAAAACTTAGATAACTGGGCTTTGCCCTCTAACAGGCAGAAGAGTCCTCAGAGCTTTCCGAAAGACTGTCTCCTGGGTTACAGTTCTCAGGTAGGCTGGAATAAAAATTTCCATTTCTTCCTTAGATCTACTGCTGATTAACTTTTTTTTTGTTGACAGCTGCTGAGTGTCTTTGCATATTCTTTTGATGGGTTAAAATTTCCCCTGACGTTGGAGCTCGGAGCATTGGAGCAAAAGCAGACTCCCCCCCACCCCCCGCCCTGTCTCTTATACACATCTAGATGTGTATAAGAGACAGCGTGGGACCGTGGCAGGTTACTTAACTCCCTCCAGGCCTTGGTTTTCTCTTCTGTAAAGTGGGAGCAACGTATCCATCACATGGCCTTCTTGAGGAGGAGGAACAGTCTATGTGATGTACCTGATGTTGAGTTGGTTTTCAACACAGAGTAGCCTCTCTGATGATTAGGATTCCGTGAATCTTGAACAAGGTGGCAAGCAGAAAGCCATTTCCAGGGACGTCTGCCCCTACTGTGCAGCACTTCTGAGAGCCGGGGACCCTCTCTGCCCTGACAAGGGAGCTCCTGACCATGCCCACTGCTGGTGCCCATTTGCCCAGGATCCTGCCTCCTAGGAACTGTGACCAGTTGTGTGGACCAAGGAGTCCCCACGAGTGAACCCCCAATGGGCCATCCTTCTTGCACATCTAAGAAGGCCCCGTTGGGATGTAGTAGGGAGTGAGCAGGCTGGGGGAGACCGTTTGGGGGGCTTCTTGGGTATAGAGTGACCACCACCTGGGGGTGGAAGAGAGGCCCTAGGGGGAGGGGTCTTGACAAATGCGGCCTGGTGGAGACCAATAGGGNCCGCCCCCACCACCGCCCCGCACCCAGCAAACCCTTACCTGGGAAGTGCTGAGTGACAGGTGGAGACACAGCCTGCATGGAGGAACTCTGTGGGTACCTCCCTGAGCCTCCCCGAGTGCCCCTGACCCATGTGGGGTGGAGGAAGCCTCCACTGTGCTCTGGCTGCAGGTAGAAGCATCATACTTCACCCCCAAATCCCCACCGGCCCAGAAATTCCTAATTTGGTTTATTTATCCACATGACTACAACCCTGATGACGGTGGGGCAATCCCAGTGGGCTTGTGTGACCCCAGGGGGATGACACCTCCCTTACACAGGCCTGGTCCTGAGCTGAGGCTACTGTGGAGTCCTATGCCAAGGTCATAGGTGTGGAGTCCTGTACCAAGGTCACAGGATAAAAATCTCTGGAACTGACCAAACCCCATAGCAACTGGTGCCATGGGCCTCCACATATAAACCTGCCAGTTCCCTGACCCCATATTACCCACACTATAGCATCCTAACCAATCACTTAATGCCCCCATTCCTCCAGAAATTTCCTCTGTATTGAGGCTATAAAAATTGGCTACTAGCCAGCCAAAGACTTCACTCTCCCTTGAGCCGGCCCACTGTTCTAACAGCTTCTCCCTCTCTAATAAACTTTATTCTCCTCTCATTCTGCTTCATGTCTGGAAATTCTTTTCCACCCCATGCACAGACCACAACAGCTACTCCAGGACAAATAAGCACTGAGCTATGCCCTCAGCCCACCTCCCCACCAAGACTCCCTTCTGGGACATGTATCTGGTGTACCCTTCTGAAATATATAAAAAAGCCTCAGTGTTCTAGGATCTGATTATATTTGGCCTTGTACAGCCGTCTCAGAAACATCATCCCTGCCTCTGGGTATACATACATCTATTGCTTTGTGGCCTCCTCCAGTCCTTAAAACTCTACTCAATTTTTCAGGCTTGGACCAAGTGCCACTGCCTCCAGGCAGCCTTACCAGATTGCCCACAGATGGAATGGACTGCTTTCTTCTCTGAAGCTCAGACCCCTTTTCCACCCCGACTGCATTTAGATGTTTAGATCTGGGTTCCTCTACTAGGCTTGATCAGTCACTCATTTATAAATCCATTTGGCTGAAGTTCACTGAGGACCTGCCACGTACAGGCCTGGAGCCTGTATCCCCAGGCAGGTTTACATTCCCAGCGCCGAGCAGGCACCTGCCTGCCTAGTAACAGGTGTTTGGTAAATAAGTAGATGCTGGGGGCCCATCTGCTCGGCCCTCCTGTATTCAGTACATCTCTGTTTAGGATGTGCTTCGCAGCTCACACTTTAATGAACATGCTTTCTCCCTCGATGGGAGAGCTGAGGTAGTGTGGAAACTGTTGTGAGCCTGTTGGAATTGCCCGCTGCTCTGGCCAGGGTCCCGGGCCACCTGGTTCCCACACTGGCTGCACTGCGGGGAAGCCTGCCCAGCCCTGCCATCCCCCTCTGCGGCCTCTGAGGAGGTGGGAATAGTCGGCTTGCTTGCACCTGTCCAGGTGGTGTGACCACCTCTTCACCTGCATCAGCCTCCTGAGGCGACTGTAATGAAGTTTCACCAGCCGGGTGGGTGGTGAAAGCAACCGAAACTTCTCTCCCAGTTCTGAAGAACGGAAGTCCAAAATCAGGGTGTCGACAGGACCCCACCCCCTCCACTGGCTCTGGGGGAGATGCTTCCTCACCTCTGCCAGCTTCTGGGGGCTCCTGTGTTCCTTGGCCTGGGGACAGATCACCCTACAATCCCTGTTGGTTTAGTCGCTAAGCTGTGTCCGACTCTTAGGGACCCCCAGGAACTGTAGCCAGCCAGGCTCCTCTCTCCAGGGATTTCCCAGGTGAGAATACTGGAGGGGGTTGCCTTTCCCTTCTCCAGGAGATCTTCCCGATCCAGGGATCGAACCCACGTATTCCGCATCGGCAGGAGATTCTTTACTGCTGAGCCACCTGGGAATCCTCACAGGCTTCTTCAGGGTGTCTCCCGCAGCGTCTCGCCTTTTGAAGACACTTGTCACTGTTGCGGAGCCCACTCTGAGCCAGGACGACCTTATCTTAATGACATCGTCAAAGATCCTGATTCCAAGTGAGATCACGTTCTGAGGTGCTGGGTGGCGTGAATTTAGGGGGACTCTATTCAACCACCAAACAGCCCTTGCAGGCAGACGTCTGGCATCGTGCACATTTCCAGAGCTCTGCCATGGGTGTGCAGGGAAGGGAGCAAGACCAGGAAGGGTGGGACCCTCTCGTGGCAGCCGCCACCCTGGTCTACAGTCAGGACTCTCTGTCAGCCCTGCCTGGGGGCCCTGAGGCCCTGGGCCCCAGCTGGGGCTGAACCCAGAGTCCTGCTCAGGCCCCCGGTTCTGCAGGCGCGTCTCTTCACAGAGAGACAGGCGTCTCCCGCAGAGCATGCCCTGGTTGTCCTTGGGCTGCCCTGTGACTGGGTGAGCAATGCCACCCGAGGGGGCCCGGTCTGGTGTTCTGTAAGCAGAATGTGACGCTCCTAGCCAGCTCTGTAGCCTCTGGGGGCAGCTCTGTTTTCCGACATATAAATTACTGTACTGTTGCGAGCATCAGTTGTAAACACAAGTAAGCCTCGTGTCACAAATCCACTTTTATTAAAAAATAAAACCTTCAGTGTTATGGGTCCATTTTTTTCACTAAATGAGGGAGAACAAAACATCTGTGGGAGAAAAATAAAAGGCAACTCTTCACCAATCAGAGTGCAGGGACTCTAAATGCATGCGTGAAAGGGAAAAGAGCCGCTCCAATATTTTATGTTAATTCAGCTCTGGATATGACTCAGCTTGTAGAGAAGTAAGTGAAACATGGTTCTTCGTCAGGTTGTTCGGAGTGTCGTCCTGGGGGGAGAAGTACGACAAGTAGGGCCTTGTCTGTTTACGCTCATTGCTGTGAGCGTCTCTGCCCTGAAGCACCCAGATGAGGCCCCACCCTCCTGCACAGCGATTTTTTCTTAGGAACAGAATCAGTTCCTGTGAGCTTCTTACGAAGGTTACAGTGTCTGGGCATGAGGTGGCTAGGGAACCTGGGTGCCTGGGGCTGAGAGCCTGGTGGGGCTCTGTCCCACGCTTCCTAGTTCAGCCTCTCTGAGCTCCAGGCTCCACCTTGGTATCCTGGAGTGGTGCCAGCAGCCACCTCAAACTGTGCTGTGAGGATTAAATGCCTGCCTCCAGGAGAAGGGCCTAGCACGGGGCTGGCACGTGCAGTGGGCACTCTGTGAAGCCAGTCACTATTATCCACACTCATTTGACGAGTGCACAGACAGATGTGAAATTGTCTGCCACAGGGGGTGGGCCTTCAGCTCCCTCGGAATCACTCCTGGCAAGGAACGTCTTCTCCCCTTGCAAATTCTGGCGAAATGGTTATCAGATGTGAACCCAGGAGCTCTGCCTGCTCTACGCAGTCAACCCTCACCGCAAAACCACCATAATCACAGTTCTTACTGTGAGCTGCTCTTTAAAGTAAACAACCAATTCACACCCTGAGAACTTACAGATTGGTAGGATATAAATACATCAATTTGTTTTAAGCTGTCGGAGAGAAGAATGACATTTTTAGCATTGAGAAGGGCTGAATCATGGTCTAGAGGGATGTGATCGGATTGACTGCTTGGAGGGGTCAAGTGTAATTTTAGAGTAGAATTAGTATGATTCGTGATAGAGCTGCTACACCTACCCCCTACCCCACAAACTCAGTTCCAGGCGAGGATTTTGTCTCTTCTCATTTAGCCATTTTCCAAAGAGTTTAAGATGTGCTTTTGGAGGGAGGTGTCTGTGAGTTGTGAAGAGCCTGAAATTGCCTCTTCCCATGAGCGTGTCTTTGTTCCAAATGTCAAAGTCATGGGGCAGTGCCCGGATGACACCTGAGTGATGGTTCAACAGATCCTAGATCCCTGAGGTTACAATCGGTTCCTTCCATTCAGTTCAGTTCAGTCACTCAGTCGTGTCCGACTCTTTGCGACCCCATGAATCACAGCACGCCAGGCCTCCCTGTCCATCACCATCTCCTGGAGTTCACTCAGACTCAACATCCATCGAGTCCGTGATGCCATCCAGCCATCTCATCCTCAGTCGACCCCTTCTCCTCCTGCCCCCAATCCCTCCCAGCATCAGAGTCTTTTCCAATGAGTCAACTCTTCGCATGAGGTGGCCAAAGTACTGGAGTTTCAGCTTTAGCATCATTCCTTCCAAAGAAATCCCAGGGTTGATCTCCT
>SJYX01015063.1:149429-167442 GCA_006410675.1 Oreotragus oreotragus | reverse complement strand
CCTGCCCCCTGCCCCTCCCCCACTCCCACTCCTCCCCATCTCAGGCTTTCCAGTCCCTCAAAATCAGCCTCCACACAGCTTTCCCTGGTCTGGCTGTGTCCCTCCACTGAGGATGAGACCCAGCTCCTTGTATGATGATCAGGCCCCTCATGTGTGGCCAACTCAACCTCAAGCCCCTAGGAACCCTCTGGTTCATGCTCTTCCCTTGCTCTCTGCAACCACCATGCCTGCCTTCAGCCTGGAAAGCTCCAGGGCTCACTGCCAGCCTGGTGAAGCCCTGCCTCCCCTTTACGCTCAATTCAGAGGGTGCATCACCCATCAGCAAGCCTTATTTCTCCCTCTGCCCTACTACTGTCTGAGTCACTTCCACCACACGGGCCCACATGGGGCCGTAATTATCTGCATTCCACTTGCCTGCTCCAGTGGACTTGAACCTACTGGTGGCAGAGGTCAGCACTGGGTCACATATGTCCCTGGAACCCAGCACAGGGCACTGGTGTTTGAGGCAACCTGTGAGGATCTGTGTGGACCTGGGCATACCACTGCCGGGAGCCTTGCTGTCTTTAGTCGCTCAGTCATGTATGACTCTTTTCCACCCTATGGACTGTAGCCCGCCAGGCTCCTCTGTCCATGGGACGCTCCACACAAGGATACTGGAGTGTGTAGCCATGCCCTCCTCCAGGGGATCTTCCTGACCCAGGGATCGAACCCAGGAATCCGGCATTGCAGGTGCATTCTTTACCATCTGAGCCACCAGGCAAGCCCTTAGGGAGGAGATAGCACTGTGGGCCAGGAGGCTGGACACAGAGGAGAACTAAAAGGCTTTATTACCAGCAAGTCTGTACACTATACACGGGGGATGGGGTGGGGGTCCTCCCCAGGCCTCCTACCTTGTCACTCCAGGCTAGAGTGAGTGTGAGGGTTGCATCCCCAGATGTCTGTTGTCCCCCCTGCCCTCTTGTCCCAGGGAGAGTGCCCTCCTCTCCTCGGGCGGCCACGCCCAGTGGTTCAGGGCCGGTCGCAGGGGGCCGGGCCCTTCTTTCGCTCTCGGCTCAGAAACGTCACCAGCTTGGCCTTGAAGCCCGAGTGCGCACCCGGGCGGCCAGACCCCGCGGCCTCGTCGGCGTTATCCGCCAGCTCCAGCTCCAGCAACCGCCGGTACTGGGCCTCCAGGCTGCTGTCGTGGGCCGCGCCGGGCCAGCCCAGGTCCTGGCTGTTGTGGTAGATGGGGCTGTCCGGGGGGCTGCCGCCGCCCGGGCCCTCTTCCACCAGCTCCCGGCAGCCAGCGTCGGGCGCGCACAAGTTCTCGTACAGGTGTTCGGCGGCGGCGCTCGGGGGCCCGCTGGCCCGCTTGCACACGGACGCGTAGAGCACTGCCGGCGGCTCCTCGGAGACCGCGGGGCCCAGCAGCGGCGGCAGACTCTGTGGCCCGGGCTCGGCCGCGCGCATCTTCCGCGAGCCGGGCGCCGCGGGCCGCGGGGGCCCCTCCCGCAGCTCGCCTGGCGGCTCCAGCGAGGGCAGCGAGGTGGCCCGCGGCAGAGGGCAGGGCCGGGGCCCGGGGAGCCGCTCCCGCTGGCGGGCGATGGCGGCGGCCAAGGCCCCGCACAGGTCGCGGGCGCGGGCGCTGCTGAAGGCGAAGAGGCCCTCGCCCGAGTCGCAGCGGCGGCCGGCTTCAAAGGAGAACACGCCCTGGGCAGGGGGCGGCACGAGGAGTCAGCGGTTTGAGGAACCGCGCGCCACCCGCCACCCTTCCCTGCGGGACCAGCGGGGCGGCAACCCAGTACCTCACCTTGTCGGAGCCGAACTTTCGCAGGAAGCAGTAGGGCCAGGTGTAGAGCGCCTGCGGGTTGGCTGGTTCGCTCAGCTGGATAGCGTCCTGGCCCAGCCGCAGGAGGTAGGGCCCCTTCAGCTGGCAGCGGGTGGCTGCCTCCGTCCTCTGCACCACCACCGGGAACTCACCCACTGCAAGCACCGGCCGTGAGGGCCACAAGCACAGACCCCCGGGGTGGGGTCCCAGAAAGCTTCCCGCCCCAGGTATGCTGGGGCTAAAGCTGCCTCTGTAATCTCTGCGACTTACCTTCCTGCCATGAAGAGTAGATGGAGTTCTCCTCCATGGGGACTAGGCTCCTCTGCCTAGCGTCTCCCTCCCCAGATCCTGAGGAACTCTCCCCTGTGCCCTAGGGAATGGGACAAGGTTAGAGGTTAGTGCCTCTCCTCCCCATTCCCATATCCTTTCCCTGGGGTCTGTGACAAGCAAGGGCACCCAGCGATCTGAGTGCCAGTCCCAGTTCTGCCTGTGACACAGTGCAAGGCCCTGGGCACCACTCTGAGCCTATTTCCCCACCGGCTGCCCCTTTCAGGGTGCTGAGAGCTGTAAAGCAAGGGCACACATGAAGATGTCCTCCATCGCCCCTGAGGCTGGCCAGGGACTGGGCCAGTCTGTCTGTGTCCCTGACACCTTGGAGCAGTAAAGGGGTGGGAGCTTCAAGGGTGGGACCCACGAGTGAATGGCCACTGTTCCTCCCATCTTTGACCTCTTTCTCCATCTTCCCCGACATTCTTCAGGCTCTGACCCTGAGCATCTCCATCGTGACCACCTTGGCCCATGATACCATGTGCCATGCCATGCCAAGTCCCTTCAGTGTCCCGCTCTTTGTGTCCCTATGGACCATAGCCCACCAGGCTCCTCTGTTCGTGGGATTCTCCAGGCAAGAATAGAGCAGGGTTGTCGTGCCGTCCTTCGGGGATCTTCCCAACCCAGGGATTGAACCCAGGTCTTCTGCGCTGCAGGTGGATTCTTTACCATCGGAGCCACCAGGGAGGCCCCAAGATACCATAGCCAGGGTCAAAAGCAGTGGCTTCCCACTGGTCTCTTTGCTCCTGTTTATTTACCTTTTTTTTTTTTAATCAAAAGAATTTTGGTAAAATACACAACATAAAACTGACCATTTTAACCATTTTAAAGTGGATGGAGATGTAATTCAGAACTTTTTCATCACTCCAAATGGAAATCCTGTACCCATTAAGTCTTTACTTTCTATTCCCTCCTCTCCTCAGCCCTGGCAACCCGAAAGCTGCTTTCCAAAACTATGGATTTGTCTATTCTGGGTATTTCATGTAAATGGAATCACACAGTGTGTGGCCTTTAGTGCCTAGTTGTTCTGACTTAGCATGTTTCCAATGTCCACCCATGTTGTAGCATGTATCAGTGCTCCATTCTTTTTTAAGTAATGTTCTGTTGTATGGATAGACTACATTCAGTTTATCCATTCATCCGTTGACGCACATGTGGGTTGTTTGCATCTCTGGGCTACTATGAAGAACGCTGCACTAAAGATTCTCATGCGAGTTTTGTCTGAACACCTGTTTCAGTTCTCTTGGGTCTACGCCTAGGAGGAGAATTGCTAGGTCATATGTTAACTTTGTTTAATTTTTGAGGAACTGCTACTCATTTCCTTTTGGCCCATCAGAGACCTTGCAAAGCTTTAAAAACTCAGTTTCTGGGTCCAGCTCCCCAGAGGCTTCTCCTCTTGCGTAGAATAAAAGCCCAGACTCCACAAATGGCCCAAGGCAGGTTCAGTTGGCTCCCACCAAGTTCTCCACCGTTGCCTCCTCCTGGGTCCCCTCTCCCTTCTTACCCTGTGGCCACACTGGCCTTTCTGCTCCTTGAACAGAAAGGTGGGTTATTTGTCCTCTCCTGAGAAGCCTTCCTGGACCATCTTGTCTAACATCCCCCCACTCACTCATGGTCCTCCTCAGCCTCTCATATTCTCCATAGCATGCATGGCTATCTGAGATTTGTTCTCTGGGCTTCTGGGCTGTATCCCAGGCTTCTAGGTGCTTGCCGAGTGATGGGATGTGAATGAGCATGGAGATGAACAAGGTGTGGGTGAAATGGTCTTCCTGGCCCGCCCCTGGATGCCTTACCCACCTGCCCTGTGCTCACCGGGAAGGCCAGCTGACAGATGGGGCCCATCCATGCCTGGCGGTGCTCTGCGGCCAGCAGGTGGCTTCGCTCCGTGGTGGTGAGCAGGAAGGCACCAGTGTCCCGGGGGCAGCTCTCACCATCAGCCGGTAGTACAGACACGCAGTCAGCCAGGCGGATGATCTTCCGTTCTCCCCGCCGGCCAGGCCCCGCAGACCTGTCACCTGCTGGCCCTAGGCCACCTTCCCGGACCTCCCAGCTCTCTAGCCGGGCCACACCCGAGGGGCCTCCTGCATAGAGTAGACCCCATACCTTCCGCCAGGACTTCTGCAGGAGATAAAAATGGGGGAGATGACCCTCAAGTGGCAGTTCCCAACCTGCAGCAGCTCAACCCCACACAAGCCATTCAGCCAGTGCTCCTGGCCACCCAGGGTGGCCTCCACCTCCCCGCTCCTCAGGCCACGTGAAAGCTAAGTGTCGTCCAGCCGTGTCTGACTCTTTGTGACCCCATGGACTGTAGCCCACCAGGCTCCTCTGACCATGGGATTTTTCTAGGCAAGAATACTGGAGTGGGTTGCCATTTCCATCTCCAGGGGATCTTCTTGGCCTAGGGGTTGGACCCGGGTGTCCTGCACTGCAGGCAGATTCCTTACTGTCTGAGCAGCTTTTTTTTACTGTCTGAGCCACCAGGGAAGCCCAGGATGCCTTGCCAGAGCTGGCCTGGCAAGGGGGACTTGGAGTCAGTCAGCCCTGGGTTCACATCTACCCCCACAATTTCCCAACTGTGATCCCCATAAGCACTAGTATCTTCGTCTCTCAAAGGTCGTGAGGGGGGGCTTCCCTGGTGGTCCAGTGGCTAGGACTCCATGCTCCCAATGCAGGGGCCTGAGTTTGATCCCTGATCGGGGAACTGGATCCCACATGCGGCAAGTAGAACATCCTGCACGCCACCACTGAGACCCAGCATGGCCAAATAAATAATAAAATAAAATACTTAAAAAACAAACGGTTGTGAGAACACACAAGGCTGGGGCTTCTACTGGGTAATATCTAGTGGCTAGAGCAGACCACCTGCACCCCTGCTTTGTCGGTGCCCCCACCGCCTGCAAAGAAAAGGTCAATTAGGCCATGGGGCAAGGGCTGAAGTGGGAGGGAGGCCTCAGTCTCATGATGGCAAGGAAGGAAACATGCAAATAATTCTGAGCAAAGGAAACAGACGGTTTATCTGCCTGGGCAGCAGCTGCAGCTGAGCTATGGGTGTGCAGGGCCCGCGACCTGAGGACAGGGCTGGGAAGAGCCGAGCCCTCTTCGGCAGGATGGAGCTCTACTTTTAGGGGCTCCTCCAGCTCAGCCTCCAGCCCTCTCAGGGGCCACAGTGCCACTAGTAGATGGGATGGAAGGCTGTTGGATTAGCCGGTCCCTCACCTCTGCTCTGCCCCAAGGGTGGCATTGCCAGCTCCCCACTCTTGGCTTCCCACCTGTAAATGAGGCAGGGTCTCGCTGAGGCTGAACTTCTCCACACCCAGGTTGGACTCCCCACCCTGACGCCTACCCCCTTTCTCCCAATCCTAGTGGCCTGTCCGAGTCTGGGGCAGAGGCCCACCACCTGTCCTATGCGGCCACCTGGCAGCCAGGGTCCCCACCTTGCCGAACTTGATGTGCTGCTGGTAGAGGATGCCATCCTTGATGGGGGTCTCCAGAGGCTCCATGGCCGCGGCCGGGCCCAGGGCCGCCACTCTGAGGACCTGCGGAGACTGATGACGGGCAGGAGGGGAGCTCCTCACACTTCCCCTTCTGGCCACTTCCCCCTCCCTCTGTCCAGAGCGGCAGCTGCAGGCCTGGGGGAGGGGAGCCCTGCCTACACCATAAAGGAGCTAGAACGGGGTGGGGAGGGCATCCCATATTTCTCCCTCGAGGTTCCAGGCATCCCGCTAGGGCTAGGCAGGGGCCTCAGACCACCTGGGGGCAGATGATCCCTGCCTGTTCCGGTCAGCTGGGTGTGAGCCTCTGACCGCAGGCAGGCTCCCGAGTCATGCGCTCCGACCCCTCCCCCATCCTGGGGCAGTTGCGTGCCCTGGGGCCTGGCATGCCCACAGCCTGGTCCCCACCCCAGGACCTTACTCTAGCCAGATGGGCAAACTCCTTGCTTTCCCATTCAAGAGTCCTTGTTGGTCGGACTGTCTTCATGCTGGAAAACATTTCTAACCATCACTTGGTCCTCTCCATTTCACAGCTCCTGTCTATTGCCAGCCTTGGCATCTTCCCACTGAACCATAGCCCCACCTGGGCCCATCAGGCCCTTTCTGCCATGCCCAAACAACCCATCCCTCCCCTTCCTAAACGTTGCCTGGCTCCCAGTGCCCTCAGGTCTAGCTTGGACTCCTGGGCCCAGCACTCGAGGAGTATTCTCTCCTCCACCTCCCCATGCCTGGCCCCTTCAGGGCACCTCTCACCGTGCTCCTCAGGGCACTGGGCCTTCTCCCTCTGGCCGCCTTCCTCCAGGAGCCCTCCCTTGACCACCCCACAGTATCTTGAGAGCACAAAGGCCCCAGCCCTCATGGCACGGCCCCAGCCACGTGAGTGTGGCACGCCCCTGCGTTCCCTGGAGATCTCACATGCGGTTTTTTTTTTTTTTAAGCTTTGCTTCTTACTGGGGCTCTTTCTAAGCCTTGTCTTGCCGGAGGCCAGTTATCTGAGCTCTGCATATGAATCTGAATTCTGGAGACAGCCTTGTGTCATTTATTCTGTGCCACTTCTAGGAAGGAATATGTGAACAGGCCAAATACTGTTTGGGGGTCACATGTGGGTTGCTTAGCTTCAGGCAGGAAATCTAGGGCCTCGTTCACCTGGCTTTGTGCCCATTATGGCCCAAGCAGCCCCAGACACCATGTCCTTTGCATTCTCATTGCCATTTCACTGATGAGGAAATCAAGACTCAGAAACATTAAGTAACTTGCCCAAGGCAACACACCAAGTGGCAAACATGGCTCGAGCAGCCGCTGTCCCGCTGGGATAAGCGCGTCCTGCACAGGGAGTGTCTGGCGCAGAGCAGCTGCCACTAGGGCTTTTTCTATCCACCCCTAGCAAGATGCTGAAATCCTGGCCCCTTTGCTAGCAGTCCCATGACTGCAGCTGCATTTATTCATGGCTGATCTGTCTGTCCCACTCACTTGTGAACTTCCCAGAGGGCATCTGTCTGGCTCACCTGGGTCCTGAGCCCAACACATAGCTGGGTCAGTGGGTGCCTGTGGCCTAGGTGGCAGTCCTATGGCATTTGCTGCCCATTTGGCAAACAGCAGAGGCCTCCCTACTAGGAGCCTACGCGGGCAGGGGGCCTGAGACGGGATGTCTCCAAAAGGCCTTAGGAGAAGCCCCAGGGAACTTTACACACTGACAGGAAGAGGGAGGCTGGGGCAGGCCTGGAGGGTATAACAGCCAACCAGAAAGACCAGAAACCCCAATCATCCATTCCCCTTTGGTCTATCAGGGTGGTCCTCCTGAGTCACAATAGAAGAAATTTACCCTAAGCCTCCACAGGAGGCCCCAGGCAATCAGCTCCTTCCACAGCTCAGTGCCAGCAGCAGGTTTTGGCAGTGGTGGTGGGAAATACCAAGGTCCCACCTCAGAGGGGCGCTGGCAGTCAGAGGTGAGGCCTGCCCAGGGAGCACGGGACAGACAAGGTGAAACACAGAGGCTAAGACCAGAAAGGCCTGTGCTTTAATGGCAGCTAGGGTAAAGAGGAGCAAAAATAGTAATTTTGGGGGGCACGGGGAGCAGGCAGCCAGGTCCAGCCTGGCCCAACCCAGGCCAGCTGAGCCGAGGTTGCTGTCTTCTTGTCCACGGGGCGGGTGTGTGTATATGTGTGTGTGTGTGTGTNCTTTTTTTTTTTTAATCAAAAGAATTTTGGTAAAATACACAACATAAAACTGACCATTTTAACCATTTTAAAGTGGATGGAGATGTAATTCAGAACTTTTTCATCACTCCAAATGGAAATCCTGTACCCATTAAGTCTTTACTTTCTATTCCCTCCTCTCCTCAGCCCTGGCAACCCGAAAGCTGCTTTCCAAAACTATGGATTTGTCTATTCTGGGTATTTCATGTAAATGGAATCACACAGTGTGTGGCCTTTAGTGCCTAGTTGTTCTGACTTAGCATGTTTCCAATGTCCACCCATGTTGTAGCATGTATCAGTGCTCCATTCTTTTTTAAGTAATGTTCTGTTGTATGGATAGACTACATTCAGTTTATCCATTCATCCGTTGACGCACATGTGGGTTGTTTGCATCTCTGGGCTACTATGAAGAACGCTGCACTAAAGATTCTCATGCGAGTTTTGTCTGAACACCTGTTTCAGTTCTCTTGGGTCTACGCCTAGGAGGAGAATTGCTAGGTCATATGTTAACTTTGTTTAATTTTTGAGGAACTGCTACTCATTTCCTTTTGGCCCATCAGAGACCTTGCAAAGCTTTAAAAACTCAGTTTCTGGGTCCAGCTCCCCAGAGGCTTCTCCTCTTGCGTAGAATAAAAGCCCAGACTCCACAAATGGCCCAAGGCAGGTTCAGTTGGCTCCCACCAAGTTCTCCACCGTTGCCTCCTCCTGGGTCCCCTCTCCCTTCTTACCCTGTGGCCACACTGGCCTTTCTGCTCCTTGAACAGAAAGGTGGGTTATTTGTCCTCTCCTGAGAAGCCTTCCTGGACCATCTTGTCTAACATCCCCCCACTCACTCATGGTCCTCCTCAGCCTCTCATATTCTCCATAGCATGCATGGCTATCTGAGATTTGTTCTCTGGGCTTCTGGGCTGTATCCCAGGCTTCTAGGTGCTTGCCGAGTGATGGGATGTGAATGAGCATGGAGATGAACAAGGTGTGGGTGAAATGGTCTTCCTGGCCCGCCCCTGGATGCCTTACCCACCTGCCCTGTGCTCACCGGGAAGGCCAGCTGACAGATGGGGCCCATCCATGCCTGGCGGTGCTCTGCGGCCAGCAGGTGGCTTCGCTCCGTGGTGGTGAGCAGGAACGCACCAGTGTCCCGGGGGCAGCTCTCACCATCAGCCGGTAGTACAGACACGCAGTCAGCCAGGCGGATGATCTTCCGTTCTCCCCGCCGGCCAGGCCCCGCAGACCTGTCACCTGCTGGCCCTAGGCCACCTTCCCGGACCTCCCAGCTCTCTAGCCGGGCCACACCCGAGGGGCCTCCTGCATAGAGTAGACCCCATACCTTCCGCCAGGACTTCTGCAGGAGATAAAAATGGGGGAGATGACCCTCAAGTGGCAGTTCCCAACCTGCAGCAGCTCAACCCCACACAAGCCATTCAGCCAGTGCTCCTGGCCACCCAGGGTGGCCTCCACCTCCCCGCTCCTCAGGCCACGTGAAAGCTAAGTGTCGTCCAGCCGTGTATGACTCTTTGTGACCCCATGGACTGTAGCCCACCAGGCTCCTCTGACCATGGGATTTTTCTAGGCAAGAATACTGGAGTGGGTTGCCATTTCCATCTCCAGGGGATCTTCTTGGCCTAGGGGTTGGACCCGGGTGTCCTGCACTGCAGGCAGATTCCTTACTGTCTGAGCAGCTTTTTTTACTGTCTGAGCCACCAGGGAAGCCCAGGATGCCTTGCCAGAGCTGGCCTGGCAAGGGGGACTTGGAGTCAGTCAGCCCTGGGTTCACATCTACCCCCACAATTTCCCAACTGTGATCCCCATAAGCACTAGTATCTTCGTCTCTCAAAGGTCGTGAGGGGGGGCTTCCCTGGTGGTCCAGTGGCTAGGACTCCATGCTCCCAATGCAGGGGCCTGAGTTTGATCCCTGATCGGGGAACTGGATCCCACATGCGGCAAGTAGAACATCCTGCACGCCACCACTGAGACCCAGCATGGCCAAATAAATAATAAAATAAAATACTTAAAAAACAAACGGTTGTGAGAACGCACAAGGCTGGGGCTTCTACTGGGTAATATCTAGTGGCTAGAGCAGACCACCTGCACCCCTGCTTTGTCGGTGCCCCCACCGCCTGCAAAGAAAAGGTCAATTAGGCCATGGGGCAAGGGCTGAAGTGGGAGGGAGGCCTCAGTCTCATGATGGCAAGGAAGGAAACATGCAAATAATTCCGAGCAAAGGAAACAGACGGTTTATCTGCCTGGGCAGCAGCTGCAGCTGAGCTATGGGTGTGCAGGGCCCGCGACCTGAGGACAGGGCTGGGAAGAGCCGAGCCCTCTTCGGCAGGATGGAGCTCTACTTTTAGGGGCTCCTCCAGCTCAGCCTCCAGCCCTCTCAGGGGCCACAGTGCCACTAGTAGATGGGATGGAAGGCTGTTGGATTAGCCGGTCCCTCACCTCTGCTCTGCCCCAAGGGTGGCATTGCCAGCTCCCCACTCTTGGCTTCCCACCTGTAAATGAGGCAGGGTCTCGCTGAGGCTGAACTTCTCCACACCCAGGTTGGACTCCCCACCCTGACGCCTACCCCCTTTCTCCCAATCCTAGTGGCCTGTCCGAGTCTGGGGCAGAGGCCCACCACCTGTCCTATGCGGCCACCTGGCAGCCAGGGTCCCCACCTTGCCGAACTTGATGTGCTGCTGGTAGAGGATGCCATCCTTGATGGGGGTCTCCAGAGGCTCCATGGCCGCGGCCGGGCCCAGGGCCGCCACTCTGAGGACCTGCGGAGACTGATGACGGGCAGGAGGGGAGCTCCTCACACTTCCCCTTCTGGCCACTTCCCCCTCCCTCTGTCCAGAGCGGCAGCTGCAGGCCTGGGGGAGGGGAGCCCTGCCTACACCATAAAGGAGCTAGAACGGGGTGGGGAGGGCATCCCATATTTCTCCCTCGAGGTTCCAGAGGTTCCAGGCATCCCGCTAGGGCTAGGCAGGGGCCTCAGACCACCTGGGGGCAGATGATCCCTGCCTGTTCCGGTCAGCTGGGTGTGAGCCTCTGACCGCAGGCAGGCTCCCGAGTCATGCGCTCCGACCCCTCCCCCATCCTGGGGCAGTTGCGTGCCCTGGGGCCTGGCATGCCCACAGCCTGGTCCCCACCCCAGGACCTTACTCTAGCCAGATGGGCAAACTCCTTGCTTTCCCATTCAAGAGTCCTTGTTGGTTGGACTGTCTTCATGCTGGAAAACATTTCTAACCATCACTTGGTCCTCTCCATTTCACAGCTCCTGTCTATTGCCAGCCTTGGCATCTTCCCACTGAACCATAGCCCCACCTGGGCCCATCAGGCCCTTTCTGCCATGCCCAAACAACCCATCCCTCCCCTTCCTAAACGTTGCCTGGCTCCCAGTGCCCTCAGGTCTAGCTTGGACTCCTGGGCCCAGCACTCGAGGAGTATTCTCTCCTCCACCTCCCCATGCCTGGCCCCTTCAGGGCACCTCTCACCGTGCTCCTCAGGGCACTGGGCCTTCTCCCTCTGGCCGCCTTCCTCCAGGAGCCCTCCCTTGACCACCCCACAGTATCTTGAGAGCACAAAGGCCCCAGCCCTCATGGCACGGCCCCAGCCACGTGAGTGTGGCACGCCCCTGCGTTCCCTGGAGATCTCACATGCGGTTTTTTTTTTTTTTAAGCTTTGCTTCTTACTGGGGCTCTTTCTAAGCCTTGTCTTGCCGGAGGCCAGTTATCTGAGCTCTGCATATGAATCTGAATTCTGGAGACAGCCTTGTGTCATTTATTCTGTGCCACTTCTAGGAAGGAATATGTGAACAGGCCAAATACTGTTTGGGGGTCACATGTGGGTTGCTTAGCTTCAGGCAGGAAATCTAGGGCCTCGTTCACCTGGCTTTGTGCCCATTATGGCCCAAGCAGCCCCAGACACCATGTCCTTTGCATTCTCATTGCCATTTCACTGATGAGGAAATCAAGACTCAGAAACATTAAGTAACTTGCCCAAGGCAACACACCAAGTGGCAAACATGGCTCGAGCAGCCGCTGTCCCGCTGGGATAAGCGCGTCCTGCACAGGGAGTGTCTGGCGCAGAGCAGCTGCCACTAGGGCTTTTTCTATCCACCCCTAGCAAGATGCTGAAATCCTGGCCCCTTTGCTAGCAGTCCCATGACTGCAGCTGCATTTATTCATGGCTGATCTGTCTGTCCCACTCACTTGTGAACTTCCCAGAGGGCATCTGTCTGGCTCACCTGGGTCCTGAGCCCAACACATAGCTGGGTCAGTGGGTGCCTGTGGCCTAGGTGGCAGTCCTATGGCATTTGCTGCCCATTTGGCAAACAGCAGAGGCCTCCCTACTAGGAGCCTACGCGGGCAGGGGGCCTGAGACGGGATGTCTCCAAAGGGCCTTAGGAGAAGCCCCAGGGAACTTTACACACTGACAGGAAGAGGGAGGCTGGGGCAGGCCTGGAGGGTATAACAGCCAACCAGAAAGACCAGAAACCCCAATCATCCATTCCCCTTTGGTCTATCAGGGTGGTCCTCCTGAGTCACAATAGAAGAAATTTACCCTAAGCCTCCACAGGAGGCCCCAGGCAATCAGCTCCTTCCACAGCTCAGTGCCAGCAGCAGGTTTTGGCAGTGGTGGTGGGAAATACCAAGGTCCCACCTCAGAGGGGCGCTGGCAGTCAGAGGTGAGGCCTGCCCAGGGAGCACGGGACAGACAAGGTGAAACACAGAGGCTAAGACCAGAAAGGCCTGTGCTTTAATGGCAGCTAGGGTAAAGAGGAGCAAAAATAGTAATTTTGGGGGGCACGGGGAGCAGGCAGCCAGGTCCAGCCTGGCCCAACCCAGGCCAGCTGAGCCGAGGTTGCTGTCTTCTTGTCCACGGGGCGGGTGTGTGTATATGTGTGTGTGTGTGTGTGTTGGGGGGCAGTGGTGGTGGCTGGAGCTCCAGGGACAGAGGCCCCTCGCGGAGAAGGAGGGGTGGCAGCCAGCTCAGAAGTCCATGGAGCTGTGGGCCAGGTAGTCCTTGCGGCCGATGTTGCTAACCTGCTTCGTCTGCATGGCTTCGAGCTTGGGGCAGTCGGTGATCCGATGACCCAGGCCCCCACAGAAGGCACAGCCACGCTCTCCTGCAGGAGTGGGGTACCGGGGGAGGGAGGGTCAGCACGATGACGGGGCCAGCCTCCATACCCCAGACCTTGGGCACCCCTACCAGACCCCCAGTCCACCAAGGGGCAAGCATGCATTTGCTCCGTGGTGTGCTCGATTGCCCCCACCAGACTAGGGTCCTTCCACCCCGCGTCACCTCCAATCTCCAGCATGGACTCGTCCCCACAGTGCAGGACTTGCAGGACGGGTGGAACCTTCTGCTTGGCCTCCAGCAGCAGGGCTTTGAGATCCATCAGCACTGACTCATCTGTGGGGGTAGTGGGGAGTCTTCAGGTCCAACCCTGGGCCCTGCAGCCAGAACCTGAGTGGTCACAGGTGAAGGACCCAGGAGACGGCCTCGGTGGCAGACTCACCGCAGGCCTTGTTGATGAAGGTGGTGGCGATGCCTGTGTTTCCTGAGCGCCCCGTTCGGCCAATACGGTGCACTGCAGAGACAGGGAACAGAGCATGTGGCCCCTCTCCAGGGGCCGGGGCTGAGCCCTGAACCCCAGCCCCCCAAGCACCCCACCGTAGTTCTCGATCTCCTCAGGCATGTCATAATTGATGACGTGCTGGATGGCGGGGAAGTCCAAGCCCTTGGAGGCTACGTCCGTGGCCACAAGTACATCCTTCTTGCCCTCCCGGAATGCCTCGATAGCCTTGGTCCGTTCCTCCTGGTCTGGAAAAGGTCGGGCAGGAACCGTTAGAGCGACAGCAGTGGTCTGGGGAGGAGTGGCAGGCTGTCCAGGTAAGGGAAGGGATAAGATGAGGGGCTGCTACGGGGGTGGGGTCCGTGCCTAGGACAGCCCACCCTGACCTTTGCCCCCATGGATGGCAACAGCCTCCACTCCCTTGAGCAGCAAGTACTCATGGATGGCGTCCACATCTGCTTTCTTCTCTGCAAAGATGAGCACCTGTCCGGAAAAAACCAACTCTGGTCACAGGGGCTGACTCCTGGGTGCCCCCTGTGGTATTCCCCCTGCACGCTGCCCCCCGGCCAGCCTGGCTGGCAGCACTCACGGGCGGCGGCGTCTTCTGCAGGCACTCAAGCAGGTACACCATCTTGGCTTCCTCCTTCACGTATTCCACTTCCTGCCACCACCAGGATCAGGTCAGGTGGTCCTGAGAACAGGCTCACCAGCCCTGGCCCTGCCACAGAGAATGGGTCCCCAGTCCTGGCTGGGAGGTGACCAGAAGCCTCTTGCCAAGGGCGGGGCACTATAAGAAGGCTTCCTGCTAAGGGCCAAGGCTGTGAATGAAACCCTCGGTGCCCACGCTGCTCTGATCAGTTCCCGGGAGCCTCGGAAGACCCTGCCCTCCCAGGTGAGGCTGCCTAGCAGGTACCTGGATGACATCCAGGCTGGCGGCCCCGGCACGCCCCACGTTGATCGTGACAGGCTTTACCAGGGCACTCTTGGCAAAGTTCTGAATCTTCTTAGGCATGGTGGCGCTGAAGAGGAGGGTCTGTCGCTGGCCCTGAGGAAGAAGCGGACATATGGGGGCTGGGGAGGCTGAGTGGCTGGGACAGTGGGTGTTGAATGTGGTGTGTGTGGAGGGGGGAACGAGGCGGAAACGTCCCGGCCAGGGGGGGAAGGGCACCTTGAAGTAGGAGAAGATGGTGCGGATGTCGCCCTCGAAGCCCATGTCGATCATGCGGTCGGCCTCGTCCAGGGCCAGGTAACGACAGATGTCCAGGCTGACCATCTTCTTCTGCAGCAGATCCATGAGGCGCCCAGGGGTGGCCACCATCATATGCACACCACTGGGGACCAAGGGCGACACTGAGGCTGAGCCACCTGCTCGACCTTACCTAGAGGCCGGCAGCCCGCCCTGTTCTGCCTTCCAGTCTCCTTCCTGCTTCTCCTCGCTTGTCCCTCCTCGTCACTGCCACCACCTTGCTCTCCAAACAGAACAAGGCTCTCCTGGAGAGCACTACAGCCTTCTCTGCTAGACCCCAGCTGTGTGGTCACCTCTGCCTCACACACCCGTCCCCCTGATCACTCCTCTGCCCCTAGGAGGGCTGACCTGAATCTTCAGATAGTTTCAACCTGTGCTTCCACAGGTCCCTTTGCAGGCCTCAATGGGATCAGCTTCCTGGTACACTGAACTCATCTTTTCCATGTTTGCATCTTGTCTAACTAGCAATGCCTATGAAACAGGGACTGGGTTTGGCCTGTCTGTAACCCTGGACATGTAGTGACGTGATGTCTGCCAGGAACTGCACTGTGTGGAAAGGGCACAGGCCCAGCCACATCCCAGAGCCTCCTTGATAGATCACACTGGACAACCCTGATCGCCCTCAACACCCCAGGCCCTCCACCTCTCTGCCTTCCGCCTGGAATGCCCTGGCTCCTTGACCTCCCAGATGCCCCTGTTCCATCTGCTGTGGTCCCAGAGTACGTTAGCACCCTCCTCTGTCCCAACCCACCTCCCCATCAGACTGGGGACTCCCTGAGGGCTGAGCCCATGGGTGGCCTCTGCAAGGGTCTGCTGAGTAGCTAAAGCAAAGGGTCTCTTGGCTTGTCAAGGGGTTCTGAGGAAGCCCGTGGGGTAGGGTGACTTGGACTCACTGTCGGATGGTCTCCATCTGCTCTTTGACGGACATGCCCCCGATGCAGAGGGCGCAGCGCAGGAGTGGCGAGCTGTCTTCCTGCAGCAGGCGGCAGTAGTACTCCAGGATACCATGGGTCTGTCGGGCCAGCTCCCGCTGCAGGTACAGGGGCGGTGGCTGGCACCAGAAGGTGGCTTCCTCCCTCGTGTACCCTGCCCTCCAGGCCAGCCTCTCTTACCGAAGGGCAGATAATGAGTCCATAGGGCCCTTCACGCTTAGAGAAAGGTAACCTTTTCTCTTGTTCCAGGCAGAACATGATAACAGGCAAAGTGAACACCAGTGTCTTGCCTGAACCGGTAAAGGCTATGCCTATCATGTCGCGGCCAGAGAGACTGGTGACAGAGAAGAGAGGCCGGAGGGTCAGGCTTGGTGGAAAACAAAGACTGCTTCTCACCCAGTGGCTGCTCCTCCCCAGACCGTCAGCTTCACACTCACATGGTGGGAATTCCCTGGATCTGAATGGGTGTTGGGTGGTGGATGCCCTTCTTCTTCAGGCCTCTCAGGATGGCTACAGAAAACAGCCTGGCTTCATTTTTGTGTTTCACAGGATACAAGACACAGGCCCCTAACGCCTGTAAAACTGGCACTATGCCCCTCACGCTACAAACGACGAAACTCAGACAGACAGAAAGACAGACACACAAACTTGCCCAAGGCTTCTAGGCTAGGTGGAGGCAGGATTCACACCCAGTTCTGTTTAAGGCCAACATCACTTGCCCACCAAAGCTCACTAATGGCAGAGGTTACGAAATATGAACAGCTCAATGACTGAAAAAGAAGCATAAAGACGAATTCCTCCTTCTCCACTGACTAGGCCTGATGCAGCAGCTTCTGGATTTTGGTGGGGGTCTAGGATGCAACCTCACAGATGTTTCACTATCTAAATGTGGTGCATGTTTCATGATCACAATGTGGTACTGCAGACTTCCCTGGGGGTACAGTGGATAAAAATCTGCCTGCTGACCCAGGGGACGCGAGTTCGACCCCTGGTGTGTGAAGATTCCACATGTTGTGGAACGACTAAAGCCTGTGTGCCACAACTACTGAGCCTGCGTGCCACAACCAATGAAGCCCGCACGCCGCAACTTCTGAGCCCGTGTGCTGCAGCTATTGAAGCCTGAGTGCCTAGCCTATGCTCCACAACAAGAAGCCTGTGCGCTACAACAAAAGAGTAGCCCCTGCTAGCTCCAACTAGAGAAAGCCTGCACGCAGGAACAAAAGACCCAGCACAGCCTGTATGCATATAATGTGCTGGTGCTTCCAGCTCCCAGGTACCTGCAGGAAATTTCATTTCCTTGAAGCTCTTAATGGGCGGTGGGATGCCATCGCCTTCCACCAAGATGTGGTACTTCTTTCGGACACGTTCATGCCGCTCTTCAGACATACTCAGGACATAACGGGGTGGTGTCCAACTATGGGTGGGTGACAAGGGTCAAGACAGCCCCTGGGCACACCTGGCTTTGGGGTGTCCCTTCCAGTCTCAGCCACCTACCATCCCAAGTAAGAGGACCCAACTGCAGACAAGAAAGACGTACCTAGTTTTGATTGGATCGTCGTATGTGATTCCCTTAGCCATCTCCTTCACTGACATCAAAGCTGAGGAAACAGATGTGGTTCAAGGCTGGCTCCTGCTTCCCAGAGGCCAGGTCCCTTGAAATGGAACATGCCTAGGGGTGAGCGAGGAGGCTCAGTTCACCTCTTCTCTGCCCTGGCTACAGCCATACCTCGACCTTCGGCCACACTCTCCAGGATCTTCTCCTCTTCCTTCAGCTGCTTCTCTTTGGCAGACTCCTTGCGGGCTGACAAAAGAAGCACAAGGTGTCAGAGAGACACCAAAGTAGTGCGCCACACTGAGCCTCCGGCCTACTGCCCAGCCCACCTTCAGCCTTCTCTTTGAGATGCTGGTGCTGATCCAAGAGGCTGACGTTGGACTGAGGACCCAAAGGGATGTCGTCCTCATCTCCCCGGGGCTCGCTGCCGCTGTCCTGCTGCTCCTCTTCCGCAGCTCCCTTGCGTCTTCGCTGCAGCAGCTTCTGGAGCTGAGGTTCCACCAGTGTCCCTCAGAGCCAAGCCCAGCGCAAAGTGGGGCATCGGGCCCGGGGGCCTGCGTCAGGATCCTGGCTTTTGGGAGAGGGTCCTGTGCTCGGAGGCGCAGAGCTGCCCGACTCCTCGGATGAGATTGCCAGTTCCTCGTCTGCCTGGGGACCACGCTCTCGCGTCCTGACATCTCACTCCGTGGACCCGGGGCCACCCCCCATTGCATCGCTAAAACCCCATCTCCTGCCCTCACTCTTCTCGCGACCCACGGCCCTCACCAGCATTTGCCGGCGTTGTCGCAACGGCACGTATGGCACGTAGTCTTCGTCGTCCTCATCCTCTGCCTCAGAGCGGCTTCCTGTGGCAGTCGCCTCGTCGGTGCGAGCCCGCTGCAGACACACACGAGTCAGACCCGG
>SJYX01015063.1:89387-139895 GCA_006410675.1 Oreotragus oreotragus | reverse complement strand
TGTGTCCGGCCTCCGGTGGCGGCTGTGTGTCCGGCCTCCGGTGGCGGCTGTGTGTCCGGCCTCCGGTGGCGGCTGTGTGTCCGGCCTCCGGTGGTGGCTGTGTGTCCGGCCTCCGGTGGTGGCTGTGTGTCCGGCCTCTGCTTGCCTGGCTGCGCCAGGGGCCCATCTGACTTGAGGTTGTGACAGTGTTTGTGCAGCCCTTTCCCAGACTCCTGGGTCAGCTACAGTTCTCACCACCCTCCTGCCCTGGGGTCACCTCCAGGGACCCATCCAGACAGCCTGCAGGCGTTCTCCAGTTTCTCAGCGAGCTTGCGTCCAGTGAGTCCCTTGTCTGGTGGGTGGTTGCTCAGGAACCTTGTCTTCTCCCTGCACACATGGCATCATGTGTGACTCCTCTCCCTAGATATGCCTCCCTCTCCCGTCTGCCCCACAGCCGCTGTCTGAGCTCCAGCACCGGGAGGGCCAGGATGCCCCATCTGTCACGGCATTGGCCACACTTCTCCTTTGCCTGCCCTCTGTACATACGTGCATACATAGACTGTTTCATTCTTTCAGAAAATATTTATTAGATGCTTTGGGCTAGTCAGAAAACAGAGAAGATGCAGATCCTACCCTTCGTGGGGCTTATTGTCTAGTTGGGGAGATACAAACACTCAGGAATAAATATACTGTACAAGTAACATGGACTTCCGTGGTGGCTCACTGGTAAAGAATCTGCCAGCCAATATAGGTGATATGGGTTTGACCTCTGGGTTGGAAAGATTCCCTGGAGAAGAAAATGGCAACCTACTCCAGAGTTCTTGCCTGGGAAATCCCATGGACAGAGGAGCTTGGCAGGCTGTTGTCCACGGGGGTTGCAAAAGAGCTGGACATGACTTTGTGACTAAACAACAAATATATGTGTATCTAATAATGTATAATGTGAAATATAAAAGCAGTAATAAACACATGATAAAAAGCATCACATGTATGGTAGCTTAGAAGGTCGATAAGAGAAATCGTGAAAGGAAAAGGTCATCAGGATTAAGAGGACCTGGGAGTTCTGGGAGGCCCAGGGGCTCTTGAACGGAGTAGTTGGGGTGGGCCTCACTGAGAAAGGGAGACTTGAGAGCCTCAAAGGAAGAGAGCAGGGTGTTTAGGAAGAGCTAGAGCACAGGCCCTGACATGAGCATGTTTCGGTCCAGGTGTGTCCAGGGAGTGGTCCTGAGGCCAGTGCAGAGACCGCTGCCGGGAATCGGGCTTCTACTCCGAGGCGAGCCACTGGTAAACCTGCAGCTGGGAAGGGCCTGCCTCCGGTTTCTGTTACAGCTGTCACTGTGGTCACCCTGTCGCGTGCTTTGAGGGGCAGCCGTGGGCCAGGGTAACAGCAGGGCCTGGTAGGGGTCTTCTTAGCTAGAGAAAGATGCCCGGCTGGTGGAGTTGGGGGCAGTGAGAAAAGTGGCCCATCCTGGCACGTTCTGAAGGTAGACCACGTGGAGTGGCTGACTGAAGGCAGAGTGAGATGAAAGGGAATCCAGCATGACTCCAGAACCTTCGATCTGAGTGACTGGAAGGATGGAGCTGCCATCCACTGAGGTCGAGGGCTGGGCTGGGACGTGTGAGTGTGCATGGGCAGTGAGGGGGGAGTGGGGCCCCAGCAGCCAGGCGGGCCTGGCACGCCCACTCACCACTGTGGCCCCAGTATGGCCCAGGGCGGACTGGAGCAGCCTAGGGTTTTCTAGAAATGTGTCCTCTGCCATCCTTTCTCCCCTACAGCTTTTAGGGAGATTGGGTTCTTTCCAGGTACAGAAAGAAAGATCTTCTGAGCTCCCAGGCACCGGGATTGCACAGGTAATTGTAACTGTGCTGGGTGCTGTGAGGGGGAGGAGGATGGGAGTAGCTTGGAAGATGGTGACGGCTGCCTGGAGCTTGTGACTGCCTCGATGACGTGGGACTCCCCTCGCCGTCCCACTCCGCTCCGCTGTCTCCTCTGCCCAGCCTCTCCAGCCACAGTCACCCAGCTCTTGCCTTTCAGGATTTCTCCGTCCTTTTGTAGGGCTACACAGTGCCATCTTCTCTTGGTTGTGGTCTTCTTTATTTTCACCCACCACCATCTTTTCAGTGAAACAAGAAGCATTTGTGGGCAGCCTCTTTATTTAGAAGAGGGGTATGGTAAATCATCGTCATTTTAGTTTTTTCAGCCACAAGTCCAAACTTGGCCCTGAGATAAGGGGAGGTGTGTGACGAAGGAAGAGAAGAGGGGCAGAGTGGGGAGAGACGCTTTGTGAACACAGGGTTTCCTACCTTTGGCCCTGACTTCGTATCTCTGTGGGCTGACAAAGGACTGAGCCTCAGCTTTCTACCTTGGCTGCAAGGCCGTGGGGGAAAGTACTGTAAAATTAGGAAATCTTTAAGAAGCGAACATCTTAAAGCCTCCATATTTTCCCTGCCCTGGGTGCCAAGACAACTCACAGGTGAAGAGTAAGTGGTGATGGCTGTGGTGGCTGGCATTCCATGGCTCACGGAAGGTGAGAAGGGGGAGGCAGATGGAAGGTGGAGCCTCCTGGGAGCTGAGGTCAGCCACGCGGAGACGAGGCGGGGCTGCTGCAGGGCGCCTCGGGGCACTGCCCCCAGTCTCTTCCTTACCCTGACAACAGTAGAAAGGTGTAGAAGGCTTTAGAACAGAGGGCTGGTGTAACCCAAATCGTCTTTTGAGATTTCTTGGTGAATGAATTTAAGCCATTTGGCTGACCAATAATTTCTAGGTTATCTTGGGAAAATAGGAGCTCCAGCAGGAGAGGCTGGAGGGCTTCCCTAGTGGCTCAGTGGTAAAGAATCACTCGCCAATGCAGGAGACATGGGTTCGATCCCTGATCTGGGAAGACCCCACATGCTGTGGAGCAACTAAGCCCCTGCGCCACAACTGCTGAGGCTGTGCACTGGAGCCCGGGAGCTGTGGCTACTGAGCGCGCACGTGCTAGAGCCGTTCCTCAAGAGAAGCCCTCAGCGAGAAGCTCGGCACCGCAACTAGAGAACAGCCTGTGAAGTAACAGACCCAGCACCGCTAAAAACAAAATTATTAAAAAGGCTGGAGTTCTGAGTTTCCACCCACACCGCCTCATTTCTCAAGGTGGTATGTTTCAGTGGAAACAATCTCACACCAAATTCTGATGTTAGGCTTGTGTGTTAGTCTCTCAGTTGTGTCTGACTCTGTGACCCCACGGACGGTAGCCTGCCAGGCTCCTCTGACCACAGGATTTCCCAGGCAAGAATACTGGAGTGGGTGCCACTCCCTTTCCCAGGGGATTTTCCTGACCCAGGGGTTGAACCCAGGTCTCCTGGATTGCAGGCGGATTCTTTACCATCTGAGCCACCAGGATAGCGTATCAGGTATGAGCATAAAATGCCCACAAACTGGCCCAGGGCTCTGTGAACTTGAATAAGGTCTATTGTTAGCCCTAGGCACTCTGACAGTTATTCCAAGGTGGATGTTCTCATGGTAAGATCAGCCAAAACCTTCTCTGGTTAGATCAAGCAAGAGTTGAGTGGGAGTTGGGGAGTAGACTTGGGGCTCCAGGCTGTTGGGTTTGCTGGATACTTAGACTATTTATATAAGGGCTATGGTGCTTGTGTGCCCTTTCCAATCTGCCAATACAGCTAATTTCATTAATGTGTAATTAATGAACTTTGTGTAGTTAACAGACCCTCTGGTACAGATTAAGATAACAATATTTGAAATCCTTGCAGGGGTCACTTTTGGAGAGTAGATTTATTATGAGATAATTAAACATTAGCTAGCTGGCCCTAGGGTGTGATTTAAGCCTATTTCGCACACAGCCATCAGTTTACGTTGATGTGTTTGCAGGCAATATTACATTAGTTCTGGCTGCTATACGGGTAGTGAATTGGAGGAGGTAGAACAGATTTAAGGAGTCCAGTCAGGATGCCTTTGCAAAAGCCCCAGTGGGAGCGAGTCAGGAATAAAAGCAGCAACCCTTGCCTGCTGACTGTGGAAAGAACCAAATGAGAAAGAAAACCGGGCTGGCGAGTTCCCCAAACGTGGAGGAGCGGGATGCACTGGCATGGGGTGTGTGTCCTTTCCTGGCTGGACTCCTTGGGGCGCCAGACAGGGAGGAGGCTTTCACCCCTGTGTTTTCAGGGCTTGGCCCGGGCCTGGCACAGAGCTGGTGTGTAGCCAGAGTTGGTCAGACTCTGAGGGAAAGGGAAGGTATGCAATGGGAAAAGAGGGAGAAGATGAGGAGAGACAGGACTGCCTGGTGGGGGCCAGCAGAGTGAGGCCCGCTAGGCCTGGATGGACAGGTCGACGGTTCTCCATCCCAGCTGGGCCCAGGTACTTCCCAGTGCAGAAGGGTCCAGGTCGAGGGGGCGTGCGCCCTGCTTCCGCGCCGGTAGGGAGGGCCCGTGCAGGTGACGAAAGGCAGCTCAGGAGTGGCTGGCCCGCGAGCCTGGCGCCTGCTTGTGTCTGGCACCGTGGCGTGGTGAGCTCTGGCTGCGGGCCGGGCCACCCGGGTGACAGATGACCGGCTTCACCACCCTCCAGCTGAGCTCAGCTGTCATTTCCCGGCCCTTTTGTTGTTTAAAAAGTGGTGGGGGGGACCGAGGGGAGAAAACCAAGCTGATGACTCGCTTCGCCTCTCTGCCTTGACCATTCAAGCTTCCCTAGAGTTGCTCACCTGGCGTCTACTCTCTCCTGTGGGATTTGGAACGAGGTCGCCCCCGGCCATCACAGAGGCCTGGAGGCAGGCTGCTTATGTCGTCTGGGAGAGGCGGGCAGGTTTCCCAGGCATGCTTTCTGGTTTGGACGCTGACCGTGCGATCTCTCAGGCCCTCCTCAACATTCTGCTTAAGCAAACATTATTTATGTTCGGCAGGAGAACCATTCCCCACTGTCTGCTTTCTCTTCACTCACATAAAAACTACACATTTAATTTCTGTTTATACATATATAAACCACATCTGTAGGAGCAGCCTGGAAAATGGTCGGTTGAAGATGGATTTTGCCTTTGGAAAACGCAGAGGTGAGTGACATCTGTATATTGTGTTATCAGAAGCGTGACACACGTGGTTGATGGGGACCAGGTGCTTCACAGAACCCATCTGACTGAAGCTGTAAACTTCTTGCTGGTGGAGGAGGTGGCGGCTCAGCTCTTCTTAGCAGAGGCTTGGTTGCAAATACCTGCCCTCCAGTTTTGGGGGTGGCAACAAACAGTTGAAAACCTTGGGGTGCTATGAGGAAGAAGCTAAGGTCTGGCTCATCAGCTCACACAAATGTGACCCGTGAAAGCATCTTTAGGTGGACAGGAGGGGTATGTGAGGGGCAGACGATAATTTTAGATTAACCTTAGAGGGTTGGTAGAACTCGTTGGGTATTCAACTGTTCATTATTTACTTCAAGGGTTGCATCAACACTGATGTTTTCCTAATTGGCAGTATAGGACATGGATACGTAACCTTCCCTGATTTCACTCACATTTAATGCATTCTGACTCTGAATCTGGAAGCCCTTAAATCACAGCTCATTCATTGAACAAAATGCGGGACACAGACAGAAAACACCAAGGGGGTGTCACCTTGCTTTGTTTCCTCATTTATCCTTCTGTGGGTTATTTTGCCAAACAGATCAAGCTTTTCATTGGGTTATTTCTCCAAAGCTTCCTCCTCCTCTCTACCTCAGTCTTCCCTTGCCCTTTGTAGATGAATTTGCCTATTTGGGGGAGTCTCACAGATAGGTTATTGAGGTCTGTTTTGTCTCATTTTAGCTGAGAAGCATTAATAAAATTGGATTACTTCCTTTGATCTTATTTGCAGGGTGAAGTGAGAGGATAATACCACGCCGTCTATGGCCCTCAACTTGGTAAGATATCCTTAATTTTAGCTTTTACAACTGGTATATTTTCTTATGAATGACTATCTCTACATTTTTTTAAACTGAAGGAAATGGCAATTATGTGCACATTTGAGTATTTTGAATTGAGACGAGGTTGTCCATTGGGATTATGAAGTCATATCTGTCTTGGGAAGTTTTCCTGGGAGTTTGTCAGTATTTTGGTGAATCATTGAGTTTGCTACACGGAGGGATCGGTTTTCTTTCATGATACAGAGCTTGATTCCCTAATACCTCTCGTTTACACTATTGTCTGGTATTGAACTTTGAAGGAATGGCTGATGTCTTTCTCAGTTGAAAATGAAAACATAGGCAAGAGTCTTTGAAAGCTGACAATGGGAAGTAATGTGAAATAAACCTTCTGCCAGCCCTGCCCTTCATCTCCACATCTCTCTAAGGTAGCTTGGGTGATGGTGATAGCAGGTAACATTCAATGAATGTGTCGGTGATAGGCTAGGCACCCTTCTGTTTCCTCAACAGGAATTAACCAGTTCCTCCCTGGTGGCTCAGCTGCTAAAGCGTCTGTCTACAATGCAGGAGACCCGGGTTCGATCCCTGGGTTGGGAAGATCCCCTGGAGAAGGAAATGGCAATCCACTCCAGGACTATTGCCTGGAAAATCCCATGGACAGAAGAGCCTAGCAGGCTACAGTCCATGGGGTCGCAAAGAGTCGGACACGACTGAGCGACTTCACCTCACTTCACTTTACAACAACCTGTCACGTGAGGTATCTTCTCCTTAAAGGTGAGGAAGCTGGGATGCAAGAGAGTTCTGATGATTGTTGATCATTCTGGTCTTGATGGGTCCACAGTTAACGAGCTCATCCTGTGAAAGATGGAAACTTCTGAGGCCAAGCAGGGGACCCTCGCATGAGGAGTTACAATCCCAGGACTGGGTCGTGGTTAAGATTCTAAACTTTTACACTGTGGTTGGTGGCATCTTGGTCAGGATCTCTTTTTTCCCCCTGCTGAGCTTTGTGATTTTGGCAGGAAAGTTTTCCATACATTCTGTCTGAGCCCTCCCCACTCTTTGAGCCGTCCTAGGTTTTCTCTCTGGCAACTCTCCTTCCCCCTACCCTCCATGGGGGTCCCTGGGGGACATTGTTTGGTTGCTGGTATGTGAGTATTTATTGTGCTAGCATTGGTCTTCTCTTTAAAGCAAAACCCACAACTCCTTAGAAAATAATTGGAATTTCAAAAAGAGCTTGCTGGCATACTTTTATGCTGCAGAACAGATTGTCACATGCTGGGTTGAGTGGCTGAAACAGGCTGGAGCTGGGCTTTCAGGCTGGGGTCCCCTGGAGTGTCTCTCACAAAGGTCCCTGTGTGGGCGTCATCTGGGCCTGGGGACACGCTGCCCTTTCACCAGAGCCTGTTTATAAAGAACTCTACAAGCAGGCTTTTGTTTTCTTTTGCACTTTCTCTAGTAGCTTTATTAAAATGCTTTAAAAAGAGGGGGAGCTAGGAGCCCTCGAATGCCAGGAGCATTGGTTTTAGAGGGTGCAAAAGCAATGTCTCTATTAAAAGTCACACCATTGGCTTCTGCCAACCTCCAAGCAGCAGGAGAGAAAGATGCCTGCACCAGAGTGGCCACACATGTTGGCTCTCACACAGAGGAGCTGGGGCCGGCCTCATGGGGAAGGGCAGGGCTCTGGCTAAAAAGCCCCACTGCTCAGGTTTGAATCCTGGGTGACCTTGGGCTTCTCTGGGCCTCTGTCTACCCGTAAGTCAGTCGAGATAATCATAGGGTTCATGTGAGGATTGAAATGTGGTAATGATCTTTAGATGGGAGCCCTGATGAGGGTGTACACCCAGGTTTTCAGCGTGTAGTCACTACACACTGTGCACGCCCCTGGGCACAGGAAGCCTGACCAGGAGTGAGGCTCCTGCTGCACCCGAGTCTGCAGACACCCCGGAGACGCCTGTGCTTGCTCTTCCTCAGGAAGGTGCTGTGGCTCCCGTCTTCCCTCTGCAGACACACCATGCTTTATTGTGCTTTGCGCTCTGGTGGTTTGCAGATACCCTGGTTTATGAATTGAAGGTTGGCAACCCCGCCCTGAACAGGCCTGTTGGCACCACTGTTCAAACGTGTGCTCATTTTGTGTCTCTGAGTTACATTTGGGTAATTCTCACAGTGTTTCAGGATTTTCATCATTACTTGTTATGGTGCTCTGTGATCTGTGATCTGTGTTGCTACTATGACTTGCTGAAGGCTCACCTGATCTTTAGCATTTTCTAGCAAAGAGGGATTTATCATTAAGGTGTGTACATTGTTTTTAAAGATACAATGCTATTGTACACTTCATAGACTACAGGATAGCATTAAATATAACTTTTATATGCACTGGGAAACCAAAAAATTCATGTGAATTCCTTTTGTGTGTGTGTGATATTTGCTTTATTGCAGTGGTCTGGAACAAAATCCTAAATCTCTCTGAGGGTATACCTATCCACAGGGCTGTAAATGAGCTGATTGTGAAAGGCAGCACTCGTCTTAATTTGTGGATATTTAGCTCCTTTGGGTTCACTTACAGGACTGACTCTTCCAGGCATGGGCCCCCCAGCTTTCTAGGCAGAGCCAAAAACTGCAATTCTTCCATTTTGGCCAAACTCACATTAGTGGCTGGGAACCAGCCTCACCCCACTCCCCTCCTGCCCAAAACAAGATAGGAAGGCTGAGCTTAATAGAGACTCGGACGACAAGATTTAAATAAATAAGCTGTATTATCTGTACAAAAAAAATATAAATACAGTTTTGTGTTTTAGAGGAGGAGGTGCCTCCTCCCACATTCTTCAGCAGCCCTAATAATCTTGTGGTGCTGCCGAGTCACAATTCACAGGACAAACAGTAAATGTACATTCATCTCATGCAAGGAGCATGCTGCTTCCCACCCCAAACCTCGGTCCTCTGGGCTCGCTCTGAAAGCCGTCTTCACCTGCTACAGCCTGACACGTGGACAAGCTAGAGGACTTCCGCTGTTCAGGAACTGCAAATATTGGCCACTGGCTTTCCAGAACTATTGAACTAGAAAGAATCAGCTGTATTAGTACCAGCACGGAATCCGTCTTCCGCATTCTGCGCATGACCGTTGTGTCACAAACGAGTCCCCTCTTATTGCCCCGTCACCCCGTGCCACTGTTACAATGTATTCTGTACACAGTGGGTGGATCCAGAGGTAAACATCAGCTTCTTCTAAAAATGGGAACAATACAATAATCGCCACTGAGTTTGCAGGAACACAGCTGCAGGAAGTTAATAAAAAGTCCCCCAAATATTTTATTTTTTTTCTGGAAGACAATGTACAATTATTCATATTGCACTTTTTTATACAAGAAATCCTAATAAATATTCACAAAAGATATACAGACATAGAAAACATTCTCTTTTATTTTAAATAAAAATTACACTGATTTTTAGTAACATGATTTCTCAGAGCCCATTACTATGGTGAGGAAACCACCTTAACTGCCCACAGCTCACTTGGGGAGGACACAAAGCACACTGCCTTCCCTTCACCCCAACTTTTATTTCCAGGCTGGCTGGAAACGCAGCCCTGATGTCAGTGGTGGCCTCTGAGGTGAGTGACGTTTTGCGAGTCTGTGTGTGTGGCGCGGGGCAGTCTGTGTGAGGGGGTGAGTGACTCTGGCCACCCTGCTCTGCTCTAGCTGCTGCTAAATGGTGGCCATTGTGGTGGGGGGCAGCCCAAAATCACTCGCCCAAAACCACTCTGAACAAGCAATTTGCCAAAATGTCCCAGATGTTCAGTCTTGCCACTTGACTTGCTACAGCCTCTCTACCATAGCTGATGGCATGACTAGGGTGTGTATGCTGCTTTGCCCACACTGAAGTAGCAAAACCGAGGTATATTAATTCTGGTAGAGTCTATCATATTTCCCTGTGTGGAGGGTATTCGGCTTTGCTGCTGTGCCCCTTGGCCCTACCCCACACCTCTTGTCTGAATACAGGAGCAGCTGTCATGGGGCTGTGGTCCCGCCCATTACCTGGTCAGCTCTGGAAGGAAGTGGTTGCTCTGATCTAATGGAGGCTCTGACAGGTTGATTAATGGCTTGGTTTTTGACCAGTTGACCCTAGTCTCTGGCCCTTCAGTGAAGCATTAAAACCTTATAGGTAGGAAACTGAGTCTATTCATGATCAAAACACCTTGGCCTGTGTCAGCAGTTAGTTCTGGGCTGGGGGACTCTTGATTTAGAGATGCCGGGGTGGCATGACTGCACAGCTAGACCCTGCTGTCTCACCAGCTTTGCCCTGGGGGTGTGGGCAGAAAGTTCTCTGAGCCGCCTCGGGGACTCCTCTCCACCCTAGGGAGGGCATGGATCCTGCATGCAGCCTGGGCCCAAGGGCAGAAGAGCTCTGAGCCCCATGGCCTCCCCTGACCCCACAGAGGCCCACCAGGCATGTGGGCTTGGGGTTCAGAACCTCGCCAGCTGCCTGCTTATTCCCGGCTGTCCCCTTCTCTCAGGAACACACACCGCTTTCTTTGTGCTTCTGTTCCTGCCCTCCCTACTTCATTTTCTGCATCACCGTGCACTTCAGCTACTTGGGTTGGCTTCCCCTTACCCTACAGTGTTTTGAGTTCTTGTTGCTCTGACCCCCTGCCACTACCCCGAAGAGCTGAGTTCTGGGCTGGGCTTTAGCATGGCTGGTATTTCCCCTCCTGGTCTTGACCATCCCTGGCCAGGAGAGACACCTTGGTTGTCCAGAGTCAGTACTAATGCTTTACAAACTCTCAGGCCCTTCTGCCTTCTGCCCCTCTCTCTCATCCGCTACTGGCTCTGGCTCCCTGCTGTCCCAAGGGCTACGCTGGCCTCTTCCTGGGTCTCTCTGGGACCCAGGTTGGGAGGGAGCTGGCTGGCCCATTCTGCTCTGCAGCCTCCTCAGACCTCCATCCTTGTCCTGTCCCCTCGTTCTGTCCTCCAGCCAACTGAGAGCAGACATGCTGGGGGCCTCCCATCTGGGGAGGGGGCAAGGAAGGAGGTCGAAGAGGGTTGTGTGTGTAGGGGTGGGAGGGGCAAATAAATAAATAAACAAAGAAAGCTGAAGTCCTGTCCAGGCTGGCTGCGCGAGTCCTCTGTGCAGCCAGGGTAGTGTTCTTGCCTAACCCTGTCTTCATGCTTTGGCGCAGGTTCCACAGCAGCGAGATTTGAACTGGTTGAGTTGGCAGAGTTTCAGCTGTTTCACCTTCTCGCAGTACCTGGTGGTGTCTCTGCATTCCGCTGGGAAAGGGGACAGAAAGGAGATGTGAAACACAGACTCAGTCGTGGCTGTGGCCACCAGGTGCCTTCCGGGGTCAGACCTTTGTGCTGGAAGGGCCACCGCTGTCCAGCACTCTGAACTGGCCTTGCTCTGGTGGAGCTTGGCCATCTGCGCCCCAGGCTGCAGCTGGGCGCCGAATGCTGGGGCTCCGGGCCTTTCTGATAGCCCCTTCCTTCCTGAGGGTGGTCGGGACTGCCTCACCTCCTGGGCAAGCTGCCCTTTTCCCATGGCATTTGAGTACCTGAAGCTCTTCCTCCTTGAGATGGTTCCCAGGAGGACTAAGTTCTGCTCCACTTCGGGGTGGGTGGGGCATGCAAGTGAGGCCTGCGTGTTGTGGCCTCATCCCCTGAAGTGTGACTCTCTCCTTCCCTGTGAAGCTTTGGTTGCTGTAATCTCCCACCAGCCTCTCTACTCTCCCCTACACTGTGGCGTCCTAGTCCAGTACCAGTACAGGCTACATGGTTCTTCGATACTGATGTGGATTGGGGCTGTGCAGGTCAGTGGTTAACGCAGTAAGTCTGAACTATTTCCATGGAAAACAGTGGTCCTGAGTGTGAGAGCTGGCAAAGATGGGTCAGGCAATACCTGCTTGTGTAGAAGCAGCAATGGGACTGTCAAGAGGATCTCTCTTCAGCACGGGGAACCCGAGACTCAGTGAGGCCCTGACTGTGGAGAAGCTGCACAGCGAGACTTAAGCTTTTCCTATTCTTTGCCTCATGCTTTGCCTCTGTCCCTCCGATGTATTCTGGGTCCAAAGGAAGAAAAAATAGGTCCCCACCCAACTGGGATACAAACGTGGTGCTGGGCTGAGGAGGAGGCTCTAGACTTGAGGGCGGGAATGAGTGTCAGACTCGGGAGTATGGGGAAGGAGGGCGCGGTCGGCAGGTCCTTGTTCTGTGGGCAGCAGAGCTCGAGGGCTGCGGTGCCGGCTGAGCGGGAGCAGGTGTTTGCTGCTCAGGTGTAGGCAGTGCTTTCTCCCCAAGAGCCGCTGTTTCCTTGTCCTCTCTGGGTGTCTGTGTGTGTGTATTAGTCACTCAGTCGTGTCCAACTCTTTGTGACCCCATGGACTGTAGCCTGCCAGGCCCTAGGCTCCTCTTTCACGGAACTTTCCAGGCAACAAGACTGGAGTGGGTTGCCATTCGCTTCTTCGGGGAATCTTTCTGACCCAGGGGTGGAACCGGGCTCCGGCACTGCAGGCAGACTCTTTACTGTCCAAGCCACCAGGGGAGTACCGCAGGTGAGCCGGAGGGTGACTTCATCCAGCACCTAGCCGAATGCACCTGGCTCTCTCGGGGGCCAGTGTGGAGCCCTTGGGCCACACCCAGCCATCCTCTGTGGCCTGGACACATGTATACACATCCTCGCACACACCTGTGTTTGCCTGCATGCACCCTTCTGAAATTACCTGACTCCGGCCCTGGCTTAGGAACCCCGGAAAGGGGGACTACAGCCCTGTGTTCAGGCTTGTCCCTGGGACTGCCTGCTGCACCCGACGCCTGGTGGGGAGTTTGCAGATGGCTCTGTGGGGCTGGAACATACTGTTTTCGCAGGGGGTGATGTTGCAGCGCTGCCAGTTGGCTGGCCGGGGTCCCCAGGAGCACAGGTGGTCGGGCACTGCCTTGTTGGTGCGGGCGTGCACGCACTCCACGCGCCGGGACTGGAAACCGTAGTTGCCGCAGGTCGCCGTGCAGAGGGTCCACAGGCTGACCCTCCAGTATACGTTGCAGGCTTCTGACCAGCAGTTCTGCGTGCCCACAGGCCTGTGCCAGGGGAGCGGGAGTGGCAGGGTTAGGGTCTGCGCCTCTGGGGGCCGGATCAGGGGAGGCAGATGTGAACACACTGCTGAAAACCCAGGACTGTCAGGTGCCCATCAAGAACCCCCAGTGCTGCCAGCCCTGGGTTCCGATTCTTCTTCTGAACGGCTGCAGGGTCTCAGAAGACCCCTTCCTCTAACTGGGCTGCTGTCTGCTCGTCTCTACAGCGTCTCTGTCCCAGCATGATCTGAGAATGAGCTCTGCCAGGCTGGCGGCTGGCAGAGCTGTACTCAGGGCCTGGGACCTTAGGGGCGGGGGTGATGAGCCCTCACCCCCAGGGGAGGAAGGAGGAGAGGGGCTGGGGGCTGGGTAGGAATGGTAGGCGGAGACCCGGAGACAAGGGGCTCAGTGTAACTTCTAAAGGGAAGTGGACAAGAGGGAGAGGCTGGTGGAGCCCTTGGGCTCTGGTGCCCGCTTGGTGGACCTGACCTCCTGTCCACCCTGGGGCCAGAGCCAGTCTCTTGTGCCAGCTATTCTCCTCAGAAGAACAGCACCCTCTGTGCTCTCATCTCTGAACAAGGAAAGCCCAGCCTGATCCATTCAGTAAGCATGAGGCCACCCCGAGCTGTCTACCTTTAGGAGTCCAGTGGTCTGGAGAGGGTGGAGGTGAACGGGAAGAGTGTCTGACCGCTGTGGGAGGTTGGAGGAGACGAGTTCGCTCACCGTCATCTTTCCACGCTGTTGACACAAGGGCTGGGGAAGGGGTGGTCTGTGGCTTTCTCTTACCTCGGAAGGGCGCTGCACTGCTCTGATGGTAAGGTGATGCCATCCAGCGTCTGGCAGAAGACCTGTCTGTGCTGCACAGACAGGCGAGGCCCGATGCAAGGCCCATTGCACTGGGAAGTGGAAAAAGGTGACACACGTGTTAGCCAGCCACGGGGCAGGCCGCCACGCCCAGGCTGCGTGGGGCAGAAGGCCCCTGTGCAGCAGCTTGTTCGAGATGGCAGATAACTGATTTTGCCTCACTCTAGGCCAGTTTAAAGGTTATCCATTACTTATATGCAGGGTACATCATGAGAAACGCTGGACTGGAAGAAGCACAAGCTGGAATCAAGATTGCCGGGAGAAATATCAATGACCTCAGGTATGCAGATGACACCACCCTTATGGCAGAAAGTGAGGAGGAACTAAAAAGCCTCTTGATGAAAGTGAAGGAGAAGAGTGAAAAAGCTGGCTTAAAGCTCAACATTCAGAAAACAAAGATCATGGCATCCGATCCGATTACTTCATGGGAAATAGATGGGGAAACAGTGTCAGACTTTATTTTTTTGGGGCTCCAAAATCACTGCAGATGGTGACTGCAGCCATGAAATTAGAAGACACTTACTCCTTGGAAGAAAAGTTATGACCAACCTAGATANCACTTCATGGGAAATAGATGGGGAAACAGTGGAAACAGTGTCAGACTTTATTTTTTTGGGCTCCAAAATCACTGCAGATGGTGACTGCAGCCATGAAATTAGAAGACACTTACTCCTTGGAAGAAAAGTTATGACCAACCTAGATAGCATATTCAAAAGCAGAGACATTACTTTGCCAACTAAGGTCCATCTAGTCAAGGCTATGGTTTTTCCTGTGGTCATGTATGGATGTGAGAGTTGGACTGAATTGATGCTTTTGAACTGTGGTGTTGGAAAAGACTCTTGAGAGTCCCTGGGACTGCAAGGAGATCCAACCAGTCCATTCTGAAGGAGATCAACCCTGGGATTTCTTTGGAAGGAATGATGCTAAAGCTGAAACTCCAGTACTTTGGCCACCTCATGAGAAGAGTTGACTCATTGGAAAAGACTCTGATGCTGGGAGGGATTGGGGGCAGGAGGAGAAGGGGATGACCGAGGGTGAGATGGCTGGATGGCATAACCGACTCAACGGATGTGAGTCTCAGTGAACTCCAGGAGATAGTGATGAACAGGGAGGCCTGGCGTGCTGCGATTCATGGAGTCGCAAAGAGTCGGACACGACTGAGTGACTGAACTGAACTGAACAGAACTGAACATACTCAGTGTGAAGTAGAATTACCCTACGACACTAGTAGTAAAGAATCCCCCTGCCAATTTAAAAGACATGAGAGACTTGGGTTTGATCCCTGGGTCGGGAAGATCATCTGGAGAAGGAAATGGCAACCTACTCCAATATTCTTGCCTGGAGAATCCCATGAACAGAGGAGCTTGGTGGGTTACCGTCCAGGGGGTCACAAAGAGTCAGACACGACTGAGCAGTTAAACTGAAAGTGAATAACGGAGTTCAGGTTCAGTTATCCGTTCCCAAGGATAGAAAGAGCAGAAGGTTGTCATACAAAACTTTCATCAGAATTTATGAACACTGGAGCAATGCACTATTAAATAATACAGTGATTGCCAAAAAGAGGTATTATGGCTTCCAAAGGCATCTAACTTTCAGTTGCTTTATGCCTGAACAAATTTGCATTGCTACTTTGAAGTTATGGTTGTCAGTGTTCAATATAACTTCTTTAAGGTTGGAAGAAAAAGGACCAGTCACCTATTGTTGCATGCTAAGTCACTTCAGTTGTGTGTGACTCTTTGAGATCCCATGGACTCTAGCCCCCCAGGCTCCTCTGTCCATAAGATTCTCCAGGCAGGAATATTGGAGTGGGTTGCCGTTTCCTTCTTCAGGGGATCTTCTCAACCCAGGGATAGAACCCGAGTCTCCTGAGGCTCCTACGTTGCTGGCAGATTCTTTACTGCTGAGCCCCCGGGGAAAGTCCTGTCACCTATTACTAGAGTTCCTGAATTGCCCCCTCTTACCTGCTTACCTGTATTGCACTCAAGCCCTTCCTGATTCTTCACACATCTGCCTGGACCACAGTCTTCTGGACGTCCCCACTGGGTCTGACAGTCCATGCTGCCTTCCTTACACCTCCTTGCATGAGCTGTGTTTGGGTTCTCCCAGCTTTCTGCTTGGGCCTGGCCAAGGTCACCATACACTTCAACAATTCAGCTCTGACTCTAATCCTTTGTTCTTAAACAAGAATAATATTTGAGTGGAAAACTTTTCTATTTAACTGAGGACAACATTAAACAGATTTTGCTTTAATGAAATGAAATGGAGTCTGAATTTATCTGACAGTATGGAATCAGCAGAGAGAAATAAACACAACTCTAAGGAAGTGGAAAATCTTTGTGTATGATTTTGCCATTTTTCACTTCCAGGGATTTGGGTGTTATTGTAAAGAACCATGTTTCCAAATCTACTGATAACAGATCCATATTCAGCATGATGGAGCTTCGGTTGGGAAAACTGAGGTTCTCTTTCTATTTTTGCCCAAATAGAGATGCTTGACACAGCTCCAAACTTCTACTTTCTGACGCTGTACCCTGCTGGGAGATGTTAGATGTATTTCCCACAGAAAGCACCGTCCCTTTTATAGGGAGCCAGACAGTTCCTATGGGGGTAAGGGTGGTGGTGGTGGTCTTGGCATAAACCAGCAACTCATCAGAGAAATAGCTGCAAGCTGCTCAGATGGTAAAGAATCTGCTTGCAATACAGGAGATGGGGTTCAATCCCTGGGTTGGGAAGATGTCCTGGAGAAGGAAATGGCTGCCCAACTCCAGTATTGCTGCCTGGAGAATTCCATGGACAGAAGAGCCTGGTGGACTGCAGTTCATGGCATCACACAGAGTCAGACATAACTGAGCAACTAATACTTGCTCAGAGGAAGGATGTGAGTTCCTTCTGTCTTTGCTCTGTCTGTGTTGTTCAAGGTTCTAAGTTCCAAACAATACAATCTACTCTAGCTGGTTTAAGGGGAAAATTGATTTAATAAAGGACATTAGTAACTCACAGAGTAATTGAGGGAACTGGAGAAACAGATTTGAGGCTAAGTTTCCAGAAACATATCGCACATCCAGTCACAAAGGAAGATCCAGTCACATCCTCCGCAGCACAAGGAGACAGTTGTCATTGCTCCTTGATGAGCAGAAAACTTTCAGAACTCTTCTGCAGCTACAGCTGCTGCCACACTGATAGTGCCAAGTGTGTACCAGAGCTCACCTTGCAACCCAGAGCTGGAGGCTTAAGCTGCCACTGGTTCCAAGAGAACCGGAAGCTATACCAGGAGCCTGAACCAAATTCTTATCTGATATGTTTCATGCACATGGCACCTTGAGAGATATAAGGAGAGCTAGAAGTTTGAATCCCAGCTTCTACTTTGGGTTTGGGGGTCACATGAAGATTCCCCAGCTCTGCTGTCTAGCATACACATTTGTTCAACAGGAAGATGTCTTCCTAATTCCGGACATGAACTTGCAATCTCTCCAAGTGTTTTCTACATGGGCTTCAGAATGAGTCAGTCATGGATTCACATCCCTGCCCTGTCTGTTGCTCTCCGAGTGACTGGAAGCAAGCCCTGTTCTCTCTCTTTCTCATCTCAGCTTCCTTATCTGCAAAATACACATAATACCATGTGCCTCAAGGCTTCCCAGGTGGCACAGTGCTAAGGAATCTGCCTGCCAATGCAGGAGATACAGGATATACAAGTTGGATCCCTAGGTTGTGATGATTCCCTGGAGGAGGAAATGGCAAACCACTCCAGTATTCTTGCCTGGAAAATTCCATGGACTGAGGAGCCTGGCAGGGCTGCAATCCATGGGGTTGCAAAAAGTTGAACATGACTAAGCGACTGAGCATGCATGCATGCACCATGTGCCTTAGGATATGTGACAAGAATTTAAACAAATTTAAACCCTTAGTATGGTTCATTGTAATGGAGTGAGCCATTCAATATATGATGTTTTACACTGTAATTACCAATAGTAAGGCTGAATGTATATGGTTTGAAAAAGAATTAAAAAACACATATCAAAAACACTTTTATCAAAAGTCATACCTTCTTAATAATAATAACAATCCTACTAATCACAAACTAGCAAAGTTCAACTACCATTTCCACCCAAGTTGAACTTAACATTTATCATATTTCAGTTCTTATAAAGGATTCTGTGGCAATAGCTGAACAATGGGAAAGTTTGAAGTCAGATGCTTCCTCAAGTGTTTCCAAAATAAACAGTTACAGGAAGCTCACTCCCCTCTGCCTTAAAGCTTAGGGTAGGGGGGTGGATGAGCAGGAGAGGGTCTGTTACTCTACTCCCGACTGGAGTTGGGGAGCCGATCAATGCATGGCTAAGTGTTTCTGCTGCACTTTTATTATGTTTGACAGTGATGACAGTGTAGTACGCACTGCACAAAATGACAAACGTGCACATTTCTTCCTCTCGTACACACTGCTTCTATTTTTCTCTCCAGCCTCCCGAGTGAAAGCCAGTCATACAAAAAGCATGCAGAGTGGGAGTTCAGATTGGCCAGGGCCAAAATCACCCATGAATTCCAGATTTCCAGAGTTGCAGAGGGGGAGCTGACTACTCAAGGCAGAAAGAACAAGAAAGGGTACATGTTCAGGAGTTAATAGATGAACGTGGATAGGCTTGGTCACATGGCTGCCTTTCTTTTATCACAAAACCAGGTCCCTTTCCCATGATACGGGCAGTGCTCATGGCTGAAGGTGTCAGAAAAAAAATAAACAAGCATCTCTAAATAGACCGTAGATTTACATTATACAGGGCAACACTTTTTAAATGTTTTTGCTAGAGTAATTTTGCAAGACTGTATTTAGATGCCACCCAGTTCTCCCTCTTGGCTGGTACCCAGATGTTTCCACTTGGATCTGAGGCCCACAAGGCAGCATCCAGATGTTTTGAGGGGGCAGAGGAAGCTCTTTCATTTGCGGCAAATTTGAGAAGTGAAGATTCATTGACTCATGTAATATTAGTCTTCCTACACAAGGAATTTGGAGCCAAGCTTGTTTGCCCACTTTCCCAGTCCTGTGTGGGGTCACTGAACTGGGGTGGGCCAGTGAGAAAGCTATTTGGCTGGGGTTTTGTACAGATGGCACTGAACTCCCAAATGCCTGCTGCGGTTTCTGATTAGCCCTGTGCTCTACTTTCTGCTCTCGGAAAGGCTATTGTGTGGAGAAGGGGGCAGCTTCAGGTTTTTCTGGCGGTGTTTTCCTGTAACTCCGGTTCAAAGCCCCATCACCCCCTCCATCTCGTGTTTGATCTCCTGTAGTCCTCTCCTAAGACTTGCCCTGAAATCCTCTGTCTCTTCTAAAAACCCACTCATGACTGCTCATCTCAGTAGAACAACAGATCCTCACAAGACAAATATTTTCAATAGCTTGGTCGTCTTTTTCCTGTTTTGCTCTGATTCCGTTTCATTTCCTCCTGCTGCCCCCTTCCTTCTGCCCCTGTAGCCCCTGCCACTGACCCTCTTGCCTGGCTCACTCTGTTTCATTCATACTTCTTTTCCATTACTCATGTACCCTTGGCTCACTCCTGCCAGGACGAGAGGGTGGATGGGTGGGAAGATTCAAAAGTGTTCTTCCCCGAGTGTTCCCCTGACCCAGACACACTTCGCTCAGGTCTCTCCCCAAGAGTTAACTTTTTGGAAAAATCTCCCATTTTCACTCTCCATAAAATATCAGTGCCCCCTGCCCAATTAGCCCTCGATTTAACTTTCTCCTGCTCGCCATATTATATCACTGCCTGACCTAACAAATTATTGTTCACTTAATTGATCCTATGTGTCTTTCTCCATCAGTATCTAAACTCCAGAAGACAAGGTTTGTGTCTGTTTTATTTCCTGTTGTATGTCCAGGGCCAAGAATTGTATCTCGCACAGACTGGACACTCACTCAACAAACGCTCGGGTGAATAAGTACAGTTATTGTGATGCTTATTTCCATGTGGTTTGTGAAAGATCTGCTCGTATTTCATGGCTGTCGCTGGGACTCTTGAATTCCTCCACTCATAATGCCTATTTTCCTGAAGAATTAGGTGAGGAATGGAGTCAACCAGCTATGAATGGAGTCAACTAGCTATTTCCCAAGGTTTTCAGAACAAACATTCAATGATCAGAATGGGATCAAGGGCTTTGCTTTTTTGCTCCTTCTTTGGAATAAATCAACACAGATCTTTATTAAAAAATAGTAAGTCCTGGAGAAGGAATATACAGCATGGTGACCATAGTTAATAATACTATATTATAATTTTGCAAGTTGCTTAGAAAGTAGATCTTAATAGTTTTCAGCACAAGGAAAAATATCAATATTTGTAACTATGTGTGGTGATGTATGCTAATGTGATCATTTTACAATATATGCAAATATTGAATCATTATGTCATACATCTAAAACTAAAATACTGTTCTATGTCAATTATCTCTTAATAAAAAAGTGAATAATAGAGACATTACATCTTTATTGTGTGAAGTGATGATTTCCTGCACTTTGTTCAGGAGCTGATCTTACAAGAATCACGAGAACATTGATGATCCTTACTGTCCCCACCTCAACTTCATTTATTTGCCTTTCTGGGCCAGGGTGACATCAGATATATGGTCTTTATCCTGGAAATTTCCCACTAAAATGTTATATACATACACACACACAAACTTATATATACATACATATACACATATGTATATACATAAACATAGGTACTTATTTATACATGCTTAGCTCCTCAGTTGTGTGTGACTCTTTGTGATTCTATGGACTATAGCCTGTCATAGAATATAGGCTCCTCTGCCTCTGGGATTCTCCAGGCAAGAATGGTCACCATGCCCTGCTCCAGGGATCTTCCCAACCCAGGAATGGGACCCATGTCTCTTACGTCTCCTCATTGGCAGGCAGGTTCTTTACCACTAATGCCACCTAGGAAGCCCATATAAGCTTATATACATTATATATAGACATAGTGTGTATATGTGTACATGTGTATGTACATCGGGGAGGGCAATGGCACCCCACCCCAGTACTCTTGCCTGGAAAATCCAATGGACGGAGTAGCCTGGTGGGCTGCAGTCCATGGGGTCGCTAACAGCCGGACAGACTGAGCGACTTCACTTTCACTTTTCTCTTTCATGCATTGGAGAAGGAAATGGCAACCCACTCCAGTATTCTTGCCTGGAGAATCCCAGGGATGGGGGAGCCTGGTGGGCTGCCGTCTATGGGGTCACACAGAGTCGGACACGACTGAAGTGACTTAGCAGCAGCAGTATGTATATATAATTTGATCTTTCTTTGAATATTTAAAAATACGTGGTGCACTAAAATTTCTTTACTTTTTTCTCTCTTCTTTTCTTGGTCCCACTCTATTGGAATCCTCTGTACATAATAATTGTACTCCCAGGTTTCTTGTAGGCCAGTGGTCTCCAAACTTTAGAGCATCAGGGACCAGTTTTGTGGTAGAAAATTTTTCCATGGACTTGGGAGGGGGTTGTTTTGGGATGATTCAAGCACATTACATTTATTGTGTGCTTTATTTTTATTATCATTACATCAGCTCCACCTGAGGTCATCAGGCTTTAGATCCTGGAGGTTTGGGACCTCTGGGACTGATTCCTTCACTCTCTTTTGCCATGAGGTCACCAAGATCTCAAAGTAAGTTCTTAGTCAATATTTGTAAACCCAGTGACTGATTATTGGGGCCGCAATTTCACAGCATGGGCTTCCCAGGCAGTGCCGGTGCTAAAGAACCCGCCTGCCAATGTATGAGACAGAAGAGACTCAGGTTTGATCCCTAGGTTGGGAAGATCCCTTGGAGAAGGAAAAAGAAACCCACTCCAGTATTCTTGCCTGGAGGATCCCACGGACCGAGGAGCCTGGCAGGCTACAGTGCATAGGATCGCGGAGAGTTGGACACAACTGAAGTGACTTAGCAGTGTACGCAATTTCAAAGCATAGAAGCGTGAACTCAACTTCCAGACCTCAGTCTAAAGAATGGTAGCACACAGCTTTATTGCAATCCAGGATTTCTTAAAAGCTGCTGGGATGTGTTTTTGATGACTGTGATTGCTTTATTGTAAGATGAAATTACAAAGATGATAGAATAAATGTATTGACTAAAATGAACCATTTTATTTCCGATTTTGTAATTCTTTTTGTCAAAATAGTTCCCCTCTCAACAAGATGTATTTTTCTACGTAAAAAAAGAGCAGAGCTCTGTCAAAAGCCACATGCAATGCCCTCAAGAAACTCAGGGAAGCCAAGTATTAGCTGTGGATAAACTTATTCATCATGACACAAGTGTTGACCTAAATTCTCTCTGATTGTATTAAGGCTCAAGGAGGGCATTTTAGACATGCAATAGGCCCTGCAATCTTGACCCCAAAACACACTGACTCGACACCTTCTAAGGCTGGACCTTCACGTTTATATTTTGTCCTTCAAAAAGAGGGAAAATCCTAGCAAGTCACTGTCCTTGGCTGCATCATGCCCAGAGAAAAGAGAGAAAAAAACAAAATTAAATCTCTTTTTCATTTAAGCAATTTTAATTCCCCAAGTTAAACAGAGGAAATAAAGATGTGTAACTGGGAGTCCAGGGCCATCCAGTGATTTTGTGCTGAGCATTGCCTCATTGTATCCACTCAGGTTTCTTAAGTTCTAGAATGTCAAAAGTACCACATTCATCTCTTTTTCTACTTGAATCTTGATGAAATAAATGGAGATATCATGTAGCCTATTAAAAAATGGCATATAAGGAAAACAATTTTTTAAATGTATATTTGTGCTGCTAGTAATTATTCTAGATGTTAAAAGATGCTTTTGTGCATTTGCTTACTTGTGTTTTTTGTAAGTCAGCTGCAAAAAAAAAAAACAAAAAACTTTGGATAGAATTTTAAAGATCTCTTTTGTAGAGACACTGGGGTCTTGTAATTGGTTGAGTACAACTAGCCAGTCTGAGAGGATGACCTTTCACCTCAACCCAAAAAAGAGCACTCTGGAGAGAGAGGTGCCGTAATCTGGGTTTAAGGCTTCTTAGCAACATGTTGAGAGCCTGCTCGCTGCTCCACACACAGACAGTGGCAAGAAATCCCAGCCTCAACATGAGTTTAGCCCTTGAGAAAATCTACTCCGGAGAATGAAGAAAGGATATGTCCCACGCCCCTTCGCCAGGTGGAGACGGATCCTTATAATTAGTGGTAGGAAATTGTTATGAGAAGGAAAGGAGAGATTAGCCTGAAAGAGGCCACACTATATTCAAGTCTGGATTTTAGCATGATGGTCCTGCCTCTCTGACTTCATTTTTTCTTCTCTCTGCCCAATCCTTTAGCAGTACACCTCTTCCATCACACATTTGACATGTAGCTTTGCTCCTTATATTCATCCTGGCAGAGATGCTAGCTCCCAGCTCCAGAGTCCAGCTGGGAGTTAGAGTCTCTTCAACTCCATTTACGACCCGGGGGCCCTGAATCTCACATTTTTCAGCTTTCAGGTAGGTGTGTCCATAGCACTTGCCGTATAGATTTGCTGTGTTAAATAGAGTAATGAAAATGCATGACTAAGCCCAATCCAGTAAGCACTACTTTAAAAACGCCACACTCTTTCTCTGCATTATGGTTTCAACCTGGTGGTTCTATCTGAGTGCCTTGTTAAGGCTTGGAAACAGGACTCTAACATCTTTAAGATACTCTTATTAGGATCTTATTTAAGGACATCAGTGTTGGTGATTTAGTTGCTAAGTCATGTCCAGTTCTTGCAACCCCATACATTGTAGCCCACCAGGCTCTTCTGTCCATGGGATTCTCCAGGCCATAGTTCTGGAGTAGGTTGCAATTTCTTTCTCCAGGGAATCTTCCTTACCCAGGAATTGAACCTGGGTCTCCTGCAATGCAGGCAGATTCTTTACCAAGTGAACTACCAGGGAAGCCTTTTAAAGAATTGGGACTCAGTATACAATTACTACAATTCATGTTAGCAGGTTAATTTATAACTTGTTATGCTATAACTCATTCCTGGGGATATAATATCATTTCTTTTTGAGCAGGAAATTCAATAATATCACATAGTTTTTATTGAGAGCCTAACATGTGCTGGACCATTTACTACTATTAATAGGTGGTGAGGTATGTTATCTCTCGTCCTAATAATGCCCCTGAAAATTGATTTAATTATCTCTCTTTTACAGTTGAGGCTAATCTGAGGTTCAGAAAGGTTAAGTATCTGACCCAAAGTCTCAAGGCAGGTTCACAGGTAACAAGGATAGATTTTAACACTGGGTTCACATGACCTCATTTTCTTTTCCTCATTCCTTCTCACCACAGTCTTGATATTAGAGTAAGTTGCTTTAGGTGCTGCCTGGAATGTCTGATATTTAAACAGAAAATTCTGAAGGTGCTGGGATCAACAACTACTGTATACATAGTGTCCTGGACTCTGCGGACAACCTCCGTTCCTCTTTTCATCCTTCTCATTCTCTTTTTCTGTCACTCTTGCTCCCTCTTCTTTCTTTGAGATGTCTAAACAAACAGAAAGTGAAGAGGAGCTAAAGAGCCTCTTGATGAAAGTGAATGAGGAGAGCGAAAAAGTTGGCTTAAAGTTCAACATTCAGAAAACGTAGATCATGGCATCCGGTCCCATCACTTCATGGGAGATAGATGGGGAAACAGTGGAAACAGTGTCAGACTTTATTTTTTGGGGCTCCAAAATCACTGCAGATGGTGACTGCAGCCATGAAATTAAAAGATGCTTACTCCTTGGAAGAAAAGTTATGACCAACCTAGATAGTATATTCAAAAGCAGAGACATTACTTTGCCAACTAAGGTCTGCCTAGTCAAGGCTATAGTTTTTCCTGTGGTCATGTATGGATGTGAGAGTTGGACTGTGAAGAAGGCTGAGTGCTGAAGAATTGATGCTTTTGACCTGTGGTGTTGGAGAAGACTCTTGAGAGTCCCTTGGACTGCAAGGAGATCCAACCAGTCCATTCTGAAGGAGATCAACCCTGGGATTTCTTTGGAAGGAATGATGCTAAAGCTGAAACTCCAGTACTTTGGCCACCTCATGCGAAGAGCTGACTCATTGGAAAAGACTCTGATGCTGGGAGGGATTGGGGGCAGGAGGAGAAGGGAACGACCGAGGATGAGATGGCTGGATGGCATCACAGACTCGATGGACATGAGTCTGAATGCATCGAGTCTGTATGAACTCCGGGAGATGGTGATGAACAGGGAGGCCTGGCGTGCTGCGATTCATGGGGTCGCAGAGTCGGACACGACTGAGAGACTGAACTGAACTGAACTGAATGGAGAGGCAGCCTGGATGCATCTCCATCCACAGTCAGATGCATCTCCATCCACAGAGCCCACCAGGGACTTTTGGTCACAGGGGTGGTGGTGGGCGGAGGAACAGGAAGATCTGGTCTGATTGTGGGGCCTGACCACAGCCCTCTGCCTCTCTCTTCCCCTCTCCAACCCTGCTTTTCTGCTCTTACCCGGATCTGAATCAGTCTTGCCTCCTCCGTGTTCCCAACCCCTGCACAGGCAATGGAGAGGGTGCTTTGACCACACAGCTGTCCGCTTGTTTCTCATCCGTGCCCTCCCCTGGGCCTGAGCTGATCCCGCGGGCACCATCTCCCATTCCCTCTCAGGGCTCTGGGTGTGGGTAGGGCAAGGCCGGGACTGGCGGCGCGCGCGCACCTGTGACCACAGTGCCATCGGGGATCTTCTGAATGAAGCACTTCTCCAGCTCACGGACCTCGAGGGAGAACGCGCCCTCGCCGCCCGCCAGCGCCAGCAGCAGGGCCAATCCGGCTGCCCTCGCTCGGCCCCATCCCAGACCGGGACCGGCGCGGGGCCCAGGGCCTCGTGTCCCGCAGGCCCCCGCCACTTTCCCAGGCGAGTCCGAGGGTCTCTGCGTCCCGCCTGCGGAGACTGCAAGCTAGCGCACAGACTGCGAATCCCAGGAGCGCCAGCGCGGCCCCGCCCCAGGCGCGTTCCCGCTAACCCGCGTTGCGAATGGGCCACGCGAGCTCCCAGCCTGCCGGTGAGGCGCTCTAGAACGCTTTCCTTGCCTTACCTCGCTTAATGCTCGCAGAAACCCAAGGAAGCAGGTGCTCTTAGCGCCATCTTGTTGATGTGGTAACTGAGCCGCAGAGAGAAGAAAGGAGATCGCCCTCTGAAACTTGCAGAGCAGTTGCCAGAGGTGGGTGACTGCACCTAAACCTCAAGGAAGTTAGAAGTGATGGTAGACGGAGTGGTGAGACAGAATGAGAACTGCATCCAAGCCCTGTGGAATTCAGAGACTGAGATAGTAGTTCAGGAAAGGGAGGGAGAAATGTCCCTTTTATGGAAGGGTAAGTTTGACTCAGGGCTTCGCAGGTGGAGCAGTGGTAAAGAATCTGCCTGCCAGTGCAGGAGAGGGAGGAGACACAGATTCAGTCTCTGGGTCGGGAAGATCCCCTGGAGGAGGGCATGGCAACCCATCCCAGTATTCTAGCTTGGAGAATCCCACGGAGAGGAGCCTGGTGGGCTACAGTCCATAGGATCACAAAGAATCGGACACGACTGAAACTACTTAGCAAACACCGAAGTTTAACTCAAGCTCTGAAAAATGGTTAAATCTCCCTGAGCAGCGAGGGAGCAAGAACCACTTAGGTGGAAAGACCTAGAATTACCTAGCAGCAGTAGACAGGTAAGGTACTAGAAAGTTTATGGGAGGGAGGAGATAAATTGGGCCAAATCACTGAGGGGTCAGGAGCTGCCAGGCCCATTTGCACAGGTGAACCCTTCATCCAGTGGGACCAAAAGAAGAGATTGTGGGTGAGCCTGCAGAGTGAAAGAAGGCATCAGGAATGCAACTGGAAAAGGAAAGGGAATATACAACTGAAAGGTGTGGGAGAATGGGGCCAACACGACAGGATAGGGATCCAGGAATAGCAAATCTCAAGAATTCCAAAGCTCACAGTGCCCTGAGTAGGCAGTGTAGACCCAAGCGTCAATATAAAGCAGTAATCTATCCAGTTGATGGGATGAAGTCCTCCACTATCTCGTACTTGGTAATAATACATACTCATTGGTTTATTCAGCAGTATAAAATAATGATGAAAATAATAATATTCTTTTATTCTTCTGTGCCAGCCACTGTTTTAAGTACTTTTAAGTGTATTAACTAAATTAATATTTTTAAAACTATTATAAGGTAGACTCTAATGGGATTCCAATTTAACAGATGGAGAAGCAGTGGCAATGAAAAGTTGAGTAATACTTGCCCAGTGTCATCCAGCTGATAAGCGGCAGACATTTGCTCACACAAGCTCTGGGCAAGACCTTACGATGCATACTGGACAAAAAGATGAATAAAACCTGTCTCCTTCCCTCTAATAGCCCACTGAAAAGCAAAGGATAAATGTCAATACAGTATTTTAAGATTAATGATATGTTTAAGTTACCGGAAATTGTCCCCTCACTTTAGTAGTGTGGCCCGTTGATAATTCTAGGGAAAAGTTTTTGTTCCTTCATTGGGAAAGGTCTTTAACAAAAATGGCAGATGCAAGTGTTAACAAAGGCAAGCACTTTAGAAAGATCAGTTAAGACAACAACTGAAAAGCATCAGTTGGATTTAGAAACTAGTTGTTCACAAAGGGCCTTCACCAGGAGCTGGGAGCAGGGGTAATGATGACTCAGGGTTTGGAAGGCTGAGTGAGGTGCTGTCCACGGTCCTGAATCGTGATTGCCGGTACCATTGTCCGCCTTAAAGGACTGGTTGGTTTTGGTTTTTGTTGTTTTTATATAAAATTTCCAATCCCTCATGAACCAATGATTTTGTAAAACAAAATTTAAAAAATGAAACATTATGCGTTTGGATGTTACTTAAATTTTTACAAAAGTTTCTAAACACTTAATTTCTGTACTTTATCTCTTTGAAGATCTATAACCAATGCTAATGGACCAACACTAGCCCACAGTGAGTAGTACTGTTTCATAGCCAGTGGTCAGACTGCCCACAGAAATCTTTTAAAGGGACAAAAGTGTAAACTTATTAGGAGCTGCAGAGACATGCAGATAAGAAGACAGCACACCAGGAAGATTTCAAAGTCAAGAATTCTGATGTTGGAAATGGTGACGTGGTTTCCAAGTGGGAAAAATATTGTTTTGATGGTAAAACCTGTTTTTAAGTGATGACAGGATTGAGACTATAAGACCAGTGAGAGATTCTCCCACTTGAGAGTGATCTCATTCCACAATGCCAAGACCACTGAACCTGGGTGTCATTTGTGAGATTAAAGGAGATATTGGGGGAACTACATCTACTTGCCCTATCTGGGGTTTCCCCAAGATCTAGTCTCTGCAGCCCTCTACTATGCACTGTGCCGTTTTTAAGGGATGTCCGAATCCCCCATTCCTGCCTTCTTTTCCACTTGCTTAATTCCTATTCACCCTTTCAAGTCTCAAGTGCAGCAACATTTTCTTAGGTGTTTCTAATCCTGGGTTCCTTGGGGCCTTGTATTAACCATGTTGAGTTACAGTTGTTCATTCACGCTCAGGTCCCTTGGGGCTGATGGCTAGAAGGGATAAGATGGGCTTCTGCCACAAATTTATCTCTGTGCTTGCCAAAGCCTAGCAAATATTCAGGAACAGCATGATTGTGTGATGGATGTTTGGTTAGAGAAAGGGAAGAGAGATGAAGGAAAGAAAGAAAAAAAAATATGGAGAGAAAGGAAAGGGAATAGAAAGAGGAAAAAGAAAGAGAAACTGGAGAGATAGAGAAGCGGGAAAGATGAAGTGGGAAAGAAGAAAGAAAGGATGAAGGAGGTGGGAGAGAAAGAAGGAAGAAGAGCAATGGTGAGTCATACGCACTGGAAAAGCCAAAATCTCCGTATCTGATGCCTGGCCTTTCTTGTGATGTCCCCTCCTCATTATTCCCATTAGGCATCTCAAGCTGAGGATGGTGGGGGTGAGGCTCATCAGGGTCACAATATTCTGCAGCTAAAGTTGGAGCTTCCATGTGCAATTCTGCTCTGGTGCTGGGTGGATTCTGTTGGTTTGCTGGTGACCTCCACTTCATCCCCAGGGTACCACAGTGCCACTGTCCCTTCTTATGGTCCATTGGCCTCTACATTCTTCTTCCTCCCTGGCCTGTGGGAAAATAGTCTTTGTTTCCATCTCCACAAAGGAATTTCCTATGCATTTTCTTTCCCTGTGCTTCTGTCCCAGAACACCTAGGCACTGAAGGGCATGTATGTGCTGAATCCAGGGACATCAAAAACAGCATCACTCTGGATCTGGAATCAGCTACACTTCTTGATTCAGATACCCGCTGCTCCCAGGCTGACATTGATCCCTCTGACAGAATTCTACTCCTGGTGAGTTTTCTCACTGTCTTTCTTTCTAGTCCATCTTTCCTCAGGGCTTCAGGCAGTCCATCTCACAGGTATGTGTCTGGCTTGGTCCTCCCTCCTTCCTCCACTGCAGGGGTTCCCACAGTGAGGGCAAATCAAAGGGAGTGGCTGGGCTGTGTCTCAGTCCCTGAGAATCGGGAAGCCGTTGATTCCAGGACTCCGAGGACAGCTAGAGGTAGTGTGGCCAAAAACAATGTACTTAAGTAACACACTTAAGTCCCAGCTCTACTCCAGCCAAAATGTCATACTTTCCCAAAGTAAAATGTTTGCAGCATCCTCAAAGTTCTCCACCATCTTCCAAACATCTTCTCTGGATGATTAAAGAAATGCACAGACTCGGCTGAGGTACCAGGACTTCTCTCTGGTACTCTGGGCTCTGTTTTAACCAAGGGCAAACCCTCTCCCCTCATGCCTGGGGCTGTATAAATGAGCCTGGACATGGGATGCAGCTTTCTCAGACATCGTCTACTGCTCATAACCCTTTCTGTCAAGTTCCCTAACTGGTAACCACTCCTGCCCTTGACTGAAGACTTCCTCTTCAGTCTTTCATACAAATGGGAAGCCCCGTTCTTCTCTCCCCTCATGCCTGGGGCTGTATAAATGAGCCTGGACATGGGATGCAGCTTTCTCAGACATCGTCTACTGCTCATAACCCTTTCTGTCAAGTTCCCTAACTGGTAACCACTCCTGCCCTTGACTGAAGACTTCCTCTTCAGTCTTTCATACAAATGGGAAGCCCCGTTCTTTAGGTTCAAAGACCATTCATTGTCTATAATGAGACAGAGCCCAGGGGAAAGGTGGAGGGAGGAGAGAGAGGAGGAAAATGGCAAATGCAGACAGTGATACTTCCTTACTTCCAATTTCTCCCCCTTTCTTCTCCTCTATTTTCTCCTCTCTCTCCTATAGCACTTCCCACCTCTCTCGTCTGTTTTTAAAATGTAAGTTTTACTATTATTTAAGCATGGTGAGGCCTAAAGATAGGAGATGATTGCTATTGAAAAGATAGTTTGGGGACTTCCCTGGCAGTCCAGTGCTTAAGACTCCGTGCTTCCTCTGTAGAGGATGTGGGTTCAATTCCTGATTGGGGAGCTAAGATCCCTCATGGACCTTGGTGTGGCAAAAAAAAAAAAAAAGAAAGAAAGAAAAGAAAAAGAAGAAGGATGAAAGAAAGAAAGAAAAGATAGTTTATTACTCACAGTTCTCAAGAGGACTGGTTATACCACATCATGCAGGGCCACATGGGGAAACACCAGGGTTGGTCAGGAGGCAGGAGTGAGGGGGAATTATGGGTAAAAGCTTCTATTGTGGTTTCCATGGGAAGGAGTGGGTGATTGGCTAGTGTGAATAATTTCAGCAGTCTCTGTGGTGTTTTGGCTTTCATTGGTTGCCTGGTATCTGACCATGGGGTGATTAGGGCAGGAGAAAGACTAGTTTGGCACATGAGAGTTCAATAAAGATGGTGGTTGGGGGCGGGTGGTGGTGGTGGTGCTGATATGGGCTTTGGATTGGTTCTTTTGCATCTGAAAGATACACTCTGAGTGGAGTTCTTTGCTATTTCTAAGAACTGGCTCACGCTGGGAGGGGCAATGAGGGGCCAGATGCCAGAGCACCAGGACCACAGAGAATAAGAAAATATGGCTAATACACCCCCAACCAGAGTCTGCACCACTGGGTCTCCAAAAGGTCATGGCAGCATTCTCATCCCAGCTACACAGAAGGCTTTACAGACCAGGAGATGGAGGACAGCGTGGAAAGGCAAGAGCAGAAAGGCGGGTCACGGTCCCGTCTTCTCTTGGACTGGAGTGGAGCAGATTGGGGCTGAGGTTAAGAGGAAAGTAAGACAATTGGGTTTCTGCTGCTGCCACTGCCAGAATACTGCAATACCAAACCTGGTAAGTCCTAGTTATACCCAATCTGGTAAGCCCCAGTCATGTGTCTAGCTTTGAATAACAATTTCAAGTGACCTAAGGTGGGTTCTGGTCTCCATCCTTCTCCATCCCCATCCTTAAAACTAGGATTCAACATTCTGGACTAGCTCTCATTAGTTGATTATATGAGCTTGTACCTTGCTTCCCTTCTCTGGTGCTCAGATTTTCCTACCCCTGGGGCTGATCCAGATGAGGGCTCAGCCACTGTGCTGCTTGCTGGTCCATGTTGCAGAACTCTCTGCCCCTCAGGACTTATGTCAATCTCTCCATCCTACAGTCCTAGGTGTGTAGATACTTGTTGGTTGAATAGGCACTGCCACCACTGGAGAGGAGAAAGGGAACCCAGGACTGCTCCCTGAGTGTGGGAGAGGTGGCACTGGAAGCACTTCCTGAGAAGCAAACACCCCCTCCCCGGGGGAGTTTCTGTCTTAAGAATAGTTGGATGGAATTAAAGTGAAGTAAGTTCTTCAGTTACCATTAACACTGATTGATATTATTTGATCTCTAGTTTCCCTGTTCCCTTGAGTGTATGTCAAGAATAAACTCCACACTTGTGTCCCAAATCTCTCTCTCTCTCTCTCTCTCTCTCTCTCTCTCACACACACACGTTGGATATACATATTAAAAAAATGTATGCGGTGGAACTGGGTCTTAGTTGCAGCATGCAGGTTTTTTATCTTTGTTGCAGCATACGGGATCTTTAGTGTGAACACTTAGTTGTGGCAAGTGGGATCTATTTCCCTGCCCAGGGATTGAACTCTGCATTGGTAAGATCCCCTGGAGGAGGGCATGACAACCCACTCCAGTATTTTTTCCTGCAGAATCATTTAGACAGAGGAGCCTGGCAGGCTACAGTCCATAGAGGTGCACAGAGTCGAATACAACTGAAGTGACTTATCGTGCATGCATGCATGGGAGCATGGAGTCTTAACCACTGGACTAACAGGGAAGTCCTTGGATATACATAGTTGAACATTCATATTCTCCTACTGCTGCCTTCTTTACTTTCCCTGTATTATTTAATCCCTTATGAACATTTTCCTTGTTACTGTTCAGATTCCCATCTCTGAGTGTTCTCCAAGCTGTAACCCTGGATTTAGGAAACCTGTTTGGGACATGAAGCCTGTCTTCTGCTTTGACTATGTCAATGCTCAGTGGGGAAGATTTCCAGCAAAACTGATAAACGTCTGGATAGAAACTGTTTTCTTTTTCTACACTGCTACAGAAACAGAAATGTGCCAAGAGTTGTCTACTTCTTGATAGTCCAATTCTTAATGTGAAGACTCTGACTTAAAGAACCCAGGGGAAACCAATGGAACATACCAGAGAATGTGTCAGACTAAAAGCACAGAGCCGGGTGACAGCATAGCTTGGGAAGTATGACATGTGTGTGAGATGTAGAGATATCCCTTTCCTCATCTCTCAAGAAAGTTCCTGTAACAGCGCTTTAGCAAAACTGAAATTTTAAATTTAACCATGGTAAAAGATTGAAAGATTTCCTTCTAGAATCAGAAACAAGGCAAAATGTCTATTCTCACCACCTTATTCAGCAGCACATCAGAAGCTGTAACAGCTGCAATAAGGCTGAAAGAAGAAATGAAAGGCATGCAGATTGGAAAGGAAGAAATAAAACTATCCCTATTTGTAGATGACTTGATTGTACAGATGGAAAATCTCAAGGAATCTACAAAAAACTCCTAGAACCAACAAATGAGTTTAGCAATTTGCAAAATATAAGAGCAACACAAATAAACCAAGCACATTGCTATGCATCAGTAATAAACACAAAGAAGCCAAAATTTAAAATGTAATACCACTTACAATCATGCCAAAGGAAATTACTCAGGTAAGATCTAAACAAACCATGCACAGGATCTGTTCGCCAAGAGCTACAAAATCCTGATGATAGAGATCAAAGAAGACCCAAATAAATGTAGAGACTTACTGTATTTGTGTACCAGAACACTCAGCATAGTAAAGATGGCAATTATTTCCAATATTCAGGTTTAACACAATTCCTATTAATATCTCCTGAAGAAGGAAATGGCAGCCCACTCCAGTATTCTTGCCTGGGAAATACCATGGACAGAGCCCACCAGGCTGCAGTCCATGGGGTTGTAAAGAGTAAGTTAAGTTGCTCAGATGTGTCTGACTCTTTGCGACCCCGTGGACTGTAGCCCACCAGGCTCCTCTGTCCATGGGATTCTCCAGGCAAGAATACTGGAATAGGTTGCCATTTCCTTCTCCAGGGGATCTTCCCAACCCAGGGATTGAACCCAGGTCTCCCATATTAGAGGCAGACTCTTTAACCTCTGAGCCATCAGGGAATATAGCGTAAAGAGTAGGACATGACTTATCAGCTAAACAAAAACAACAATCAAGATGATAGTAATAAAGGCTATGTGGTATTGGTAGAATTCCCTGGTGGCTCAGAGATTAAAGTGTCTGCCGCTAATATGGGAGACCTGGGTTCGATCCCTGGGTTGGGAAGATCCCCTGGAGAAGGAAAGGGCAATCAAGATGATAGTAGTAAAGGCTATGTGGTATTGGTAGAAAGATAAACATATGATAGTAATAAAGGCTATGTGGTATTGGTAGAATTCCCTGGTGGCTCAGAGATTAAAGTGTCTGCCGCTAATATGGGAGACCTGGGTTCGATCCCTGGGTTGGGAAGATCCCCTGGAGAAGGAAAGGGCAATCAAGATGATAGTAGTAAAGGCTATGTGGTATTGGTAGAAAGATAAACAAATAGCTCAATGGGACAGAACGGAGAACCCAGAAATAGACCAGCAGAAGCCATTCTGATTTTTGACAAAGATACAAAAAAGTTCGGTGAAAGAAAGATATCATTTTTTTAAAAGGACTTTATTTTTTTTTAATTTTTTTTATTTTTTAGGACTTTATTTTTAAAAACAGTTTTATGTTCACAGCAAAATTGAATCAAAAGTACAGAAACTTCCTTGCCCAGAGCACGCACAGCCTCCCCACTGTCAACATCCTGCACAAAAGTAGTGCGTTTGTTATAATCAACTAAAGTACATTGACACACCATTACCACCCACAGTCTATCGTTTACATTAGGTGTTACTATTGGAATTATGCATTCTATGATTTTGGACAAATGTATGATGACATGTATCCATTATTATAGTATCACACAGAATAGATTCAATGCCCTAAGAATTCTCTGTGCTCTGCCTATTTATCCCGCCTCCACTCCTCACCTCACTCCTAGCAACCGTTGATCTTTTTTCTTTTTTTTAATATTTATTTGGCTCTGCTGGTTCTTAGTTGCAGTATGTGGGGTCTAATGGCAACCCACTCCAGTATTCTTGCCTGGAGAATCCCAGGGATGGGGGAGCCTGGTGGGCTGCCATCTATGGGGTCACACAGAGTCGGACACGACTGAAGTGACTTAGCAGCAGCAGCAGCAGCAGCAGCTTCCTGACCAGGGATTGAACCCAGATCCCCTGAGTTAGGGGCACAGAGTCTTAGCCACCAGGGAAGTCCACAACCACTGATATTTTTATTGTTTCCAGTTTCCCCTTTTCCAGGGATAGTTTAATGGTGAACGATGTCAGATTTGTGATCTCCGAAGATTTAACTATGGGACCAGGGACCAGACTTGATCCCTCAAGAGCTTTTGTGTAACAGAGTTTTATTAAAGTATGAAAAGGGACAGAGAAAGCTTCTAACATAGACATCAGAAGGGGGAGGAGAGTGCCCCCTTGCTAGTCTTAGCAAGGCCGTAGATGCTTTTATCCAGAGAAGGCAATGGCACCCCACTCCAGTACTCTTGCCTGGAAAATCCCATTGGCGGAGGAGCCTGGTGGGTTGCAGTCCATGGGGTCGCTAAGAGTCGGACACGACTGAGCGACTTCACTTTCACTTTCATGCATTGGAGAAGGAAATGGCAACCCACTCAAGTGTTCTTGCCTGGAGAATCCCAGGGACAGGGGGGCCTGGTGGGCTGCCATCTCTGGGGTCGCACAGAGTCGGACACGACTGAAGTGACTTAGCAGTAGCAGCAGCAGATGCTTTTATCAGATGCACTCCCACAACATAGATTTTAAGATAACAGTATTAGTCTGAAGGTTCTTGTTAAGGAGAAACATATCCTCGAGCAAGATACACTGTTGTTATGTTAGTAAGTAAGTGAAAGTCGCTCAGTTGTGTCCGACTCTCTGCGACCGTGTAGACTACACAGTCCATGGAATTCTCCAGGCCAGAATACTGGAGTGGGTAGCCTTTCCCTTCTCCAGAGGATCTTCCCAACCCAGGGATTGAACCCAGCTCTCCCACATTGCAGACGGATTCTTTACCAGCTGAGCTAAATTCTTAGTAAGACTAAAAGTGAAAGAAAGTGAAGTCGCTCAGTCGTGTCCGACTCTTTGCGACCCCAGGACTGTAGCCTACCAGGCTCCTCTGTCCATGGGATTTTCCAGGCAATAGTACTGGAGTGGATTAGCCATTTCCTTCTCCAGGGGATCTTCCTGACCCAGGGATTGAACCCGGGTCTCCCACATTGTAGACAGACGCTTAAATGTCTGAGCCACCAGGGGAACTAACTAATAACACTAAGGAATGTAGGAAAAAAGTTTGTCCTTTCCTCCTTCTTGAGAATTCCAGACCCCTATCTCCCCCTGGAGAGCCCCAGACCCCTCTCTCCTCCTCAGGGATGCCAGACTTCTGATTAACCTTCCTAGGAATTGACTCTCTCACCAGAATGGCAAATGGCATTTCCCTAGTGGCTCAGCCGGTAAAGCGTCTGCCTACAATGGGGGAGATCTGGGTTCGATCCCTGGGTTGGGAAGACCCCCTGGAGAAGGAAATGGCACCTCACTCCAATACTCTTGCTTGGAAAATCCCATGAACAGAGGAGCCTGGTGGCTACAGTCCACAGGGTTGCAAAGAGTTGGACACGACTGAGCGACTTCACTTCGCTTCGAGCATCATACAGTATGTGGCCTTTGCAGTTTGCCGTCTTTCATTTAGTAATATACACTTTTGGTCCTTCATGTCTTTTCATGGCTTGATAGCTCATGTTCTCTTAGTGCTAACTAATACTCTATTTGCTGCATGTACCACATTTTATCCATTTTTCTACTGAAGGACATCTTGGTTGCTTCCGGGTTTGGGCAATTATGAATAAAACCACTATAAATGTCAGTGTACATGTTTTGTGTGGACTTAAATTTCAACTCCTTTGGGTAAATACCAAGGTACATCACTGCTGGATCAGATGGTAAGAGTGTTTTAGTTTTGTAAGATACTGCCAAACTGAATTTCAAAGTGGTTGTACCACTTTGCATTCCCATCAGCAATGACTGAGAGTTCCTGCTGTACAACATCCTCATCTGCGTGTGGTGCTGTCGTGTTCTAGATTTTGGCTGCTCTGAAAGGTGTTTTTAAGATCTCCCTTTAGCTCAGTTGGTAAAGAATCCGCTTGCAATGCAGGAGACCTGGGTTCCATCCCTGAGTTGGGAGGATTCTCCTGGAGAAGGGAAAGTCTACCCACTCCAGTATTCTGGGCTGGAGAATTCCATAGATTATATAGTCCATGGGGTCACAAAGAGTCAGACACAACTGAGTGACTTTCACTTTCAGAGGTGTATGGTACTATTTCATTTATTTCACTGGTGTTTTAATTTGAAATTACTTAATGACTTATAACAATGATTATGTTTTCATGTGCTTATTTGCCGTTTATATGTCTTCTTCATCAAAATGTCTGTCCAGGTCTTTTGCCCATTTTTAATTTGGATGGTTCATTTTCTTATTGTTGAATTTCAAGAGTTCTGTGTATATTTTGGGTAGCAGCCCTTTCTCAGATGTCTTTTGTAAACATTTTCTCCCAACATATGGCTTGACTTTTATTCTCTTCAAGATAGCCTTTTCACCAAGTGATGCTACAGAAATTTGCCATCCTTAAACAAAAACTAGAAATATAAAAAAGAAAGAAAAGAAAAAAATGTTAACAGAATTCAACTAATTAACAGAATTTAATTATTTTCATTTCATTTCATTTTATTGTTAACAGAATGAAAAGATAAGCTACAAAGTAACAGAAAATATTTGCAAGCTGTGTATGTGACAAAAGTTTATTATATAGAATATATGTAAAGAACTTCCATCACTCAAAAGTAAAAATTTAAATAGAAAATTGGCAAAGACATGAAGAGACATCTAATTAAAGAAGATATAAAGGTACAAATAATTGCATGGAAAGATGTTCAACATCAGCCATTAGGAAAATGCAAATTAAAACCACAGTGAAGCTGAAACAGCATTTCTCAGATGGGACTCAATGTAAGCTCCTTGCAATTCTTTTGTGTATATAACTAAAAGTGGAGTTGCTGGATCATATGGTAATTTTATTTTAAATATATATTTTTTAATATTCCCATTAACAGTGCCCAAGGGTTCCAATTTCTCTACATTTTTGCCAACACTTATTTTTTATTTTGGGGGATGGAGGTACTATCTCATTGTAGTTTTGATTTGCATTTCCCTGAAGGGGACAACAGAGGATGAGATGGCTGGATGGCATCACTGACTCGATGGACGTGAGTCTGAGTGAACTCTGGGAGTTGGTGATGGACAGGTAAGCCTGGTGTGCTGCGATCCATGGGGTCGCAAAGAGTCGGACACGACTGAGCGACTGAACTGAACTGAATCGAGTAGCTAATTATGTTGAGAATCTTTTCATATGCTTATTGACTATTTGTATATCTTTTTGGAGAAATGTCTATTCAAGTCCTTTACCTATTTTTGAATTGAGTTTGTTTTTTGTTTGTTGTTGAGTTTTAGGAGTTTTCTGTATATTCTAGATATTAATCCTTTATCTAATGTATGATTTGCCAACGTTTTCTCCCATTCTGTGGGTTGCCTTTTTACTTTGTTGATACTGTCTTTTGATCCACATTAAAAAATTTTCTCATAAAGTCCAGTTCATCTTGTTACGCCCGAAGTCCGAGTCTCCAAAACTGAGAGAATAAGACGTCCACAGCAATGCAAAAGCAAAAAGGGGTTTATTACTAGCTCGAGCTAGGGCTCAAGTCGCATCCAGTGCAGTGGAGTCAAACAAGATCCCTGAGCCCAGAATTACAGCAGTATTTATAGGTTTAGAACAAAGACAGGGAGTTGGCAAGGGTGGATTGGCTGCAGGGGTTTCCTGGTATTTACTAATTGGCTAATCTTTTCGCGGGCTTCCTTGGGGGATGTCTTTTACATCCTGATAGGCTCAAACCAGGTTACGGGTAGTATGCTGATTGGACAAGTCCTGGCATCCGCAGGATGACCTCACTGGGCAATGACTCAGCTTTTCCCGTGAGGCCTACCTTAGTCCCTGAAGCCTGTCATGGCGTTTGTTAGGTCCCAACAGTCTATTTTGTCTTTTGTTTCTTGTACCTTTGGTATCATATTCAAAAAACAACTGCCAATTCCAACGTCATGAAACTTTGGCCGTATGTTTTCTTCTAAGGGTTTTATAGTTTTAGGCCTTATATTTAAGTCTTGAGTCCATTTTGAGTTCGTTTTGTATATGGTGGTAATAATGAAACTTCATTCTTTTGCATGTAGATACTGAATTTTCCCACCATGTTTTGAAAAGACTGTCTTTTCGCTATTGAATGGTCTTGGCACCCTTGTTGAAAATAACTTGACCATTTATGTGAGGGCTTATTTCTGCACTCTCTAGTCTGTTCCATTAACCTGTCTGTCTGTAATTTATCCCAGTACCACACTGTTTTGATTAATGTAGTAAGTTTTGAAATCAAGAACTTGGTTCTTCTTTTTCAAGACTGTTTTGCCTACTTTGTGTTCCTTGATATTCTATGTGAATTTTAGGATGGGTGCAAAAAAAGTCACTGGGATTTTGATAGAGATTGTGTTAAATCTGTAGTTTGCTTTGAGTAGTACTGACATCATAAATTATTAATTTTTCCAATCCAAAGACACATAGGGTGTCTTTCTATTTATTTTTGTCTTCTACAATTTCTTCTAAAATTTTTTGTAGTTTTCATTGTACAAGTCTTTCAACTCTTTGGATAAGTTAATTCCTAAATTTTTTTGTTCTGTTGTAAATGGTATTTAAAAATTAACTTTTTTTTCAGCTTGCCTATGGGAATAGAGATGCAACTGATTTTTTTGTCTTGACTTTATATCCTATTTTGCTGAATTTGTTTATTATGTCTAATGGGTTTGTGTGTGTGTGTGTGTGTGTTTGGAATCTTTAGGATTTCTACACAGACCATATTATCTGTGATCGAAGATAATTTTACTTTTTCATTCTCAATTTAGATTACTTTTATTTTTCCTTGTGCAGTTGTTTTGTCTGAGTCTTCTAGCACTATGTGAAGTAGAAGTGGCAAAAGTGGACATCTTTGCATCATTCCTACCCTTAGAAGAGAGATCTTCAGTCTGTCACCATGAGTATGACATTAACTGTGGATTTTCACATGTAGCTTTTCTTATATTGTGGTAGTTTCCTTCTAGGCCTAGTTTCTTGTTTGCTTTTGTCATGAATGGGTATTAAATTTTGTCAAGTGCTTTTTCTTCATCAGTTGAGGTGATCATGTGCTTTTCTTTTTTCTCTTAATATGGTGCATTACACTGATGAATTTTTGAATGTTCAACCATCTTTGCCTTCCAGGGATAAATGTCACTTGACTATGGTGTAAAATCCTTTGAATATGCTGCTGAACTTGGTCTGCTAGTGTTTTGTTGAAGATTTTCCCATCAATTTTCATAAGGAATATTGGTCTGTTGTTTCTTTTCTTGTAACGTTTTTGCCTGGCTTTAGTATCAGAGTAATGCTGATTTACCCTGAATGAAAGAATTAGAAATGAATTAGAAAACGTCCCCACTTTAATTTTTTGAAAAGTTTAGTGCTGGTTTTTCTTTAAACGTTTGGTAGAATTCACCAGTGGAGCCATCAGCTGATGGCTTTTTTTTTTTCCCATTTGGAGATTTTTAGATTACTGATTCACTCTCCTTACTTATGTTTCTTTGTGGTTTAGTCTTGGGAGGTTTTGAGTTTCCAGGAATTTGTCTGTTTCAACTAGGTTATCCAATTTGTTGGCAAAAATTACTTCCAGTGCGTGTGTGCTAAGTCGCTTCTGTCATATCTGACTCTTTGCGGCACTGTGGACTGTAGCCCTCCAGGTTCCTCTGTCCATGGGATTCTCCAGGCAAGAAGACTGGAGTGGGTTGCCATGCTTTTCTCCAAGAGATCTTCCCAACCCAGGGATTGAACCCACACCTCTTATGCGTCCTGCATTGGCAGGTGGGTTCTTTACCGCTAATGTCACCTGGGAAGCTCTTACTTATAGTACTGTCTTGTAACAGTTTTTATTTCTCTAGAATTGTCCTCACTTCCATTTCTGATATTAGTCTTGTATTTTTTTAACCCATCTAGTTAAAGATTCGTCAGTTTTCTGTTCCTTATTTTATTTATCTCTGCTCTAATCTATAATTTTCTTCATTCTGCTAGTTTGGGGTTTAGTTTGTTGTTCTTTTACTAGTTCATTAAGTTGTAAAATGAGGTTGTTGATTTGAGATCTTATTCATTAACATAAGCATTTAGAGCTATAAATGTGCCCCTTAGCACTGCTTTCTCTGTGTCCAATAAGTTTTGGTACATTGTGTTTTTGTTGTCAGTCATCTCTAAGTGTATTCTTAGAAATACCTTGTGATTTCTTCTTGATCCACTGACTGTTTAAAGAGAAAAAAGTTTATAATTAAAAGCATACCATCCCCTTTACTAGACAGTAAGTACCATATGGCCAGAGAACGTGTCTATTTTTGAGTCACCAACATATATCTAATACCAAACATAGGACTTGGCACAAAAGAGGTGCTCACATCATAGTGATTAAATAAATGAATAGCTCTAATCACACAAAAATCTATTGTTTAATTTCCACAAACTTGTGATTTTTTTCCAGTTTTCCTTCTGATGATTTTTAACTTCATCCCACTGTTGTCAGAGAACATACTTTGTATGCTGTCTAGTTTTTTAAATCTGTTATGACACTTTAATCTCAATATATGCCTAATGTTTTCTCTATTCTGAGAAATGTTCTATGTGCACTTGAGAAGAATATATATTCTGTTATTGTTAGCTAGAGTGTTTTGTATATCTATTAAATCTGGTTGGCTCATTGGGTTGTTCAAGTCCTCTGTTTCCTTGCTTGTCTTCTTTTTTTTTTTTCTATCCATTATTGAGAGTTGACAGCTCTCCTGGTAGCTCAGTTGGTAAAGAATATGCCTGCAGTGCAGGAGACCCGGGTTTGATCCCTGGGTAGGGAAAATCCCCTGGAGAAGGAAATGGCAAACCACTCCAGTATTCTTGCCTGGAAAATCCCATGGACAGAGGAACCTGGTGGGCTACAGTCCATGGGGTCACAAGGGTCAAACATGACTTAGTAACTAAACCACCAACCATTGAGAGTTAGATATTAAAGATTCCAGCTATAATTGTAGAACTGTCTAGTTTTCCTTTCAATTCTGTCCATTAAAAAAAAAAAATTTTTTTTTTTGGCCAAGCAGAATGTGGAATCTGGTTTCTCAACCAGGGATTGAAACTGCACCCCCTGCATTGGAAGTCTTAACCACTAGACTGACAAAGTCACCCATTCTGTCAATTTTTGCTTCAGAATTTTCATGATCGATTATTAGGTATGTAAATATTTATAATCATTTTATCTTCTTGCTGTATTGAAACTTTTATTAATATATAATATATAACCTTTATTAATATATAATACATTACATATTAATATAATGTTTGTTTCTTGTACTTTTTTAAACTTAAAATCTATTTTATTTGATACTAGTTTAGCCACTCTTGCTCTCTCCTGGTAACTATTTGTGTGGACTATCCTTTTCAAATCTTTCACTTTCAAATCTGTTTCTATCATTGTAGCTAAAACGAGTCTCTTGGGAGTTCTCTGGCAGTCCAGTGGTTAATCAGCTGGTAAAGAATCTTCCTGCAGTGCAGGAGACCTCAGTTCAATCCCTGGGTCAGGTAAGTCCCCTGGAGAAGGGATAGGCTATCCACTCCAGTATTCAGGCCTGGAGAATCCCCATGGACGGAGGTGCCTGACGGGCTACAGTCCATGGGTTTCATAGAGTCAGACACAATTGAACAACTGAGTACAGCACACCGGTGGTTAGGACTTGGCGCTTTCACGGCCATGGTCAGGGTTCAATCCTGGTAGGGAAACCGAGATCCCACAAACCCTGTAGTGTGGCCAAAAAGAATAATAATAAAATAAAAATATTCTCTTGAGTTAGGCAGTGGCAGAGGGAGACAAAGGTGGGCCCCACCAGGCCCCAGCCCAGCCTCCCTCAGTTTGAACCTGCCGGTGGTGGGGACCCTGGTTTCTCAGCACACCCAGCTCCAGGAGCCCCAGAGCCTGTCCTCAGTCCTTCCAAAGCTGCAGTGCCAACCCAGACTCTTGGCAAAGACAGTTGGTAGAACTCAACAAAAATCCAGTAGAAGGCTTTCCAGCAGGTTTGACAGATGACTATGATCTCTATCAGTGGGAAATTCTTACTATTGTTCTTCCTAAAATAAAATTCGTTATAGAAATCTGGTGCCCAAATGTTGATAAAAATGGTGAAACATGCATTGCTATTCTTCGCAAGCCTGAGAAAGATAAATATGGCTATGAAAAACCCGAGGAATGCTGGCTGCCTATGCCCACTATGGAAACCATCATGACTGGTGTCATTTCTATGCTGGTAGACCTTAATGGAGACTCATCTGCTAATACTGATGCTGTGAAAGAATGAAGACAGAAATGGTGACTTAAAATGGAACGTTGGGGGACTTTCCTGGTGGTCCAGTGGCTAACACTCCATGCTTTCACTTCAGGAGGCCCGGGTTTGATCCCTGGTCAAGGAACTAGATCCCGCATGCCACAACTAAGACCTGAAACAGTAAAATGAATTAATTTTAAAAAAGGAAAGTTGCCTGCTGTGTAAGGAAAAGCCAAGAGACTGCTTTTGAGTGACATTTATTCAACAGCTGTAACTTCACTTATTTCAGACTCCAGTTGAGAAACATGGCACTATTTTCCTTGCACTCTACCCACCTATTGCTGGACTTCTGTTGTAACAAGTTGGCAAATAATAGCTAGAACTGGGCTGCAATAAAACATGCCAGTATCAATGTTGACAAGAGCTTAAAAAGTGCCGACTTACAGATAATTATGCATTTCGAATTCTAATGAACTGCTTTAACCTTCAGGAAGAACTGTAAAGACTTGTACATAGTACAATATGATCCAGATAGTATACATGTGTTTATGTACATCCACAAATATACCTTGTACCAGATGATGTTTTCTTGTAGTAGAATAAGAATCACATAAATTCTGAAAGATTTTAGCAGGTTTTCTTTCCCTATTGTTTCTTATCAGTTTTAAAAGATTCCTTAAGGCAAGTCAGATGAAAGGCAATTAGGACTAAAAGTTTCCATTTAATTTCCTTTTTTAAAAATGTATGGGGATGGTGTATGGTGTATGGGGATGATCTGGAGGGAAGATGTGGGGTGGGAGGTGGGAGGGGGGTTCATGTTTGGGAGTTCGTGTAAAAAAATAAATAAATACAAAAAATAAAAAAATAATAAAAAATAAAAGAGAAAAAAAAATAAATTAACTAATTTAAAAAAATGTATGGGAATATTTATTAACATATTTCTTCAGGCAAATCATCTACAGTAGTAACTTGAAAACAGTTCTAGCAGAATTGTGGAATGTCTATTTACAAATGCACTGGACAAAGCAGTAGTTACAAAAAATCTCAGCCTTGGCAGGGTGATGGATCAGGCATAGAAATAATTCTTTCCATATCTATAATTAAAGCACATATTTTTTAATGTTTGCATCTTCAGTTCAGTTCAGTCACTCAGTCATGTCCGACTCTTTGCGACCCCGTGGACTACAGCACGGCCAGGCCTCACTGTCTATCAGCAACTCCCGGAGTTTACTCCTTCCAGTCTGTGATGCCATCCAACCATCTCATCCTCTGTCGTCCCCTTCTCCTCCCGCCTTCAATCTTTCCCAGCATCAGGGTCTTTCTAATGAGTCAGTTCTTTGCATCAGGTGGCCAAAGTATTGGAGTTTCAGCTTCAGCATCAGTTTCCTTTAGGACGGACTGGTTGTATCTCCTTGCAGTCCAAGGGACTCTCAAGAGTCTTTTCCAACACCACAGTTCAAAAGCATCAATTCTTCAGCGCTCAGCTTTCTTCACAGTCCAACTCTCACATCCATACATGACTACTGGAAAAACCGTAGCCTTGACTAGGGGGACCTTTGTTGGCAAAGTAATGTCTCTGCTTTTTAATATGCTATCTATGTTGGTCATAACTTTCCTTCCAAGGAGCAAGCGTCTTTTAATTTCATGGCTGCAGTCACCATCTGCAGTGATTTTGGAGCCCAAAATCACTTAAATATCTTAACATAATATGTTTCCATCTTAAACATAATAAAAAAAATTCAAACATGTGGACCAATCACTGCTGTGAAGCATCATCGTCAGGGTTTTACCCACAACGCCCGATCAGGCACTGAGAGAATATCTTCTCAAAGGAGCTGGAGTTACTTTCTCCCAATTGCATATTGCTTTATGTAGATTTCTCAGGACTTCTTTCTGAACATTAATCAATGATATTTCTTACATTTGGTGTATAAACTAGAGAAAGTCATTTGTAAAGTGTTACAATACTACCTACTCCAAATTAGCTTCACTGGTAGCTCAGACAGTAAAGCGTACAATGCGGGAGACCCGGGTTCGATCCCTGGGTCAGAAAGATCCGCTGAGGAAGGAAATGGCAACCCACTCCAGTATTCATGCCTGGAAAATCCCATGGACTGAGGAACCTGGTAGGCTACAGTCCATGGGGTCGCAAAGAGACGGCTTGACTGAGTGACTTCACTTTCACTCCGAATTATCTACTAGCAGGTGGGATGAAAGAAAACTGTTTCACAAATTAATTAAAAAAAAACCCTAACAACTCTATTTTGGTTTATAGTATCTCAATTTTAGGAGTAATATTATCAACTTCTTGATTACCTGTACAAATTGATGGGAAAAAACCACAGGTCTATAGATTACAATGAGTAATCCAAAAACTTTTCAAATGCATTCACCTGATTGTTTTCCAGAATATCTAAGTTTTGTTATATAATAAATATTTTCTAACAAAATCAACGTGTTTTAATTTCCTTTAAACCATCCAGGCTTCATTAAACTCTTTTCACTTACTAAACTTCTGTATCTTCTTTGTTTTGACACACTCTTCTTTGCTCTTATCTCTTCTGTATGTCAGGAAGTTTTCATTTAGTTCAATACTGAACTACTCAATAAGCAGCTACTTGACTTTTTTTTCTTTTTTTGCTGCACCACCTGGCATGTAGGATTTTCGTTTTCCGACCAGGATCAAACCTGCCCCCTGCAGTGGAAGCCCGGAGTCCCAACCACTGAACCACCAGGCAAGTCACAACTACTTGATCTTTAATGATAACTTTAGAGGAGTGGTCCTCACCAGGTGCTTTGCTGCTGCTGCTGCTGCNTTCCAAGGAGCAAGCGTCTTTTAATTTCATGGCTGCAGTCACCATCTGCAGTGATTTTGGAGCCCAAAATCACTTAAATATCTTAACATAATATGTTTCCATCTTAAACATAATAAAAAAAATTCAAACATGTGGACCAATCACTGCTGTGAAGCATCATCGTCAGGGTTTTACCCACAACGCCCGATCAGGCACTGAGAGAATATCTTCTCAAAGGAGCTGGAGTTACTTTCTCCCAATTGCATATTGATTTATGTAGATTTCTCAGGACTTCTTTCTGAACATTAATCAATGATATTTCTTACATTTGGTGTATAAACTAGAGAAAGTCATTTGTAAAGTGTTACAATACTACCTACTCCAAATTAGCTTCACTGGTAGCTCAGACAGTAAAGCGTACAATGCAGGAGACCCGGGTTCGATCCCTGGGTTCCCAATTGCATATTGCTTTATGTAGATTTCTCAGGACTTCTTTCTGAACATTAATCAATGATATTTCTTACATTTGGTGTATAAACTAGAGAAAGTCATTTGTAAAGTGTTACAATACTACCTACTCCAAATTAGCTTCACTGGTAGCTCAGACAGTAAAGCGTACAATGCAGGAGACCCGGGTTCGATCCCTGGGTCAGAAAGATCCGCTGAGGAAGGAAATGGCAACCCACTCCAGTATTCATGCCTGGAAAATCCCATGGACTGAGGAACCTGGTAGGCTACAGTCCATGGGGTCGCAAAGAGACGGCTTGACTGAGTGACTTCACTTTCACTCCGAATTATCTACTAGCAGGTGGGATGAAAGAAAACTGTTTCACAAATTAATTAAAAAAAAACCCTAACAACTCTATTTTGGTTTATAGTATCTCAATTTTAGGAGTAATATTATCAACTTCTTGATTACCTGTACAAATTGATGGGAAAAAACCACAGGTCTATAGATTACAATGAGTAATCCAAAAACTTTTCAAATGCATTCACCTGATTGTTTTCCAGAATATCTAAGTTTTGTTATATAATAAATATTTTCTAACAAAATCAACGTGTTTTAATTTCCTTTAAACCATCCAGGCTTCATTAAACTCTTTTCACTTACTAAACTTCTGTATCTTCTTTGTTTTGACACACTCTTCTTTGCTCTTATCTCTTCTGTATGTCAGGAAGTTTTCATTTAGTTCAATACTGAACTACTCAATAAGCAGCTACTTGACTTTTTTTTCTTTTTTTGCTGCACCACCTGGCATGTAGGATTTTCGTTTTCCGACCAGGATCAAACCTGCCCCCTGCAGTGGAAGCCCGGAGTCCCAACCACTGAACCACCAGGCAAGTCACAACTACTTGATCTTTAATGATAACTTTAGAGGAGTGGTCCTCACCAGGTGCTTTGCTGCTGCTGCTGCTGCTGCTGCTGCGTCGCTTCAGTCGTGTCCGACTCTGTGCGACCCCATAGACGGCAGCCCCCCAGGCTCCCCGTCCCTGGGATTCTCCAGGCAAGAACACTGGAGTGGATTACCATTTCCTTTTCCAGTGCATGAAAGTGAAAAGTGAAAGTGAAGACGCTCAGTCGTGTTCGACTTGTAGCGACCCCATGGACCACAGCCCACCAGGCTCGTCCGTCCATGGGATTTTCCAGGCAAGGGTACTGGAGTGGGTTGCCATTGCCTTCTCCACCCCATCTCTCGGATTGGACATAGTAATAACATTTTTCCTTGTTGAGAGCTCTTTTCAGTCATTATCCCCAAGAACAAACAAGAGTTGGTTCTAAATTCAATTCAGATTTAAAATTATTAAAATTTACCCCAAACAATACAAAATTTGGTTTTATTTTTGCCCTTCAGTTACCCAGTGAGAAGTCTGGATAAATAAAGAATGCACAGCTATAGCTTTCTATTTAACTTCTATGTTTGCCATTTAAAATGCTGTTTACCCTCAAACCCTTCTCCTTCTTCATATTCCTTTGCCTCTATTCTATACTGCAGGTTTTTTTTCTCACCTATTGTAAGAGAAATTGTGATGTCTATTTTCATGCAATTTGATTTTGAAATTTTGTCACCTGATGTAGTGAGTTCTTCCAAAATAAAAATTTTTTTTCCAATAAAATTTTAAAAAGTAAAATGAAATAAAATGATCCTCTTGCAAATAGCGTATAGTTGGGTTGTGTTTTTTACCCATCCTGCCAATCTTTGTCTTGACTGGAGAGTTTAATCTATTTACATTTAATAAATTACATTTAAAATAATTACTTTTAGCAGCAGCAGCAGCAGGAGGGACTTCCCTCATTTTGCAATTTTTTTCTATTTCCCTTATAGCTTTTGTTCCTCATTTCTTGTGGTTACTTCTTTTGCATAACTTTTTGTAGTGAAACATTAAAATTTCTCTCTTGTTTCTTTTTGGGTATATTCTTTTTTTCTTTTGCCAGACCTTGCCATACATGGGATCTTAATTCCCCAATAAGGGACTGAGGCTGTGTCTTATGCAGTGGAAGCATGGCGTCTTAACCACTGGACTGCCAGCAAAGTCCCTTGTGTATATTCTTTAGCTCTTTTCTTTGTGGTTACCATGGAGATTATATTTAACATCCTAAAGTTATAACACTCTAATTTGAATTTATACTAAACTTACCTTCAATAGCATATAAAAACTCTGCTCCTTTAACAGCTCTGTTCTCACCCCTTTCAGTTGTTTATTACAAAATTTTATCTTTATACATTGTAATGGTTATTTTTTACCATAAAAAGAAACTAACAGTTGGTGCATGCAATAAGCTGAATAAATCTCCAAAATTATGCTGAGTGAAAAAAGCCAATCTCAGAAAGTTACATACTGTATGATTCCATTTATATAACATTCTTGAAATCACAAAGTTATAGAAACGGAAAACAGATTAGTGGTTGTCTGAGGTAAGAGGGAGTTAGGGGTAGGGTAAGAGGGTAGGTAGGGAAGTGGGTGTGGCTGTAACAGGACAACATGAAATATCCTTGTGGTGATGGAACTACTGTATCTGGGCTGTATCAATGTCAATATCCTAGTTGTGATATTGTGTTATACTTTGCCAAGAGGTGATGGGACCAGATGCCATGATCTTAGTTTTCTGAATGTTGAGTTTTAAGCCAAATTTTTCACTCTCCTCTTTCACTTTCATCAAGAGGCTCTTTAGTTCTTCACTTTCTGCCATAAGGGTGGTGTCACCTGCATATCTGAGGTTANATGATCTTAGTTTTCTGAATGTTGAGTTTTAAGCCAAATTTTTCGCTCTCCTCTTTCACTTTCATCAAGAGGCTCTTTAGTTCTTCACTTTCTGCCATAAGGGTGGTGTCACCTGCATATCTGAGGTTATTGATATTTCTCCCAGCAGTCTTGATTCCAGCTTGTGCTTCATCTGGCCTGGAATTTCGCATGATGTACTCTGCAAATAAGTTAAATAAGCAGGGTGACAATATACAGCCTTGATGTACTCCTTTTCCAATTTGGAATCAGTCTGTTGTTCCATGTCCCGTTGTAATTGTTGTTTCTTGACCTGCATACAGATCTCTCAGGAGGCAGGTAAGGTGGTCTGGTATTCCCGTCTCTTTAAGAACTTTCCACAGTTTGTTGTGATCCACTTTGATGTAGTCAATAAAGCAGAATAGACGTTTTTCTGGAACTCTCTTGCTTTTTCCATGATCCAGTGGATTTTGGCAATTTGATTTCTAGTTCCTCTGCCTTTTCTAAATCCAGCTTGAACATCTGGAAGTTCATGGTTCATGTACTGCTGAAGCCTGGCTTGGAGAATTTTGAGCATTACTTTACTAGCATGTGAGATGAGTGCAACTGTGTGGTAGTTTGAACATTCTTTGGCATTGCCTTTCTTTGGGATTGGAGTAAAAATTGACCTTTTCCAGTCCTGTGGCCACTGCTGAGTTTTCCAAATTTGTTGGCATATTGAGTGCAGCACTTTCACAGCATCATCTTTTAGGATTTGAAATAGCTCAACTGGAATTCCATCACCTACGCTAGCTTTGTTTGTAGTTATGCTTCCTAAGGTCCACTTGACTTCACATTCCAGGATGTCTGGCTTTAGGTGAGTGATCACACCATCATGGTTATCTGGGTCATGAAGGTCTTTCTTGTATATTTCTTCTGTGTACTCTTGCCACCTCTTCTTCTGCTTCTGTTCTGTTAGGTCCATATTTCTTCTGCTTCTGTTCTGTTAGGTCCATATTTCTTCTGCTTCTGTTCTGTTAGGTCCATCTTCTGCTTCTGTTAGGTCCATACCATTTCTGTCATTTATTGTGCCCATCTTTGCATGAAATGTTCCCTTGGTATCTCTAATTTCCTTGAGGAAATCTCTACTCTTTCCCATTCTATTATTTTCCTCTATTTCTTTGCATTGATCACTGAGGAAGGCTTTCTTATCTTCCTTGCTGTTCTTTGGAACTCTGCATTCAAATGGGTATATCTTTCCTTTTCTCCTTTGCCTTTAGCTTCTTTTCTTTTCTCAGCTATTTGTAAGCCCTCCTCAGACAACCATTTTGCCTTTTTGCATTTCTTTTTCTTGGGGATGGTCTTGATCACTGCCTCTTGTACAATGTCTTAAACCTCCATCCATAGTTCTTCAGGGACTGTGTCTACCAGATTTAATCCCTTGAATCTATTTGTCACTTCCACTGTATAATCGTAAGTGATTTGATTTAGGTCATACCTGAATGGTCTAGTGGTTTTCCCTACTTTCTTCAATTTAAGTCTCAACTTGGCAATAAGTTCATGATCTGAGCCACAGTCAGCTCCCAGTCTTGTTTTTGCTGACTGTACTGCTGCTGCTGCTAAGTCACTTCAGTCGTGTCTGACTCTGTGTGACCCCA
>SJYX01015063.1:32725-79945 GCA_006410675.1 Oreotragus oreotragus | reverse complement strand
ACAGTTGGTACTATGGGAAGAACCTGCGTTTTCACTCCAGTCTAACCTTGGGCTATTTCAGTGCTAGCTGCTTCTGTCAATTTGTTACTGATCTCAGTGTGACTCCGCCAAGTCAGTTGCTTTCCCTGAGCTATTTTTCTAGTCTGTGGAATAGAAATTCATCCATCTTACAGATGTGATGAGTGGATTAATTGTGGTGCTGGAAACCAAAGAGCTTTGTTGACTCTAAAGCTGTGGCATGTAGACTTTAGGATATCAGGGAACAGGGTACTTTGCAAAAAGAATGAGCAGCTTTTAATTTGACAAATAAGGATATTAAACCATGTCCCAAACCTACTAAACAAAACCGTTTAGCTGTCACCTTTCACTTAGAAGAATCACAGTGAAAGAGTTGAAAGGGCATGAGTTATGAATAAAGTAAAGAGCTTTCCAAGAGTGGCCACATGCCAACTTCATGTCAGTCTCTTCACCCTTTCTCCAGATAGCTCAAAGGCAAGTTTTTGGCAACTGCTGCTAAGCAGCATTGGAACTTTTAGTGTTGTGGGATGTCTCTGCTTGTCAACTTTTAAGGCACTTAGAGCCTTAAGCACCATTCAGCCTGCTCAGACGGTAAAGCGTCTGTCTACAATGCGGGAGACCCGGGTTCAGTCCCTGGGTTGGAAAGATCCCCTGGAGAAGGAAATGGCAATCCACTCCAGGACTATTGCCTGGAAAATCTCATGGTCAGAGGAGCCTGGTAGGTTACAGTCCATGGGGTCACAAAGAGTTGGACACGACTGAGTGACTTCACTCAATGCTCATTGAAGGCTCTGCTCTCCAGGTTATCCTGGCCAGGCAGTATGGCTCTGAAGGCAGATTCACCTTCACCTCCCATACCCCTGGTGAGCATCAGATCTGTCTTCACTCCAATTCCACCAAGTTCTCTCTCTTTGCTGGAGGCATGCTGGTAAGTGGACCCATGTTGGATTCTCTCAACCTATAGCTCATCAAGACGGGGAACTGGTGGTACTGTAGGTGACTATGTCAGATTTTGTGTCTCTTAATACACCTAGGTTTCCAGTGAACATTAAGGGGGTGGTTGCAGAGCTTTCTGTATATACTTTGGTGAGAGCATCAGCTAAGGCTTATTCTTGCTTTTGGGCCTAGAGCCCCATAGGGCCAGATACTGAGGAGGCCTCAGCCAGTGCTGGCTAAATGAACAAATGAAGAAAGGTGGTAGGACCAGCTGTTAAGCACTGGCAGGAAGACAGAGCAGGGCTACCTGATTCTCCCAGCCTTCCTTATCTTGTCTGTCTCCAGAGAGTTCACCTGGACATCCAGGTAGGTGAACATGCCAACGACTATGCAGAAATTGCTGCCAAAGACAAGTTGAGTGAGCTGCAGCTACGAGTGCGACAGCTGGTTGAGCAAGTGGAGCAGATCCAGAAAGAGCAGAACTACCAGCGGGTGAGTAGCTGGGCCAGGAGCGGTGGGCCTCTTCCCAGAGGCTGCCCACTGGCTTAGCCAGGAGTTGCACACCAGTTTCATATAAATCCAAGGGACTTCTCTGTCTGTGCTGCACTGCCAGCCTAAAAGGGATGGGTATTACTAACTGTACTTTGTAACCGAGAAAACAGTCTCTTAAGAGGCTGTCATTGTCTTATTAGGAGCCACACAAAGTGACAGAGCAGGAATTGATACTAACACCTTGGGTGTTCTTTCCATGGTTCTCAATGCTCCCAGGATTAGGGGTTTCAAACTCACTTGTGTCCCAGAGCCCAGCCTGTACCATGAATGGATCTGTGACTGTAAGGACTGGTAGAATAACAACCTATCTAAATAGGAAGAGCTGCTGTTGTCAGCTGAGGACAGCATTGCAGAATTGCTCGCTCAGGTTTTAAGAGATACTTAGAGGTCCAGGTTTGGGGTTTTCTTTATGTAAAAAATTCTGAGTTTTAAATGTCTAAACATTGTGTGAGCCTACAAAATACATGTGTGGGGTTAATTCAGCCCCTGGACCACCAATTTGCAACCTGTGCACACAGTATGCAAGGAGCAGTTTGGGAGACCCAGGCAGAGGGATTTCTGAGTGTCCCAGGACAGCTCTGTCTGATAGGGTAATGCTACAGCCACTTTACCACTCCTCCAGGCATCACGGTAGGACCAGGTGAGGGCTATGCCTGACAGATGAGCCAATGGACCTGGGAGAAATGAGTGGGTTACCCAGGGGCATATGGCTGGTGAGGATGAAGACAATTCGTTCCCAGGTGGTGTGGTTTTTTTTCAGACACTTGCAGCTGGAACCTGGGCAAAGTTAGTTGGTCCTGGGGCATTCTCTGGAGAGGGAACCCAGTGGTTTCTAGTGGCCCAGATGAGGCCCAGCCAACTCAGGCTTCTCTTCTGTTTTCCCTTCCCACAGTGGCGAGAGGAACGCTTCCGGCAGACCAGTGAGAGCACCAACCAAAGGGTGCTGTGGTGGTCCATCCTACAGACCCTCATCCTTGTAGCCATCGGTGTCTGGCAGATGAGACACCTCAAGAGTTTCTTTGAAGCCAAGAAGCTGGTGTAGCCATCCCAGGCTTCCCAGGCCAGCCTTCCTCCTTGGCTGGGGAAGAAAGGACCTCCTGGACTGACTTCTCTCTGGCAGGAGGACTGGTTTCCAGCCATGGGTATTTGGAGGGGAGAGGGGCCACAGCCCAAGCCGAGGGCAGCAGCTTGGCTGGCTAATACTGAGCAAGTGGTTGGGTAAATGCCTGCCCCCTCCCCTGGGCCCTTTGCAGTAATCTGGTGAAGCCACCAGGAGCCCTACTGACACCTCAGAATCACAGTGTTACTGATCAGGGATGTGAGCCTGTTGTCTGGGGTGACTGGGGGGAGGGGAGCGGATGGGCAAGCCAGTCTTCCTTTGCTAACTTGGAATTTTGACTAGGTTGGGGCATAGCTGTGATTCCCTGCCACCCAGGAAACCTCACTATTCCCTCCTTGGGCCTAGACCCAGCCTGCTGATCTGGGGTGTGTGTCAATTGAGGGTGGGGTATAGGGAGTTGCAACGTGGGAAAGTAGCCCTGAGGTTGTCCCCAGGTTCTTTACGTGGTGGTTCTTTTGGGGACTAAAGAAACTGGGGTCAGGCCAAGCAGAGGCTTTGGTGCTGGTTGGGGATGGGGCCTGCAGAGTCTTAGTTACTGATTTCATTTTCAATAAGTCTAGGTTTGTTACATTGGTTTCCCAATAAAAAAAAAAAATTGACTTCTTGTCCCGTGTAAAGTTACTCTACTGCCAGTGGTCATAGCACTGTAGGGTGCTTGAGGGAATGTCAAGTTTTTCCAGTGGGCAAAGCACTTCACATTCTAAGGCTAGTACCCACCTGTGGACTTCATTCCTTTCATCCTCTCCATACCTTCTAGTGGCCGTGGGTGGTGGTCTTGCCCAAAATCATGCAACAAGTAAGTCACGCAGTTGGTGCTAAAATCCACACCATTTCTTCTGTGCATTTGCCATCTCACCAACCTTTCCAAAGCAGGTGGACAAAATTGTTCTGGTGCTTCAAAAAAGTGACCAGTTAGTGAAGGTAGTGTGCTGATGGGCTTAACCAATAGCATGGAATCTCAACAAGGACTTTGAAGGAGACGAAGGATTCTGATAAAAGAAGGCGGACAGGGGTGATTGAAGGGAACAGAGGCAAACAGCTGGTGTGGAGATAGACAGGCATTGTTTCAGCTAGAGTTTAGGGGGCAATGAGAAAGCTGGAAAGGAAAGTTGATTAGTATTAGAAAGTTGAATCCCAAGTAAGAGATTTGGACATTGCCAAGTGTTCAACAGTTTTGAGTATTAGAACCCTATGAAAATAAATATGAGGAAGGTTAATTTCCTTGTGGCTCAGCCATAAAGAATCCTCTGGCCAGTGCAGGAGATCTGAGTTTGATCCCTTGGTCGGGCAAATCCCCTGGAGAAGGAAACAGAACCCACTTCTTGCCTGGGAAATCCTATGGACTGAGGAGCCTGGCAGGGTACAGTCCATGGGTTTGCAGAGTCAGACATGATTTAGTGACTAAACAACAATAAACTATGTAATGAGATGGGGTGGGAAGGCAAGTTTGGTGACTACTTGAACTGCAGGAGAATGTAGTCTGAACACATACTGCCACCTAGACCTCCACATTTAGGGAGAAAAAAACAGCTTTAAATGACAGAAAAACTGTGACGATAGTTAACTTCATTGCTGACATCATTCAGTAGTATGGTATATTTGTTAAAAATGAATTAACCAGTAGGGATGTGCTCCTTTCAGTCATATTGGACCCTGAGCCTGCCCGCGGGGTATTTCCCAGGCAAGAATACTGGAGTGGGTTGCCATTTCCTTCTCCAAGGTGAACCAATACGGATAGTACATGATTTATGCCCACTTCCTTAGCTGTTAACCTTGTGTCTTTTTTTGTTCCAAGAGCTCATGTAGGATATATGATTGTTAAATTTAGTTGTCTTCTCATTGGGCCCTTCTTGGCTGTGACAGTTTCTCAGACTTCCCTTGTTTATTGACTTCACAGTTTTCAGGAGTTCAGGTATTTTGTAGAATTTCTCTGAATTGCAATTGCTCTGATGTTTTTCTCATGATTAGACTGGGGTCCTGGGTTTTTGAAAGAGCACAGAAAGTGTCATTCTCATCCCATCATATTAAGGGTACTAATTATCAACATGACTGGATATCACAGTTTACAATTAGTTAAGGGGCTTCCCTGTGGCTCAGTGGTGAGGAATTTCCCTGTCAATACAAGAAACATGGGTTCGATCCCTGATCTGGGAAGATTCCACTTGCTAAGGAGCAACTAAGCCCATGTGCCACAACTATTGCGCCTGTACTCTAGAGCCTGGGAGCCCCAGCTACTGAAGCCCGAGTGCCCTAGAGCCTGTGCTCGGAACAAGAGAGGCCACTGCAGTGAGAAACCTCACAACACAGCTGGAGAATAGCTCCCGCTTATTATGGCAACCAGATAAAAGGTCAAGCAACAGCGAAGGCCCAGCACAGTCAAAAATAAAATCAGTTTAAAAATTATTAATTTGGGTTTTTACATGAAATCTCATTTCCTGAGGTAGATCTAATACTAGAGAGGCTTCATTCTGAGATGACAACAATTAGCTGGACTGAGGAGTCCCCTTAAGGTGAGCTTGTGCTTTCCAGGCCAGTCCCACCTCCCAGTTTCCATCACTGGCCTTACCTGACTGGTCTCTGCAGGGGTCACCCTTGCCTTTGTCATCAGCTAAATCAAAGCTGGATTTGTCAAGGTTTTAGTATGAAGTACGGTGACCTGGCAGAGCTCAGCAGGAAGGGACCAGTGGGTTGTATGCTGGGTTAAAGGGAGAAAGGGGGCTGCTGGGAATGATTAATTTCCTATGCATAGTGAAGTCCTCTCAGAACCAGTACTTGAGATCATAGACTGTGCAACCAAACTACCTGGGCTTATATTCTGAACTATCTCTTCATGACTTAGTTCACTCGTTAAAAAGGGCATAAGTACAATACATATAAAGACAGAGATAGCAGTAGTAAAGCATTTGGAAAATGAGTGGCACACAGTAAGAACTCAATTGATGTTATTAGCTATTTATTAGAAACTTTAAAGTTTGCCTGGAAGAACAGAGGAGATCAAGTCTAGTAACTTTCCCGTTCTCTTTTCCTAGGTGGAAAGCTGGCCCAGGCAGGGGCTAAGTTCCCACTGTTGACAAGGCCAATATGGGAAGTCAATTTTACTCCCTTCTTCAGTTCTCAACTCAGTTCCACGAAATACTCCTCCCCTGGATGACAGCTGTCATTTATATAGCATTGATGATTGTGTCCATCACTGTACCAAGTGTGTGCATTTCTCCTTTAATCCTCACAGCAACCATATATATCAGGAACTGCCCCAAGACACAAGCAAACTAGGAGAGTCAGGTTTCAAATCCAGCCAATCTGTCTTTAATACCAGTCTCCAAACTACTACTTGAGGTAGTAGGCTGAACGCAAGACAGCCTTGAACTTGGCCCTGCCCACCTCCAAGCTTGCTGCGGACAAAGAATTTGGAAAAATGACTGGCACATAGTAAGAACTTAGGGTGACGGCGCGACTACTCAGACGCGCTCCCCGCCTTCCCCTGGGAAGAAGAGGAAGATGAAGATTATCCCAGGGCGCTGGTTTGGAAATCTGGAGTTTAAATCCAGTCCCAGCCCCTTGACTTGAGCGCTCTCCGGGGCCTCAACCTCTTGAGACCTCCAGCGGTCCCCGGAAGGAAGTTACCAGTTCAGGCGGTTGCGCGTTCACATCTTTCTTCGAACGCGGAACCTTTGACATCACAGCTTCGGGGAGCAGACGGCGTAGACGGAGCAACGGACCCAACGGACCAAGGGGCGGGGCGGACGGGCTTAGGCGGGGCGGGAGGCGGAGGCGCCGCGTAGGCCAGGGAGGCCGGGCTGGCCCGGCTTGGTAGCTCTGTCCCCATGTGCCGCCGCCTCCCCCAACGATGTTCCCCTCCCGGAGGAAAGCGGCGCAACTGCCCTGGGAGGACGGCAGGTGAGCTCGGCGGCCGGCCCGGTCCCCGTCCTCCCGGGTGCCAGTTCTTTCCGGGCCACCGCGAGGAATCTAGGAGCCCGAGGCCGTTGTGACTCCGTCTCTGCGGGGCTCTCTGAGGGTCTGTGTTTCTCCTTGGGGGTCTCTCTCTGTATTTGGGTTTCTGTTGCTCTCTGTGTGCGTCTTTGGCTCTACCAGTCTCCGTCACTCAGCAGGTCTGTGTTTCTCCTTTGATTTCCCTTTGTGAGTCTCTGTCCCTCTGTGCGAGTCTCTCTCGTTATGAGTCTCTGTGTTTTTCCACTGACTTCAATTATTATGCGGGTCTTAAGAGTCCGTTAACCTTTCTCAATGGATCTCTTGTCTGTCCCTGGTTTCAGAAGGTCTGTATTTCGTTTCTCTGGTCTCTGCCTCCCCCATCACATGCCTGTAGACTCAGACCCTACACTTGTGCTTCCCCATTCTTTGCTGAGCCCCCAGAAGAATACACCAGACAGAAGCTCTGTGCTCTGCCTTGCTGGCCACTGCCTGGCTGGGGCTGAATTCTCCTCAGACTTAACATTAGTTCATTTCCGGTGCAGCTGTACTTGAATGTGGCCTGCCCCGTGTGTTAGGTGTGGGGTTGACCCAGACCTTAGTTAGTGGTTGTCACTAAAGCAGAATGGAGATGAGCTGTTTGGCCTTAAGGTTGGAAGGGACGCCCAGACTTCAGTCTTGAGGTGTACCCTCAAGTCTTCTCAGAACACATGGTAGTGGCTCTAGCCTGGTGAATGACACCTCTTTTCCTGTATGTCTGTTAAGTTTGCCCAAAGGTGCCCAGAGACTTTGGAATATAGTGGGCACAAGTCTCTATCTTTGGGAATTTTTCAGACTTGCTGTTGAAGTAAGAAGACAGGAATGTAGTAGAAAGCCTAGACTGTGGATTTAGGCCTGGACCAGAATCATCTTTAATAGCCATGTGACCAGAGCCAACTTAATCTTCCTTCTCAGCTCTTCCATCTCTGAAACGGATCATAATATCTCTTCTGCAGGTCTATATGAAGATATAAAGGAGATCACACATATTTTAAAGTCTTGACACTATGCTTGGCACAGAGAAGGTGCCAGTTATCTTCCAGTTACTTTTGCAGTTTGCTGCTAAGTCACTTCAGTCGTGTCCGACTCTGTGCGACCCCATAGACGGCAGCCCACTAGGCTCCCCCGTCCCTGGGATTCTCCAGGCAGGAACACTGGAGTGGGTTGCCATTTCCTTCTCCAGTGCATGAAAGTGAAAAGTAAAAGTGAAGTCGCTCGGTCGTGTCTGACTCTTAGCGACCCCATGGACTGCAGCCTACCAGGCTCCTCCATCCATGGGATTTGCCAGGCAGGAATACTGGAGCCGGGTGCCATTGCCTTCTCTGGGGTGCCATTGCAGTTTGGAGGTGCTGTAATCAGAGCAGCTGAGTATTCAAACCTGTGTCACTAAGGTTTGTGTGAGGGAAGAAAGGAAAGGTTATGGAGAATTTCCATTTCCTAATTTCTTCCTAAGAATTTTAGGAAGATAACCATATTCCACAAAACTTTACTGGTATCACTTCATGCTTTTGACACAGGGCTACAAAGATCCATGCAACAGATGCATACTGAGGTAGCAGTTAAGAGTGTTGGCTCTGGAAACAGCCTGTCTGGGTTTGAATCACCCTCTTATTAGCTTTGGACACATACTGATGAAGGAGACAAAACCTCATCTGGTCTGCCTCCCCACCTCCAGGAACAGGGTTGCCTGGGCCTGGTAGCTGCTGAGACTGCAGATCTGGAGTTTGCCACCAGGTGGCACCAGGAGCAATTGTCAGTGTTCACTGTCCTGAGGAATTGGGATTCAGCTCTGAATTCAGTTGTTCAGTGATTTGGGCCCTTGCAGCAAAGGAAGAGAGTGTCCGGGGGAATGTGATCCTAGTAGGAAGGGAACGCTGGACCAAGGGGGTAGAAGGTGAAAGTGCGTGGAGTGCCCAATCCATGCCATACCCCTGGATAATAGTCACTGCTTCTTCTCCCAAAGGTGGGGTATTTCCTCATGTCCATCTCCCCGGTCTCTACCCCACCCCCAGCAAGAGCCCAGAGGGAGAAGCTATAGAGGTTCCAGCCTTCCCAGGCCAATAGCAGGATTGGCCTCTGCTCCTCCCCAGCGGAAACCCCCACCACGTGACAATGGGGGGTAAGTCCGAAGTCCTGCAAGGTTGTCTTGCCACGCTCCCTCTCTGCTGTGTGTGGGACCTGGGCCTGGCGTCAGGGTTGCTTCCAGTTGGCAGTTGTGCCTCTGGAGAGAGACAGGAGTTGGTCTGGCTTTAGTGTGTGACAAGCATGCCCTGAATGCTTGATCCCTTCCTGTAACTCACTTAGCAAGCCCTCTGCTGTACGACTTGTGCTGAGTACACAGCTGTGGATCTGATTACCTGTGAAGAAGACAGGCAGGGACACAGGCGATTTCAAAACTCTTCAATGCTCCAAGGAGGGCAGTACCAGATACTCCAGGAGCACAACGGAGGGAGTACGCGTCTCAGTCTGTTGTGTATGTGGGCCTAGGGGGTGCCAGTGCTGGCCGCGACATTGGAGTTTGGCCTTGAAGGATCAGTGGGGTGCTTCCAGGCAGATGAAGTAAGGAAAGCCATTTTAGGCAGAAGCAGCAGACTCTGTGAGGGCTAGAGCAGGAAGGAATATGGTGAGTGGAGAAACGGAATTGCTCAGTGTGTAGCACTGGGTGAGTGGCAGGAGCATCTGGAGATGGGGCCAGGTTACAGAGGGGTTTGACTGTCAGATCATGGAGTTTGCCCATTATCTTGTAAACAGGAAGATAGTCCATGAGATTTGGAGAGGTCTGAACAGGGCAAGGACCAGGTGAGACTTGAACTAAAAGATAGGCAGTGTGTGAGGGAAGAACAAAGGGTACTTAGGAGGTAGAATCCATATGCTCTGGTAGTTAATTGATAATTCTCAGAAGTTATAAAGTAAATTGCTTTGCTGATTATTTCAGAAGACAGGAAGCTGCGATTTTCTTGGATTCCTTAGTTCCTTCACTGCCCTCAGGAACTTCCAGAGAGGGGCAAAGAAACCAGATGACTTCCATCCATTTATGTGTTTTTCCCAGAACTGCCCCAGACTGTAAGATAGTCTGTTGTTTTTCCACCTTCGGAAAGGTGCCTGGGTGCTGTTCCCAGCTCCCAGCTTTCTTTCCCTCTTCTGTTTCTCATCTTTTGTCGCATGAGCTGCCCTGGACTGCAGCTTTGAGATGCATTCTGTGAACCGCCTTTGTTGGTTTGGGCCTCACATTGGTTTGGGGACAGACCTGATCTTCCTGGAGTGAACAGTGGTCTTTTCACTGGGGCTGAAACAGTGAAACAGCTTCCCTCTTGGGGGAGCTTTTGGTCTGAGAAGTAGGATGAAGCCAAGGTTTCTGATGAGGGTGAACCTGCAGGGGAACAGGTAGAAGGCAGTGTGTGGGGTCTCTAAGGTGGGCTTCCGCCTTCGGCTCTGGACATGAGATGTCTTGGGGAGGGGCAAGTGCAAGGGACAAGGAGTCTCTTCCCTGCCTCAAGCAGCTCTAGGTCTGATCTGGACTCAGGCACAGAAAGTAAGAGAGCATCGAGCAAGTGGGGCAGCTCTGAGACCTGCGAGTATTTGGAGGGCCTCCTGGAGGTGGGGTGGCTCAGGCTGAACCTAGAGCTGTAAGCAGGATTCTGATGTGTGGTAGCAGCACAAACAAAAGCACTAAAGTTGCTTCTGCACTAATTCCCAAGCGCCTGGGGCCGACCAGTCACCTGTGCCTTACTTGTGGGAAGCCAGAGAAGGGTGTGTTACAGGACCTTGGCTCACCTTGCCCTTCTGACCCGCTCCTCGTTCTTGTCCCAGGTCCAGGTTGATGCCCAGTGGCCTCCCCCGGAAATGTTCGGTCTTCCACCTCTTTGTTGCCTGCCTCTTACTGGGCTTCCTCTCCCTGCTCTGGCTGCAGCTCAGCTGCTCTGGGGACGTAGCCCGGGCGGCCAGGGGCCAAGGACAGGAGACCGCAGGCCCATCCCGGGCCTGCCCGCCAGAGCCACCTCGTGAGCACTGGGAAGATGAGTCGTGGGGCCCCCACCGCCTGGCAGTGCTGGTGCCCTTTCGAGAACGCTTTGAGGAGCTGCTGGTCTTTGTGCCCCACATGCACCGCTTCCTGAGCAAGAAGAAGATCCAGCACCACATCTATGTGCTCAACCAGGTGGATCATTTCAGGTAGGGACCACCTCCAAGCCGGCACCCACTCACCTGGGCCTCCCCTTGCCCCGGTCTCTCCCTTGCCTGCTCCCTTTCCCGACAGCAGTCCAGTACCAGGTAGCCCAGGCCCGTGAAAGGCCACCCGGGGCAGAAGCAGAAGGGTGGGAGGTGCTCGAGCCCTCTCCCTGGGTGTGATGGGAATTTGCGGGGAGGGTTGGGACTGGGGAGGCCCTGGATCTGGTTTCCATCTTACAAAGGTCCCCGTGGCTGCTATTTGTGTACTAGGCCATACCAGGGCAAGAAGGGGAGTGAGAGACCTCTTGGGCAGCTGTGGCCCTTATTGCCATCGTGGCAGACACGGTGGAGAGAAGCAATGTGGAGGAGGTGCAGGCAGGGCTTGCTGGTGGATTAGCTGCAGGGATTAGGGAAAGAGAAGAGTCAAGGGCGTGGCTTTAAGGGTGTTCAAAATCTGGCATTAACCTAAAATCCTTGCCCTCACCAAAAACTGCTCCCCTCCATGATCACAACCCATGCATTGCACAGCCTACCCCCACCTCCTTTTCCTCCAGCTCACTTCCCCTGGGGAACATACTCCAGCAGTTCTTGGAACCCGCCAGGTCCTTTAGTTCACGATCCTCCCAGTGTTCTCTGCCTTCCTCCTGACCTGACTTGACTACAACTGAATCCCTGATTTCCCCCCTGTCCCTGACCTGCTTCTCCTGCCCTCTTCCTCATTTTAGGAGGTGGAAGCTCCACACTCCCAGCTGCTCAGGCCAGAAGGTGCTGGGGTCGTCCTCCACTCCTCTCTCTCACAGCATGTCTAGTCCACCAGCACAGTGCGTCTAGCATCTGCCCTCCTATCATCGCCACTGCTGCCTGAGTTAAGGCACCATTAGTTCATGCCTAAATTATCGTGGCAGCCTCTTAACCTGTCTCCCTGCTTCCACCCCTCACCTTCCAGGCTCTTATCACACCAGCTAGAGTCATCCTGGCAAACACTGAGCCACTGCACATGATGCCTTCACTCTTAGCCCTTCAGTGGCTCGCCATCTCATCCAGGGTCAAAGCCCATGTCCTTCAGGGACCCGTCACCCTCTGACCTCATTCCCTAAAACCTCATTCACTCTGCTTGACCACATTGTTGACTGCTCCAGCCTCCAGCCTTGGGAGTCATTTTCCCCTCTGCTTGTAGCCCCATTCCCGTGATTTCCACAGGGCTCATTCCCTCAGGCCTTCAGGTTTCTGCTCACATATCACTCTGTTATGCTGTCTCTCTGACCACCTTGTCTAAAAGGACAGCCCCTACCTGCCAGCGTATTTTATTCTTCTCACATTGCTTTACTGTTCTTCTCAACATTTACCACTCACTGGCTTGTTGCATGTTTACTCAAGTTTTTTTTTCTTGTCTTATTAGAATGTCAGCTCCTTGAGGGCAGGGCTTTTATTTCTCACTGCTGTATCTCCCGTGCTCTGAACGCTTCTGGGACATAGTAGGTGCTCAGTAAACATTCATCAGACGAGTGGAGGAGCAGCTGGGCAGCCCTGTAGTGAAGTTGGCATCGAGCTGGAGGGCAGCATGGCTACTGGGGTCTATTGCGTGGAGGACAGGCTCTCACGTAGAGGCTGGGGGAGAGCAAGCTTGCCGTCCCCCTGCCCAGCTTTGGCACCCTGCACAGGTTCAACCGGGCAGCACTCATCAACGCGGGCTTCCTGGAAAGCGGCAACAGCACAGACTACATCGCCATGCACGACGTGGACCTGCTCCCTCTCAATGAGGAGCTGGACTATGGCTTCCCAGAGGCTGGGCCCTTCCACGTGGCCTCCCCAGAGCTCCACCCGCTCTACCACTACAAGACCTACGTTGGTGGCATCCTGCTGCTTTCCAAGCAGCACTACCAGCTGGTGAGGCCTGGCATGCCTGCTCTGCTCAGAGCCAAGCAACACCTACCTGGATGGGGGCTGTGGCCAGAGGAGGGGCAGTTCTGGGGCCCAGTAGCTGGCGGATCCTTCCTAGGGCCAGCGGGGGAGCCCAGGGCTAGCTAGAGGTGTGAGAGAGGAGCAGACCAAGCAACCCAGTTAGGGAGGGTTTCTGCCTCAGTAGCAGAACCTCATGTGAACTAGCTTCAGAAGCTCTGTTCTTTGCCTCTCAAAATGGAAAAGTCTGCTCAGCCTGTCAGACAATTGTTGCCAGGACATCATTTCACTTTCCATCTCGCAGCTCTGCCTTCTCTAGACTGGATTTACTTTCAGACATTCACAATGCAGCGTAGTGGTTGTAGCTGCAACCTGCATCTGCCTAGGCCCAAGTCCAGTGGAAAATGGAGCTCATTTTTCCAGCAGCCCAGACAGCCCCACAGCTGCTCCATGCTGGCTCTTGATTGGCCTGCCTTGAGTCATGGCTAATCCCTGAATCAGTCACTGTGGTAGGAGTGGGAGTGGGATGGTGGGGTGGGAAGAACTGAGTGGCTTAGACCCCCATCTCTTGCTCCTTTGTTCAGTCTGTGGCTGAAGCCAGCTTAATGTAAATGAAGCCTGAAGTCATGGCAAAAATAAATGTCTGCCATCTGACTTCAGACACTGTCTCTTTCTTCCATAGAGAGGAAGAGACAAGGGCAGAGAGACCCTCAGGAAAAATAGGGGTAGGGGACCAGGCAGAAATAGAGCAGGAGCTGGCACTGTGCCCATCATCAGCTCTTAGAGGTCCCCTCCCAGCAGTCAGACATTTTTGAGAAACTCTTCATCTCACACAAATCCAAGGCCCCATTAGAACAGGCAAAGGAACCTGGGGTATGCTGACTGCTCCCCACTGGTACCACAGAGGTTGTAAGAACCAAAAGCATCTGAGTGTCCATTCATAGGAGGAGGAGGAAAGGAGGCCTGTCCTGGCCCCACTTGGCTTGGGACCCCCCAAGTAGGAGACCAAAGAGCATCTCTGGGAGGATGGGGCAAGTGACACTGCCTGTCTTTGTGTCAGTGCAACGGGATGTCCAACCGCTTCTGGGGCTGGGGCCGAGAAGATGACGAGTTCTACCGGCGCATCAAAGGAGCTGGGCTCCAGGTAATGCTCCCCCACCCCCAGCCCGCCACTTCCTCAGCCATCACGGCAGTCCTGAGGTTCCTCTCTGCCTTCAGATGAGGTTCCTGGGGCTGGGAGATGGCACCCCTGGTTCTAATCCCAGCCCTGCCCCCGACTAGTACACCTCTCAAAGAATGGGAATACAGGCCCCTGCCTGTGGGCTGTTACCTAGTGGTGAGGGCCAGGGCTCCATGAGGGGCAGCCTGATCCAGCTTCCTTTGGCCTCCTTAGCTTTTCCGCCCTTCGGGTATCACAACTGGGTACAAGACATTCCACCACCTGCATGACCCAGCCTGGAGGAAGAGAGACCAGAAGCGCATCGCGGCTCAAAAACAGGTGATGGCTGATCTCTTGATGAGGGGTGGACAGGTGCTGGCTGGTTCCTTGATCAGGGGTGGACAGATGCTGGCCAGTCCCTTGATCAGGGTAGGTATGTGGTATATAGGGAACCAGCGGGCCCAAGCTTTTCACCAAGTTCTCATTGTGCCCAGATAGTCCCATCCTCCCCTGCTTGGCCCAGGCCATTGTGGGCATTCTGCTTGGGCACAGGGCCCTCTTCTGGTGGCTGCCATGGCCCCTGGGCCTTATGGGTCAGCCAAGACATCAGAGGCCATTTAGGCTATGTGTGTCAGGTTGGGTGGGGACAAGACGCAACTGAAGGTGCCAGAATCCCAGGCAGACCTGGGACGCAGGAGTCCACATCTCTCAAATAGCCTCTTCTCTCAGAGCCAGATTAGTTGAACTAGAAAACACTTGGTCTCCTGCTGATGGGGATGTGCAGCCATGGGCAGGAGACTTCCTGTCTCTGAGCTTCCCTTTCCCCTCTGGGGGGATCGCAGGACCTCTGATGACGAGATCATGGGGGATCAGTGGACAGCTGGCACCTGTAAAACCCTGAGTACATGCTCTCTCCCCCCTTCCTTCTCAGGAGCAGTTCAAGGTGGACCGGGAGGGAGGCCTGAGCACGGTGAAGTACCGTGTGGATTCCCGTACAGCCCTGTCTGTGGGCGGGGCCCCCTGCACTGTGCTCAACATCCTGCTGGACTGTGACANTGCTCTCTCCCCCCTTCCTTCTCAGGAGCAGTTCAAGGTGGACCGGGAGGGAGGCCTGAGCACGGTGAAGTACCGTGTGGATTCCCGTACAGCCCTGTCTGTGGGCGGGGCCCCCTGCACTGTGCTCAACATCCTGCTGGACTGTGACAAGGCCGCCACCCCATGGTGCACATTCAGCTGAATTGGCTGGACAGTAAGGGAGCTTGTGCCTACAGGCCGCACTGCTACTCACGCCCAGGACAAAGCCTTGGCCCAGGCCCAGCTCCAGTAGGACATGGAGTGGCCTGAAGCAGTGGCCAGCTAGCCACATGTTTGCAGCAACCTGGCTCCCAAAGGCAGGTTTGAGCCAGGACAGGACACACACAGGGTGCCTGGGATGCTACCAGCAATAAACAGTGATGGAGAGAGGCTGGGACATGGCTCCCAACTGGGGCTCTCCACCCTGCCTTACTGCTTGCCTTGCCCCGCCCTACCCTCCTTTGTGTGCTGAGATCTGCAAGTTCCTCCCTTTGGACTGCCTCATGCAGAGATACAGTTTAGAAGCCAGGCCACTGATGTAGGTGGCCAGGGCCATCAGGAGGGTTAAAACTGCAGAGACCAGTGTGCAAGCCCTACAAAGCGAGCAGCTGAGACCAGCTCTGGCTGGCTGTCACCATGCAGGAATGTGGGCCTAGTGTGGCCAGATCTTCTGATTTTTCAAAAGAAACTAGAATTCTGGATTCTTGAATGAAATTGGTTAATTTTTTAAAATTGGTTAATTTTTAAATGATAGCAACTAATTCAAACTTTTAAAAAGTATGGCAGGCCAAACCTGTGGCTGAGGGGTAAGGGAATGGGGCAGAAGAAGACATTTTTCTTTGTTAAAAGCTGGCAAGGAGTTGGGGCAGGGCTGGGGACAGTGAGGCCAGGGGAAGCTCAGGTGGGAGAGAAGCCCAAGGCACAAGGTCCCTGTTCCCTCCCTCAGCCCGAGGGGTGCTTCATCCCGCCTCACTAAAATGGACAGAAGTAGATCACAAGACTGGAGTGAGGGTAGTCGGGCTACATTGCGGAGACTCACTCAGTCATCGCTTGGGAAGGGAAGACCGTGTTCCTGAGGTGGGAGGAGGATGAGAAGTAGACTCCCCGGAGTGCTCCCACAGTGTGAGGAGAGATTACTGATGGCCATCGAAAGCAACAGAGAGGGAGGGTGGGAGCCAAGGGAGATGGTGGAACCATCTGGAGGGAAGCCCGGGGCCAGTGAGAGAGGGAAATGAGGGACCCTGAAAGGTAAATTACTCCTTCAGGGCATTTGACTGCAGGAGATTTGGGGCAGAAGTTGGAAGAGACTGGGACCAGTTAGGGTTAGTTTGTTTAACAATAAACAGGACCCCTGAAGTGCCAGAGGAAAGATTGAGGTCCCCAGATACAGGAGGGTCGATTCAGCATCTCCACTCCCAAAAGGCTCCTCCTCCAGCGGTGGTCTTCGGTTATTTTGTGCAGTTATGTGGGCTGTGCACTGCACAGTTGAGTTCAGTTCAGTCGCTCAGTCGTGTCCGACTCTGCGACCCCATGAATTGCAGCATGCCAGGCCTCCCTGTCCATCACCATCTCCCGGAGTTCACTCAGACTCAGGTCCATCGAGTCAGTGATGCCATCCAGCCACCTCATCCTCGGTCGTCCCCTTCTCCTGCCCCCAATCCCTCCCAGCATCAGAGTCTTTTCCAGTGAGTCAGCTCTTTGCATGAGGTGGCCAAACCTGAGCATAAACCAAGAGATTTCAGCAAAGAGGAGTGGAGGGAGTGAAGAACTTCAGGCTCCATGTAACTGGTGAGACTTAGAAGAGAGGGTCCAGGATTCTAAATTTACCTCACCCAGCAATTCAGCTTTACTTACTACAGTGAAGGGCAAACAGATCTTGATGACAGTGCAAGGGTAGTAAAGGGACTTTCTTGACTTGAGGCCCAGGGGAGGGGAATGTTGCACTTTCTGTATGCTGGTCTCCTGGACAACCCTGACTGTGTCATCTTGGACTTCAAGTCACGAAGCCTTTTGGAGTTGGAATAGGTATGACTGCCCCCAGCTCTATACGCACCTGGCAGGTAAGAAGACAGAAAAGATGGGGGACTAGTTCCTTTCCACCTGCACTGAGAGGTGGGATGAGCAGGAGAAAAGCAGGATCAGCCAGCTCAGCCTGGGCTGGGTGCATCTCTAACCCTGCACTCCCACACTCTCACAACCACCACTACCACCTCCATGATCCAGACAGCAGAAGGCACCCCAGGCCAGGCCTGATGCAGCTGTAATCTTCAGCCCACCCTCACTCCCATCTCGGGCCTCCCCTAAACCTTTCTGGGAGAGCAGGAGAAGGCTAAGAGGTGGTCAGTAATGAGAAACAGCTCTTCCGCTGCCTCAGCACCTTGGCAGCTCCTCTCGAGTGGAACAGGCGCCCCAGCCTTGCTGGTTAGTATGTGACTGATGTGAACCCAGGATATAGGAGCACCTGGCACGTGCTTCGCCTGTGATTCTATGATGACAGCTGGCACTTGTTGAGCATTCTCACATACAAAATTTAGTACGCTGGGTTATTTCATGTAGGTCTTCACCTAGGAGCTGGGCCCTGTTTTATTGACCTGTTTTATAGATGAGGATGGTGGAGCACAGAGAGGTAAGAAACTTGCCCAGGGTTGCAAGGCTGGTAAGTAGTGGAGCTTGTGATTTGGATTCCTGGTACCTGTCTTCTGAGCAGGAAAAAAAAATAGAGAAAATCTAGGTGATTTTGGTTTGGCAGTGAATTTTTAGATACCAAAAATATGATCCATGAAAGAAATAGTTGATGTTAGACTTTTATTAAAACTTCTGCTCTGTGAAAGCAACTGTTAAGAGAATGAAAAGACAAGCCATAAACTAGATAAAAAATTTTAAAGCATGCCTGATAAAGGACTTGTACCCAAAATATACAATGAGTTTTAAAATTCAACAGTAAGATAAGAAAAACCCAAGTAAAAAAACAGGCGAAGATCTGAACAGACACTTCATCAACAAAGATATGCAAATGGAAAATAAGCATATGAAAAGATGCTCAACGTAATTTGTCATTAGGGAATTGCAAATTTAAAACAACAATGAGACACTAATACATACCTGTTAGAATGCCTAAAACCCAAAAAACTATCAAATGCTGGTAAGGATGTGGAGCAATGGGAAACATTCTCGCTGTTGCAGGTGAGAATGCAAATGATAAACTCACTTTGGAAGATGGTATGGTAGTTTCATACGAAGCCGAGCATAATCTTACCATATCAGTGAGCTCACTGCTAGGTACTTTCCCAAATGACTGAAAATTGGTGTCCTCACAAAAACCTACATGTGAATGTTTTATGGCAGATTTATTTGTAATCACTTAAGTACAAGAAGTGACCAAGATTTCCTTCAATATGTGAATGGATAAAAAAAAAACTAGCGGCACATTTATACAATGGAGTACTATGCAGCACTAAAAAGAAATGAACTACCAAGTCACAAAAAGACAGGGAGGACCATAAATGTGGCTAAGTGAAAGAAAACAGTCTAGAAAAGGTATACAGGGAATTCCCTTTTGGTCCAGTGATTAGGACTCTGGGCTTCTACTTCAGGGGGCATAGATATGATCTCTGATTAGGGAACTAAGATCCTACAAGCCCTTTTGTGGCGCAATCAAAAAGTGAGCCTTAATGTATGGAAATTTTTTAAAAATTTAGGAGGTAGGATCACAGGAAGGAATGCACACTATGGCAAGAAAATCTAACTGCCTTACATTACATAACAGCCTCACTGAAGAAGATATGGGAGAAGATGCTGACCTAAGTAACACTGGAAAGTATGCAATCTGTAAGACTAAAGTCAAAAAAGTGCATGTGTGCAGGATCCTGTAGTAGTTTCCCATAGGGATATGGTATGCTTGCTAATTTGGAGAAGGAAATGGCAACCCACTCCAGTACTCTTGCCTAGAAAATCCCATGGACAGAGGAGCCTGGTGCAGGCTACTGCCCATGGGGTCGCAAAGGGTCGGACACGACTGAGCGACTTCACTTTCATGCTTGCTAATTTGCTTCAGTCATGTCTTGACTCTGTGATCCTATGGACTGAGCCCACCAGGCTTCTCCGTCCATGGGATTCTTCAGGCAAGAATACTGGAGAGCGGGTTGCCATGCCTTCCTCCAGGGAATCCTCCCAACTCAGGGATCAAACTTGTGTCTTTTGTGTCTCCTCCATTGTCAGGTGGGTTCTTTGCCACCAGTGCCACCTGAGAAGCCTTGGGGGTTTGGGGTATGGTGTAACCATTCTGCATATTAGGATTGAAGAATTAAGTGAATGGATGGTGGGAGCCAGCTTTCTTACTATAGAGTAGGAATTTTTTAGCAAAGAGCAGAATGCTAGAATGATGTGATGATGGATTAAAGTTGAATAAATCAGTATGAATTTGGATTAAACTTAATTATACATAGAAACATTTATAGATATGTGTATACACAGGTACCACACATGTATATTTCCTCGTTCTGTCAGCTAAGAGGACCGGGGAGCAATGGCACTTCAGTAGCAATGAGCACGCTAGTGCTCACATCGTGGTGTCATTCTCCAGTGACAGGAACCATGACTGCTGGGGTAAATGGTTGAATCAAGGGCTAGGGTGGAAAACCTACAAGATGAGCCTGGAGCATCTTTGAGTTTCAGAAAGTAAGGAAATTTTTTTTAAACTGATGGGGGTGAGTGGTTGCTTCCCTGGTGATCCATTGAGATTTCATCTTCCAGTGGAGGGGGTGCAGGTTCAATCCCTCATCAGGGAGCGAAGAACCCACATGCCTCATGGCCAAAAAAACAAAACAAAACAGAAGCAATATTGTAACAGATTCAATAAAGACTTGGTAAATGGTCCACATAAAAATTCTAAAATGAAATTATTTTTTAAATTCAGGGTATTGTCAAAGGAACACAGGAGCCAACTTAAAGGGCTCTCAATGGCCAAAACTGGGACAACTGTAGCAAAAACAAAAAAAGGAATATGGGGTTATGACCCAATGTGCAGAATTATTCCACATAATTTAGGCAGATGCTCTGCCCTCAAGGATAGGAAGCATGACTACCCATTGTTGAAGCTGTGGACTGCTGATAGTGACTTCCTTCCAGAGTGTACAGTGTGGAAATGTGTGTGTGTGGGGAGAGTAACTCTAGAATGGAAAAACATGACAAACACTACCCCAGCCAGGTGATCAAGGACACCACCGTCAGTGATAAGTGATCTTGATCGTATTACCCTTGATATGTAGTAATGAAAATGATACTTTATGTCAGTGGTCTTCCTTCCCCAAACCATAATCCGAGTCTAGTCATAAGAAAACCAGCAGGACTTCCCTGGTGATCCAGTAGCTGGAAATCTGCCTGCCAGTGCAGGGCACACAGGTTTGATCCCTGGTCCAGTAAGATTCCATGTGCCACAGAGCAACTAGGCCCATGTGGCACAATTGCTGAAACCCAAACGCTCTAAAACCTGCGTTCTGCAACGAGAGAAGCCACCGCAATGAGAAGCCCACAGACCACAACTAGAGAGTAGCCCTGAGCTTGCTGCAACTAGAGCTGCTGCTGCTGCTAAGTCACTTCAGTCGTGTCCGACTCTGTGTGACCCCATAGACGGCAGCCCACCAGGCTCCCCCATCCCTGGGATTCTCCAGGCAAGAACACTGGAGTGGGTTGCCATTTCCTTCTCCAATGCACGAAAGAGAAAAGTGAAAGGGAAGTCGCTCAGTCTGTCCGACTGTCAGCGACCCCATGGACTGCAGCCTACCAGGCTCCTCCGTCCATTGGATTTTCCAGGCAAGAGTACTGGGGTGGGGTGCCATTGCCTTCCCCGGCAACTAGAGCAAGCCCACACAAAGCAGCGAAGACCCAGCACAGCCAGATAAAAAGTAAGGGAGAAAGAAGTAACCAACACACAGCTGATATATTTTTAAAAAGTTTTAAAAATAACAAATTCCAATAGAGTGTATCTTAGAAAACACCTGACCAGTGCTTCTCAAATTTGTTGAGGTCATCACATACAAGAAAAGTTGGAGAAACTGTCACAACCAAAGGGAACCCAAGAGACATAACAATAAATGTAATATGGTATCTTCAATGAGCTCTTGGAGCAGAAAGAGGACATTAGGTTAAAAAATGCATAAAATACAGTTATATTTTAGTTTTAAAAAATGTATTAGTATTGGTTCAGTAATTGCTGTGTAATAAAGGTATGATACCAATTGAAGTTGTTGATAATAGGTTCAGGTAGATGGTCACACAATAATATCTGCAATTTTTCTGTAAATCTAAAAATGTTCTTTAAAATAGTATTTTTCAAAAAAGGGGAAACAAAGCTATTTTGGGGGAGCCAAGAGGAGGCAGCTTTTGAAAAGCTGAAGTCTAAGTAGCCCTGGCTCATGGAGGTTGAGCAGGGGTAGTTTCAAAGGCACCTGCTTTCCTCCTCCTGGTTTCCTCTACTTGCCTGTCTAATCCTCAGTTCCAGCCCAGGTTCTCCTGTGAGTCTAGAGTTCAAACAGAGAGGCTTCAGGTTGGGGCAGGAGATGTTTGGCAGTATGTAAAGACATTTTTGGTTGTCACAACTGAGATGATAACGGGCATGTAGTTGGTAAGAGGCCATCAACGTCTAACATCCTACAAGACAACCCCACCCCCAACAAATAATTATCCAGCTTCAAGTTTTATAAGAGATGGGAATACCAGACCAGCTTACCTGTCTCCTGAGAAACCTGTTTGCAGGACAAATAGCAACATTAGAACTGGACATGGAACAATGGACTGGTTCAAAATTGGGAAAGAAGTACGTCAAGGCTGTATATTGTCACCCTGCTTATTTAATTTATATGCAGAGTACAAGGTATGATACCAATTGAAGTTGTTGATAATAGGTTCAGGTAGATGGTCACACAATAATATCTGCAATTTTTCTGTAAATCTAAAAATGTTCTTTAAAATAGTATTTTTCAAAAAAGGGGAAACAAAGCTATTTTGGGGGAGCCAAGAGGAGGCAGCTTTTGAAAAGCTGAAGTCTAAGTAGCCCTGGCTCATGGAGGTTGAGCAGGGGTAGTTTCAAAGGCACCTGCTTTCCTCCTCCTGGTTTCCTCTACTTGCCTGTCTAATCCTCAGTTCCAGCCCAGGTTCTCCTGTGAGTCTAGAGTTCAAACAGAGAGGCTTCAGGTTGGGGCAGGAGATGTTTGGCAGTATGTAAAGACATTTTTGGTTGTCACAACTGAGATGATAACGGGCATGTAGTTGGTAAGAGGCCATCAACGTCTAACATCCTACAAGACAACCCCACCCCCAAAAAATAATTATCCAGCTTCAAGTTTTATAAGAGATGGGAATACCAGACCAGCTTACCTGTCTCCTGAGAAACCTGTTTGCAGGACAAATAGCAACATTAGAACTGGACATGGAACAATGGACTGGTTCAAAATTGGGAAAGAAGTACGTCAAGGCTGTATATTGTCACCCTGCTTATTTAATTTATATGCAGAGTACATCATGTGAAATGCCAGGCTGGATGAATCGCAAGCTGGAATCAAGCTTGCTAAGAGAATTAACAACCTCAGATATCCAGATGATGCCACCCTAAGGGCAGAAAATGAAGATGAACAAAAGAGCCTCTTGATGAGAGTGAAAAAGCTGGCTTAAAACTCAACATTCAAAAAACGAAGATCCCATCACTTCATGTCAAATAGATGAGGAAACAATGGAAACAGTTACAGACTTTATTTTCTTGGGCTCCAAAATCACTGCAAATGGTGACTGCCGCCATGAAATTAAAAGACGCTTGCTCCTTGGAAGAAAAGCCATGAGAAACCTAGACAGTGTATTAAAAATCAGAGACATCACTTTGCCAACAAAGGTCCGTCTAGTGAAAGCTGTGGTTTTTCCAGTAGTCCTGTATGGATGCTGGGCTTCCTCAGTGCAGGTACTTCCAAATCAGAGGGGTCCTCCCTGGCCTGAGGGTAGAAGGGACAGCGGCTAAATAAAAAAAGAGAGACTATCATTTTTTTCCCCCATTTAAGCGAGACTATCTAATTGGATTACTCACTTGGGTGATGTTTGGTTCCAGAATTTCAGGACGAAGCACAGGAGGCTTCTAGGAAGAAGCTGCAGCAGGATAGCCCAGGAGCTTCAGACAAGACACAAAGCAAGGAGTACTGGGGGCCAGCAGAAATGGCTGCCCTGTGGACACTGACAGCGTCCAAGGGCTACAGGAGAGGACTATTCCACTTTGAGAGGAAATCTTGTTACTTTGGGTCTGGAGCAGGGCCAGTACCAGTCCCCCCGGAGGTTAAGGACTCTTTAGGAAGAGCAGCCAGGCAAATCTGAGATGGCAGAATCCCCCTGAATCCACAAACCATAGAGATGAGATGGTGGGTCTATTCTTAACTATTTGTTGGGTTTGTTAACTTTCACTAGCGAGCCAGTTGCCAGCTGCAGGGACTCTTCGAGGCCACGTCACAAGTCCTATCACCTCAGGCCATGGCTATGAGAGAGTAGGTCTCCTTTGCACCCAGAAGTAGGTTGAAGACTTAGCCCTGGATTGAACTGGTTCTTCTGGACCTTCCCATGCTCTTCTGGGAAACTCTCCATCCAGCATGCAATCCAAGTGCATAGTGGAGTTTGATGGCAGACGAGAAGGAACCATATGAGATACTGTGGTCAGCCCTGACATTGAGTATATCAGGTGTAGTAACCAGGTGTAATGTCTGGGTTAAACCAGAGAAACAGAATTAGTAGGAGATATATTATTTATATATATGTGAAATTGACTCATGTAATTCTGGAGGCAGGCAAGTCCCAAGATCTGAAGGGTGAGGCATCAAGCTGGAGACCCAGGAGAGCTGATGTTTTTATTTCATTCTGAGTTCAAAGGCCTGAGAACCAGTGAGCCAGTGTTGGAGTTCCAGTCCAAAGGCTGGTAGGCTCAAGACACAAGAAAAGCCAGTGTTTCAGTTCAAGTCTGCAGGCAGGAAAAAACAGGTGTCTCAATTCAAAAGCAGCCAAGCAAGAGGAATTCTCCCTTACTAGGGGGAGAACTTTCTGTTAGATTCAGGCCTTCAACTGATTGGATGTGGCTCACCCATATTAGGGAGTGCAATCTGCTTGATCAGTCTGCTGCTGCTGCTGCTAAGTCACTTCAGTCGTGTCTGACTCTGTGCGACCCCTTAGATGGCAGCCCACCAGGCTCCCCTCTCCCTGGGATTCTCCAGGCAAGAATACTGGAGTGGGTTTCCATTTCCTTCTCCAATGCATGCATGCATGCTAAGTCGCTTCAATCGTGTTCGACTCTGTGCGACCCTATGGACAGCAGCCCACCAGGCTCCCCTGTCCATGGGATTCTCCAGGCAAGAATACAGGAGTAGGTTGCCACTTCCTTCTCCCGCTTGATCAGTCTACCAATATAAATATTAAACTTATCTAAAAACACTCTCACAAACACACCCAGAATGTCTGGGCTACCTATGGCCTAGAACAGGTCAACCCATAAAATTAGCTGTCACTTTGGGATTCCTGAGCTACCAGCCCTGTAAGGGAACTGGTGGATCTAGTAAGGCAAGGTGCCTTGTCCACCTCATTGGACCTCACCCTACTCATCAGCAATCTCTCTTCCTTGAACAGACCTGAAAGGAAATATAAAGTTTCTCTTCATTTTTGACTCCAGCAGCCATGAAATTGCACTTTGCTCAAACTCCTACTATCAGAGTCCTTAACTGGCTGAGGGCCCCAGCTGCCACACTTAAAATCCATCCTATGCTTTCCTGAGAGCACACCTCCTGTGGGTTGCTCTAGTCCTCCACTCAGAAAGGACTCCTTTTTTGGCACCCAAACATCGCTCTCCCTCTCACTTGTGGTCAGACTTTTATGGAAATGACAACTTTTCCTACCTCTTCTGGCTCCCTCCCTATTTCAGGCATATCCTCCAATAAAATAATTGTACAGTTAATCATCTCTTAGTGTCCACTTGTCCAAGGATCTAGACTGACACACCGATTTCTCCTCCTTCAAAGAGGCAGTGTTATCTAGAAAGAGCACATATTTCAGAGTCAGACCTGGATTGCAACCTGAACTTCCCCCACTTACTTGCTGTGTATCATCTTATGTGAGTCACAGTGTCTCTGAACTTCAATTTGGCCAGAGTTGTTGAATGATTAAATAAGATATTAAAAGATAAGAAACTTGAAATCCAAATTTCTTTCTGTAATTTAATATTTTAGTCTATTTGGGCTGTGATAACAAAAAGATCATAAATTTTTTGTTATTTAGTCGCTAAGTCCTGCCTGATTTCTTGTGACCCCATGGACTGCAGCACACTGGGCTTCCCTGTCCTTCACTGTCTCCCAGAGTTTGCTTGAACTCATGTTCATTGAGTCAGTGATGCCATCCAACCATCTCATCCTCTCTCACCCTCTTCTCCTCCTGCCCTCAATCTTTCCCGGCATCAGGGTCTTTTCCAACCAGTCGGCTCTTCCCATCAGGTGGCCAAAGTATCGGAGCTTCAGCTTCAGCATCAGTCTTTCCAGTGAATATACAGGGTTGATGTCCTTTAGGATTGACTGGTTTGATCTCCTTGCTGTCCAAGGAACTCTCAAGAATCTTCTCCAGCACCAGAGTTCAAAAGCATCAATTCTTCAGCACTCAGTCTTCTTTATGGTCCAACTCTCACATCCATACATCACTACTGGAAAAAAAAAAAAAAAAGCTAGGACTAGACGGACCTTTGTTGGCAAAGTGATGTCTCTGATTTTTAATATGCTGTCTAGGTTTCTCATGGGTTTTCTTCCAAGGAGCAAGCGTCTTTTAATTTCATGGTGGCAATCACCATTTGCAGTGATTTTGGAGCCCAAGAAAATAAAGTCTGTAACTGTTTCCATTGTTTCCTCATCTGTTTGACATGAAGTGATGGGATCTTCATTTTTTGAATGTTGAGTTTTAAGCCGGGTTTTCACTCTCCTCTCACTTTCATCAAAAGGCTCTTTAGTTCATCTTCACTTTCTGCCATTAGGGTGGTATCATCTGCATATCTGAGGTTGTTGATATTTCTCTTGGCAAGCTTGATTCCAGCTTGGGATTCATCCAGCCTGGCATTTCACATGATGTACTCTGCATATAATAAGCAGGGTGACAATATACAGTCTTGACGTACTCCTTTCCCAATTTTGAACCAGTCCATTGTTCCATGTCCAGTTCTAACTGTTGCTTCTTGACCTGCATACAGGTTTTTCAGGAGACAGGTGAGGTGGTCTGGCATTACCATCTCTTTAAGAATTTTTCACAGTTTGCTGTGATCCATGCAGTCAAAAGCTTTAGTATGTAGTAAAGCTTAACCAACAAACATTTATTTCTCACAGTTCTAGAGGCTGGAAAGATAAAGATCAAGGTGCCAGCAGATTTGTTGTCTGGTGAGGGTCCTCTTCCTGGTTCATGGGTTGTTATCTTCTGGCTGTGCCTTCACGTGTCAGAGGGACAAGGGAGCTCTCTGGGCCCTCTTTTATATGGGCGCTAATCCCATTATTCAGGGTTCCACTCATGACCTAATTACCTCCCAAAGGCCACCATCTCCAAATACCATCACATTGGGGGTTAGGATTTCAATACATGAATTTTGGAGGAGGGTGACACAAACATTCAGCTTATAGCATTCAGCCTCAAGTGTTGCACTACTACTGTCAATTTTTATAAATGCACCATGGTTATGTAAGATATTAACCTTAGGGGGAGGTGGGCAAGGGGTCTGTAGAAACTTTCTTAATATCTTTATAATTTTCCTATAAATATACAATATTCCCAAAGGGAAAAAAACTAAAGATGTTACAAATGAGCGATGTAGTAGTTGCTCAATAAGTGACAGAATCCTGCCCTACTGTTCAGGCTGACAGAGTGAGAACTGCCTCTGCTACTGCATCTGCCTGAGCCATGGCCCCTCACCCTCAAGTGAGGTTTGGTTGTGGACTCCCCAAGCTGTGATACTGGAAAGAAAGAGTGTTGTTTTATTTCATAGAGAGGTCACTATTTGGTTGTCCGATAGTTCAGCACTGAGTATTTGCTAGAGGAAACAATGGAAACAGTTACAGACTTTATTTTCTTGGGCTCCAAAATCACTGCAAATGGTGACTGCCGCCATGAAATTAAAAGACGCTTGCTCCTTGGAAGAAAAGCCATGAGAAACCTAGACAGTGTATTAAAAATCAGAGACATCACTTTGCCAACAAAGGTCCATCTAGTGAAAGCTGTGGTTTTTCCAGTAGTCCTGTATGGATGCTGGGCTTCCTCAGTGCAGGTACTTCCAAATCAGAGGGGTCCTCCCTGGCCTGAGGGTAGAAGGGACAGCGGCTAAATAAAAAAAGAGAGACTATCATTTTTTTCCCCCATTTAAGCGAGACTATCTAATTGGATTACTCACTTGGGTGATGTTTGGTTCCAGAATTTCAGGACGAAGCACAGGAGGCTTCTAGGAAGAAGCTGCAGCAGGATAGCCCAGGAGCTTCAGACAAGACACAAAGCAAGGAGTACTGGGGGCCAGCAGAAATGGCTGCCCTGTGGACACTGACAGCGTCCAAGGGCTACAGGAGAGGACTATTCCACTTTGAGAGGAAATCTTGTTACTTTGGGTCTGGAGCAGGGCCAGTACCAGTCCCCCCGGAGGTTAAGGACTCTTTAGGAAGAGCAGCCAGGCAAATCTGAGATGGCAGAATCCCCCTGAATCCACAAACCATAGAGATGAGATGGTGGGTCTATTCTTAACTATTTGTTGGGTTTGTTAACTTTCACTAGCGAGCCAGTTGCCAGCTGCAGGGACTCTTCGAGGCCACGTCACAAGTCCTATCACCTCAGGCCATGGCTATGAGAGAGTAGGTCTCCTTTGCACCCAGAAGTAGGTTGAAGACTTAGCCCTGGATTGAACTGGTTCTTCTGGACCTTCCCATGCTCTTCTGGGAAACTCTCCATCCAGCATGCAATCCAAGTGCATAGTGGAGTTTGATGGCAGACGAGAAGGAACCATATAAGATACTGTGGTCAGCCCTGACATTGAGTATATCAGGTGTAGTAACCAGGTGTAATGTCTGGGTTAAACCAGAGAAACAGAATTAGTAGGAGATATATTATTTATATATATGTGAAATTGACTCATGTAATTCTGGAGGCAGGCAAGTCCCAAGATCTGAAGGGTGAGGCATCAAGCTGGAGACCCAGGAGAGCTGATGTTTTTATTTCATTCTGAGTTCAAAGGCCTGAGAACCAGTGAGCCAGTGTTGGAGTTCCAGTCCAAAGGCTGGTAGGCTCAAGACACAAGAAAAGCCAGTGTTTCAGTTCAAGTCTGCAGGCAGGAAAAAACAGGTGTCTCAATTCAAAAGCAGCCAAGCAAGAGGAATTCTCCCTTACTAGGGGGAGAACTTTCTGTTAGATTCAGGCCTTCAACTGATTGGATGTGGCTCACCCATATTAGGGAGTGCAATCTGCTTGATCAGTCTGCTGCTGCTGCTGCTAAGTCACTTCAGTCGTGTCTGACTCTGTGCGACCCCTTAGATGGCAGCCCACCAGGCTCCCCTCTCCCTGGGATTCTCCAGGCAAGAATACTGGAGTGGGTTTCCATTTCCTTCTCCAATGCATGCATGCATGCTAAGTCGCTTCAATCGTGTTCGACTCTGTGCGACCCTATGGACAGCAGCCCACCAGGCTCCCCTGTCCATGGGATTCTCCAGGCAAGAATACAGGAGTAGGTTGCCACTTCCTTCTCCCGCTTGATCAGTCTACCAATATAAATATTAAACTTATCTAAAAACACTCTCACAAACACACCCAGAATGTCTGGGCTACCTATGGCCTAGAACAGGTCAACCCATAAAATTAGCTGTCACTTTGGGATTCCTGAGCTACCAGCCCTGTAAGGGAACTGGTGGATCTAGTAAGGCAAGGTGCCTTGTCCACCTCATTGGACCTCACCCTACTCATCAGCAATCTCTCTTCCTTGAACAGACCTGAAAGGAAATATAAAGTTTCTCTTCATTTTTGACTCCAGCAGCCATGAAATTGCACTTTGCTCAAACTCCTACTATCAGAGTCCTTAACTGGCTGAGGGCCCCAGCTGCCACACTTAAAATCCATCCTATGCTTTCCTGAGAGCACACCTCCTGTGGGTTGCTCTAGTCCTCCACTCAGAAAGGACTCCTTTTTTGGCACCCAAACATCGCTCTCCCTCTCACTTGTGGTCAGACTTTTATGGAAATGACAACTTTTCCTACCTCTTCTGGCTCCCTCCCTATTTCAGGCATATCCCCCAATAAAATAATTGTACAGTTAATCATCTCTTAGTGTCCACTTGTCCAAGGATCTAGACTGACACACCGATTTCTCCTCCTTCAAAGAGGCAGTGTTATCTAGAAAGAGCACACATTTCAGAGTCAGACCTGGATTGCAACCTAAACTTCCCCCACTTACTTGCTGTGTATCATCTTATGTGAGTCACAGTGTCTCTGAACTTCAATTTGGCCAGAGTTGTTGAATGATTAAATAAGATATTAAAAGATAAGAAACTTGAAATCCAAATTTCTTTCTGTAATTTAATATTTTAGTCTATTTGGGCTGTGATAACAAAAAGATCATAAATTTTTTGTTATTTAGTCGCTAAGTCCTGCCTGATTTCTTGTGACCCCATGGACTGCAGCACACTGGGCTTCCCTGTCCTTCACTGTCTCCCAGAGTTTGCTTGAACTCATGTTCATTGAGTCAGTGATGCCATCCAACCATCTCATCCTCTCTCACCCTCTTCTCCTCCTGCCCTCAATCTTTCCCGGCATCAGGGTCTTTTCCAACCAGTCGGCTCTTCCCATCAGGTGGCCAAAGTATCGGAGCTTCAGCTTCAGCATCAGTCTTTCCAGTGAATATACAGGGTTGATGTCCTTTAGGATTGACTGGTTTGATCTCCTTGCTGTCCAAGGAACTCTCAAGAATCTTCTCCAGCACCAGAGTTCAAAAGCATCAATTCTTCAGCACTCAGTCTTCTTTATGGTCCAACTCTCACATCCATACATCACTACTGGAAAAAAAAAAAAAAAAGCTTTGACTAGACGGACCTTTGTTGGCAAAGTGATGTCTCTGATTTTTAATATGCTGTCTAGGTTTCTCATGGGTTTTCTTCCAAGGAGCAAGCGTCTTTTAATTTCATGGTGGCAATCACCATTTGCAGTGATTTTGGAGCCCAAGAAAATAAAGTCTGTAACTGTTTCCATTGTTTCCTCATCTGTTTGACATGAAGTGATGGGATCTTCATTTTTTGAATGTTGAGTTTTAAGCCGGGTTTTCACTCTCCTCTCACTTTCATCAAAAGGCTCTTTAGTTCATCTTCACTTTCTGCCATTAGGGTGGTATCATCTGCATATCTGAGGTTGTTGATATTTCTCTTGGCAAGCTTGATTCCAGCTTGGGATTCATCCAGCCTGGCATTTCACCTGATGTACTCTGCATATAATAAGCAGGGTGACAATATACAGTCTTGACGTACTCCTTTCCCAATTTTGAACCAGTCCATTGTTCCATGTCCAGTTCTAACTGTTGCTTCTTGACCTGCATACAGGTTTTTCAGGAGACAGGTGAGGTGGTCTGGCATTACCATCTCTTTAAGAATTTTTCACAGTTTGCTGTGATCCATGCAGTCAAAAGCTTTAGTATGTAGTAAAGCTTAACCAACAAACATTTATTTCTCACAGTTCTAGAGGCTGGAAAGATAAAGATCAAGGTGCCAGCAGATTTGTTGTCTGGTGAGGGTCCTCTTCCTGGTTCATGGGTTGTTATCTTCTGGCTGTGCCTTCACGTGTCAGAGGGACAAGGGAGCTCTCTGGGCCCTCTTTTATATGGGCGCTAATCCCATTATTCAGGGTTCCACTCATGACCTAATTACCTCCCAAAGGCCACCATCTCCAAATACCATCACATTGGGGGTTAGGATTTCAATACATGAATTTTGGAGGAGGGTGACACAAACATTCAGCTTATAGGATTCAGCTACAAGTGTTGCACTACTACTGTCAATTTTTATAAATGCACCATGGTTATGTAAGATATTAACCTTAGGGGGAGGTGGGCAAGGGGTCTGTAGAAACTTTCTTAATATCTTTATAATTTTCCTATAAATATACAATATTCCCAAAGGGGAAAAAACTAAAGATGTTACAAATGAGCGATGTAGTAGTTGCTCAATAAGTGACAGAATCCTGCCCTACTGTTCAGGCTGACAGAGTGAGAACTGCCTCTGCTACTGCATCTGCCTGAGCCATGGCCCCTCACCCTCAAGTGAGGTTTGGTTGTGGACTCCCCAAGCTGTGATACTGGAAAGAAAGAGTGTTGTTTTATTTCATAGAGAGGTCACTATTTGGTTGTCCGATAGTTCAGCACTGAGTATTTGCTTACCTAGGAAGGGAGGAAGAAGTTTGTCCCTGCATCCCAGAGGCCTCCCTGACTCCCATTCTGGAGTTCACAGGCATGCGTCCAGACACATACATGGAAGTCCTGTTTATTGTCTTCCCCCCTGCCCCCATCCCTCTAGAACATCGTCCTCCTGGGTTCAGAGCTGAGGTGTCACTATTATAGCCTCAGTGCCCAGGATGGGGCCTGCTGCCTTGTAGTTTTTATGGAATTGAAGTTCCCTGGTGTAGGTTCCAGGCCCCAGGTTCAGCCACTGTTTTTTGGGCCTCCTCTGCCCTACAGGCTGGTGTCTTGTTCTCCTATCCTGCCCTGAAGACCTAGCGCCACCCTTCCCCCATACCTGGGCTCTCTCTTTGTTCACTGGCTCTTTCCACCTGTCTGCAAGCAGCTGCCATGCTCCCTGCCAGCCTTAATTCTGCTTCATCTAGGCTCATTTGTACCAGTTTCCTTTTAAAGAACTCCCCTGAAGAGCAGCACCTGTTCTGGGAGGCCCAGCTCCCCTTTCCTAACCAGCCCAGGGCCTTGTAGAGGAGGCACCCCTGACATGGCACTTTTCTCCCCTCTGGGAACTAGCTGGAGCAGAGCCCAGTTCACAGCCCCAACAGCAGGTATTTCCTGGGAAGCCTCTGCCAGGACAGGAGCAAGCCTGGAGAGACACTCAGAGATGCTCAGTTCCTGCTGGGCTTGTGGTCGGTAGACATTCTGCAAAAATTCAGAATTTAAGAAGACGGGAAGGCCAAAGTGTATAGGAGCTGACCCGCCTCCTGAGGCGAGTTTTCCCTCCTCACAGCTACAATGCACCCATGTCCTCACTGCGGGGCTTTAGACCTCAGACTGTCCTGAGGGCTACTTCCCAGGATGAGGGTCTGTTCTACTTGGGAAATTGGAGTGAGAAGGAAGTATGGGAGAGGTGTCCTTGCCCCAGGGGATATTTTCATTTCACCCTGACAGCTGGCAAAACCAGAAGGCCTCATCAACATAAATTTTTGCCCAACCAGAACTACCCTTTCTGTGTAGTGTTCTAGAATCTCATCTCAGCATGAGGAGACCAGACTCTGCTAAGCACATTTTCACATCCTCCTCTCACTTCTGTGCTGCAGAAAACTCATTATCACATTTAATTCCTCTTGGTTTTCACAGAAATGAAACCAAAGCGGGAAGTTGGGGAGGTCAAAACAGAAGGGCCCAGGAGACTCATCTGGAAGAGGAGAAATTCCCGGGGCTGGGTCAGCTGGGGTCATAGGATGAACTCTGGCCTCAGCTACATGAGGTCTGAATCCCATCTCCACCATTAATTCACTGCAACCACAGGCAAGTTGCTGAATCTCTTGGAGCCTTGGTTTGCATATTTCTAAAGTAGAAACTTTAATACCTGGCTGCTGAGAATAAACAAGATAACATCAGTATCTGGTATAGTACATGGTATTTGATAAATAAGGAGTACCCAATGAAGTAGCCTTCATTACCATTGAAAGGCTTCAAAACAGTGAATGAGGTCACCTTTATCTTTTTTTTTTTTTAATTATGTGACTCTATATGAAATCTCTGGAATAGGTAAATCTATAGAGACAGAAAGTGGTGGCCAGCAACAGCGCGGAGAGGGAATGGAGGGTGATTGCTGATGGATATAGTTTCTTTTGGGGATGATGAAAATGTTGTAAATTTGATTGTAGTGATGATATTGTAACTCTGTGGATATGCTTAAAAGCCATTGAATTATATCCATTAAATGGGTGAATTACTTTGGCCACTTGATGCAAAGAACTGATTCATTTGAAAAGACCCTGGTGCTGGGAAAGATTGAAGGCAGGAGGAGAAGGGAACAACAGAGGATGAGATGGTTGGATGGCATCACTGACTCGATGGACATGAGTTCAAGTAAGCTCTGGGAGTTGGTGATGGATAGGGAAGACTGGCATGCTGCAGTCCATGAGGTCGCAAAGAGTAGGACACAACTGAGCGACTGAACTGAACTGATGTGAGGGGTGAAATATATCTCAATAAATCTATTACTAACATGCATTTGGATGACACATTAGAGTGACGAAAGACAAAATATTAAAACTTTTAAAGTAAACTTTTTGCTTTCTTTTTGGATTGGAGACCACTTTTATCTTACCTCAGAGAGTGTCACATTACCTCATTATGTCAACAATTCTAACCTAAAAGTCTACTGGATCTCGCTGAGGATCAGGAGGACCTCACAGATAGGCCTTGTAGAGAGATACAGGCCACTTCCACAACTACACAAGAGGGATGTGGCCTTAGACCTTGAACTCACTGACTTTTTTTAAAGACAAATTTTCTATTACCTATTTGGGGCTGCATTGGGTTTTAGTTGCAGTATGTGGGCTTCTCACTATTTGTGGTGTTCAGGCTTAGCTGCCCCGTGGCATGTGGGATATTAGTTTCCTGACCAAGGATTGAACTCATGTCTCCTGAATTGCAAGGCAGATTCTTAACCACTGGACCACCAGGGAAATCAGGAACTCATTGACTTTTTAAACTAAATGCTATGTACCATGTTCATGGATTGGCAGAATCAATATAGTGAAAATGAGTATACTACCCAAAGCAATCTACAGATTCAATGCAATCCATATCAAGCTACCAGCGGTATTTTTCACAGAGCTAGAACAAATAATTTCACAATTTGTATGGAAATACAAAAAACCTAGAATAGCCAAAGCAATCTTGAGAAAGAAGAATGGAACTGGAGGAATCAACCTGCTGACTTCAGGCTCTACTACAAAGCCACAGTCATCAAGACAGTATGGTACTGGCACAAAGACAGAAATATAGATCAATGGAACAAAATAGAAAGCCCAGAGATAAATCCACACACCTATGGACACCTTCTCTTCGACAAAGGAGGCAAGAATATACAATGGATTAAAGACAATCTCTTTAACAAGTGGTGCTGGGAAAACTGGTCAACCACTTGTAAAAGAATGAAACTAGATCACTTTCTAACACCACACACAAAAATAAACTCAAAATGGATTAAAGATCTAAACGTAAGACCAGAAACTATAAAACTCCTAGAGGAGAACATAGGCAAAACACTCTCCGACATAAATCACAGCAGGATCCTCTATGATCCGCCTCCCAGAATACTGGAAATAAAAGCAAATATAAACAAATGGGATCTAATTAAAATTAAAAGCTTCTGCACAACAAAGGAAACTATAAGCAAGGTGAAAAGACAGCCCTCTGAATGGGAGAAAATAATAGCAAATGAAGCAACTGACAAACAACTAATCTCAAAAATATACAAGCAACTTATACAGCTCAATTCCAGAAAAATAAACGACCCAATCAAAAAATGGGCCAAAGAACTAAATAGACATTTCTCCAAAGAAGACATACGGATGGCTAACAAACACATGAAAAGATGCTCAACGTCACTCATTATCAGAGAAATGCAAATCAAGACCACAATGAGATACCACTTCACACCAGTCAGAATGGCTGCGATCCAAAAGTCTGCAAGCAATAAATGCTGGAGAGGGTGTGGAGAAAAGGGAACCCTCTTACACTGTTGGTGGGAATGCAAACTAGTACAGCCACTATGGAGAACAGCGTGGAGATTCCTTAAAAAATTGCAAATAGAACTGCTTTATGACCCAGCAATCCCACTGCTGGGCATACACACCGAGGAAACCAGAATTGAAAGAGACACGTGTACCCCAGTGTTCATCACAGCACTGTTTATAATAGCCAGGACATGGAAACAACCTAGATGTCCATCAGCAGATGAATGGATAAGAAAGCTGTGGTACATATACACAATGGAGTATTACTCAGCCATTAAAAAGAATACATTTGAATCACTTCTAATGAGGTGGATGAAACTGGAGCCTATTATACAGAGTGAAGTAAGCCAGAAAGAAAAACATCAATACAGTATACTAACACATATATATATGGAATTTAGAAAGATGGTAATGATGACCCTCTATGTGAGACAGCAAAAGAGACACAGATGTATAGAATGGACTTTTAGACTCTGTGGGAGAGGTAGAGGGTAGGATGATTTGGGAGAATGGCATTGAAACATGTATACTATCAGGTAAGAAATGAATTGCCAGTCTATCTTCGATGCAGGATACAGGATGATTGGGGCTGTTGTACGGGGATGATCCAGAGAGATGATATGGGGTGGGAGGTGGGAGGGGGGTTCAGGGTTAGGAACTCATGTACATCCGTGGCTGATTCATGTCAATGTATGGCAAAAGCAATACAGTATTGTAAAGCAAAATAAAGTAATAATAAAAAAAAAAAATAAAATAAATGTTATTAGCTAGACTGTCCTCCCGGAGAAGGCAATGGCACCCCACTCCAGTACTCTTGCCTGGAAAATCCCATGGACCGAGGAGCCTGGTGGGCTGCCGTCTATGGGCTTGCACAGAGTTGGACATGACTAAAGCAGCTTAGCAGCAGCAGCAGCAGAGTGTCCTCCATATAACATTTGTATTGGTCTAGATTAAAAAGCAAAACAAAATCAAACCCTCCACAACCACAAAGAAAGAAATGTGTGTTTTCAGGGCTCTGAGAATGTGGCACAGAGAACTAGGGCTGTGTTCCAACCTTCTAGGTTTCAGAGTGTGTCTCCTCCTATGTAGTCTCTATCCAGGAGTTGATATGGAGGTGGCTTTCTGGTGCAAAGAAAAGTTGATGGCAAGAGTTGAACAAAAGAAAAATGTAGGGCTTAGAATTAAGTATTGCATTAAGAAAGTAAACTGTGTAAGGAGAATGATCTAGAACACATTCTAGATGCCCAAACTAGAGCAACGGCCCTCACCCTGGTCACCCTCTAGAATCACCTGTGGAGCATTAAAAATGATGGTGCCTGGGCCCCCCTCCAGGGGTTCTGACTGAGCTGGTCGGCATAGTACCTGGGTCACCAGGGTTTAGAGTCTCCCCAGGTAATTCCAGGGAGCAGCCACAGTTGAGAACCCCAGGTCCAGAGTGTTCTAGGCCTCAGTTTCTTTGGTCCAGGAACACATTTACAAAGGATTGTAGTAGGTGGGACAGGGCAAGGGTGAGCTCCCTCCTCTATGGGAATAGTGCACATTTCAGAAGACAGGTTAGTTGTGCGTGAAACAGCAGGACCCTAATGATCCTTACCCCCCAAAGTCTTCTGCCTGCCTTTTGTCTGTGGAAAACTTTAATCAAAGAATAAGTTTAATTAGAGAAGTGAGAAATGTGGAAACAGAGGAGACTAAATAATAATAATGCAGTCATTAAGCATAGTCAAGGACCTTTAGTTTTTTCTCAAGGGCTGTAGATAATATTCTGAGCCACATCGTGTGAGCTGTCTTATCGATACCAAAACCCCAGGTGGAGAAGTTAGCTACATGGTGACCAGACTGTACCTAGGACTTGAGCTGCCACAATTCTGAGAATTGACTGCAGAGAAATGGGAACGAGTGGACTCTGGAACTGAAGATTAACGGCACCTAAAACAATCAAGAGATGCTGGTCAGACCACTGATGACCAATTTAAAGACAACTGTTAGAGATGATTGTGCTGTTTCTGCATGTGACACCCCCCTCCCCCGCCCCCGCCAACCATCTGTCTACAAAAGCTCTCACCCCTGCTTGTCAGGGGTGGTGAATCAGCCTTTGGACAGACGTCTGCCATCCTCTCCCCCCAGTTGCCAGCATCTGAAATAAAGCAAACTTTCCTTTCCACCAACTTGGCCTGTTTATTGGCTTTGGGGCAGCAAGCAGCCAGACCCTCCCACACATACCTTTTGGTAACATGTGTATAAGGGCCAGTCTTTACCCAGGAATGGAAGTGATCAAGTTTAGTTAAAGTAGGAAAGTCATGGCTCCAGACAAAAAGCCTAAACAGTGAAGGCAAGACTTGTAGCAATCGTGGAGGGCCATGTCATAGCTTAGTGGCTTTCATGCCCCACTGTAGATCCAGAGGGTGTCCTGGAGAAGGGGACCCCAGGGAGGAAGGGAGTAGGCTGGAGGGGCACCAGGCAGCGTGTTCTCCTGGACTGCTTTGTTGCCTTGGTCTCAGAAAAGCTCCAGTCCTGGGCTTCCCTCTCCCTTGAACATGTTAGGGCCTTTTTAGGAGATGGGATCACTCCCCTCACCAAGTCTGGGGGTTCCATGGGAGTTGGCAGGGCAAGGGAAGGGAAGGTTGGGTTGAACTTTGAAATGTGAGTGAGCTCTCTAGCAGAAGTCATCAGGGTGTCTTGGAATGTCACTTGGGTGGGATGTTGGAAGTCCAAGAAGTTCTTCTTTGGTGTTCCAGTATTTCTTTCAGAATCCTCTATGATGCTGACTGGTTTAAAAAAAAAAAAAGGAAAAATATTCAAGTCAGAAGTCAGTGGATTGGACTAGAACAAAGATCTCATAAAAATGATCTCAAGAAATGATCAGTAGTTAGATCAGGCCAATGCATTGCTGCTAAGTCACTTCAGTTGTGTCCGATTCTGTGTGACCCCATAGATGGCAGCCCACCAGGTTCCCCTATCCTTGGGATTCTCCAGGCAAGAACACTGGAGTGGGTTGCCATTTCCTTCTCCAATGTATGAAAGTGAAAAGTGAAAGTGAAGTCGTCGCTCAGTTGTGTCCGACTCTTCGCGAACCCGTGGACTGCAGCCTACCAGGCTCCTCCGCCCATAGGATTTTCCAGGCAAGAGTACTGGAGTGGGGTGACATTGTCTTCTCCAGGCTAATGCACTAAGAGCTAATAATTTGGATTGAAGGGGGCCACAGAGACAGGCTGATTTGTTTCCAGTTACTCTTTTCTACTGTGACAAGTTAAAAAAAAAGAGCAGCAACAGCTGCAGCTCGTAGAAGTCAAAGATGGTAGATTAAAATGGCCTTCGCAAAGGATAGATGCATGAGTGCATGTCCAACTCTTTGTCACTCAATGGACTGTGTCCTGCCAGGCTCCTCTGTCCATGGGATTCTCCAGGCAAGAATACTGGAGTGGGTGGCTTTTACCTTCTCTAGGGGCTCTTCCCACCCAAGGATCAAAACCTGCATCTCCTGTGTATCTCCTGCATTATAAGTGGATTCTTAGCCACTGGGCCACCAGGGAAGCCCCCAAAAGACAGGTGGTAATCTCCAAATTGCCGACAGTTAATGAAAGGGGGGCTGCAAACGGTGCTGAGAATGAGTGGGAAAAGGTTCAACAGATTGTTGGCACAGAAACATATAGAATAAATTTTGGCCCCGAATCCAAAATGAGGCTTCTCTCTCAACTGTAATATTAAAAAGAAGAAATTTTCATTATAGTGTTTGGTTTGTATTTACTTCCTGTGGAAGCTTTTACTGAGGTTATCAACCATTCTGGGGGAAATGATTGTGGACATAATGAAAGTTACAATGATCACTACACTTTTTTTTTTTTCTTTAAGTAAGAAAATGCTTCTATTGCTTAGAAAATCTGAAACATTCTGGACTGAATTCTTAAAATGTATGTCAATATGCTCTCATAAAAAACATAAAGTGAGACACTTACGTAATTTAAAAAATTTAGTAGCCACATTGAAAAATATATAAAAGCACAGTTGAAACTCATTTTAATAATATGTCTTACATAAGTTGGTATGGCCAAGATACAGCATTTCAATATAAATCAGTGTATACATTTTCATTAATGCAGTATTGGAAATGACACATATGCCTAGCACATCCACCACAATACAATAATATCTAATAGGATGCAATTCTAAGGTGAAATGTAGTCCTACCAAAATAGTATATTGCTTCAGTTTTTAAATTAACATTAAAAATTCACTGCAGTTTGTGAAGATAGATTCTGAGCAGCCACATTTTGGTCATTAGTATGTAATGAGCTTCCCAGGTGGTGCTTGTGCATGGGTGGTCAGCCGTTAAATCGTGTCCAACTCTTTGCGGTCCTTTGGACTGTGGCCCACCAGACTCCTCTGTCCATAAGATTTTCCAGGCAAGAATACTGGAGTAGGTTGCCATTTCCTTCTCCAGGAGTCTTCCTGATCCAGGGATCAATCCCATGTCTCCTGCTTTGCAGGCGGATTCTTTACCTGCTGAGCCATGGCACAGTAGTAAAGAATCTGCCTGCCAATGCAGGAGAAGCAAGAGACTTGGGTTTGATCCCTGGGTTGGGAAGATCCCTTGGCAAAGCAATGGCAAGCCACTTCAGTATTCTTGCCTGGAAAATCCCACAGAGAGAGGATCCTGGCTGGCCACAGTCCATGGAGTCACAAAGAATCAGATATGACTGAGCAAGCACTCAAGAGATATAGTGAGCACTTTGATTAAGGATTTGTGTATTTGGATACAACTACCGGAGCATTGCTTGAGAACCTAGCATATGGACAACAGTCCTGAAAATCCCTAGGCCATTAAAGGGAGGATATATCTGAAAAGGCACCAAGTATCTGAAGGATGTCATTTTACAACCAAGATTACTTTACCCTCAAGGATCGCATTTAAAATTGATGGAGAAATCAAAAGCTTTACAGACAAGCAAAACTAAGAGAATTTAGCACCACCAAACAAGATTACAACAAATGTTAAAGGGACTTCCACAGGCAGGAAGCATAAGAGAAGGAAAAGACCTACAAAAACAAACCCAAAACAATTAAGAAAATGTCAGTAGGAACATATATATCAATAATTATTTTAAGTGAGTGGATTAAATGCTCCAACCAAAAGACACAGATTGCCAATAGATACAAACGCAAGACCCATATATATGCTGTCTACAAGAGACCCACTGCAGACCTAGAGACACATATAGACCGAAAGTGAGAGGATGGAAAAATATATTCCATGCAAGTGGAAAGCCACAGTAACGATTTGCATATGAGACAAAATAGATGTTAAAATAAAAAATATTACAAAAGACAAGGAAAGATTCTACATAATGATCAAGGGATCAATCCAAGAGGAAGACATAACAATCGTGAAGATTTATGTACCCAACATAGGAGCACCTCAATACATAAGGCAAACACGGACAGACATAAAAGGAGAAACTGATGGTGACACAGTGATAGTGGGGGACTTTAACACCCCACTTACACCAATGGACAGACCATCAAAACAGAAAATTAATAAGTAACACAAGCCTTAAATGACACACTAGACCAGGATATTTTCAGGATATTCTAGCCAAATGCAGAAGAATACACTTTCTTCTCAAGTATACATGGAGCATTTTCCAGGATTTGAGTCACAAATCAAGCCTCAGTAAATGTAAGAAAATTGAAATCATATCATGCATCTTTTCTGACCATAGTGCTTTAAGATGCTATCAATTACAGGAAAAAGATTATAAAAAAACACAAACACATGGAGATTAAATAGTATGTTTCTAAAAAATACACAAATTACTGAAGAAATCAAAATGGAAATAAAAAAATTCCTAGAAACAAATGACTATGAAAACACGGTAACCCAAAACCTATGGGATGTAGCAAAAGTGGTTCTAAGAGAGAAGTTTATAGCAATACAATTCTACCTCAAGAAACAAGAAAAACACAGAATAGACAATCTAACTTTACAACTAAAACGATTAGGAAAAAAAGAACAAGAACAACAAAAAAACCCCAAAGTTAGTAGAAGGAAAGAAATCACAACGATCAGAGCAGAAACAGATTAAAAAGAAATGAAAGAAATAATAGTAAAGATTAATAAAATTAAAAGCTGGTTCTTTGAGAAGGTAAAATTGACAAACTATTAGCAAGACTCGCCAAGAAAAAAGGGAGAAGAATCAAATCAATAAAATTAGAAATGAAAAAGGAGGGATTACAACAGAAAGCAGAAATACAAAGGATCAGAAGAGACTATTACAAGTAACTATATGCCCTGGTGGCTCAGAGGTTAAAGCGTCTGCCTCCAATGCGGGAGACCCGGGTTCGACCCCTGGGTCGGGAAGATCCCCTGGAGAAGGAAATGGCAATCCACTCCAGTATTCTTGCCCGGAGAATCCCATGGACGGAGAAGCCTAGTAGGTTACAGTCCACGGGGTCGCAGAGTCGGACACGACTGAGCGACTTCATCATCATCATATGCCAATAAAGTGGACAACCTGGAAGAAATGGACAGAGTCTTAGAAAAGTTCAATTATCCTAGACTGAATCAGGAAGAAATATAAATTATGAACAAGCCAATCACAAGCGCTGAAATTAAAACTGTGATCAAAAATCTCCAAAAGAAAAAAACAAAACAAAAAGCCCAGGGCCAGATAGCTTCACAAGTGAATTCTATCAATCATTTAGAGACGAGCTAATGCCTATCCATCTGAAACTTTTTCAAAAAACGTCATAGGAAGGCCCACCATCACCCAGATCCAAAATCAGATAGTAAAAGTTTTAGTTGCTTCATTGTGTCTGGCTCTTTGTGATCCCATGGACTATAGACACTCCCCCCCGCCAACTCCGCCCCCGCCAGGCTCCTCTGTCCATGGGATTCTCCAGGCAAGAATACTGGAGTGGGTTGCCATGTCCTTCTCCAGGGGATCTTCCTGACTCAGGAATTGAACCCAGGTCTAACACATTGCAGGCAGGTTCTTTACCATCTGAGCCACCAGGGAAGTTAAAACCAGTAAAGACATCACAAAAAAGAAAATTACAGGCCAATATCACTGATGAACATAGATGCAAAAATCTTCAACAAAATCCAGTGAAACAGATTTCAAGAACACGTTAAAAAGATCATAGACCATGATCAGGGCCTCCTTGGTGGCTCAGCAGTAATGAATCCACCTGCAGTGCAGTAGCTTCAGGAGACACAGGTTTGATCCCTGGGTTGGGAAGATCCCCTGGAGGAGGGCATGGCAACCCATTCCAATATTCTTGCCTGGAGAATCCTATGGACAGAGGCGCCTCGGAGGCTATAGTCCATACAGTCACAAAGAGGTGGACACGACTGAAGCAACTGAGCATGCATGCATGCACACCATGATCAAGTCAAGTTTATCCCAGGGATACAAGGACTCTTCAACACACATGAATCAGTCAATATGATGGAGCATATTAAAAAAATCGAAGATAAAAATCATATGATAATCTCGATAGAGGCATAAAAAGCTTTTGACAAAATTCAGCACTCATTAAATTGTTCCAAAAATGGGCATAGACAGAACTTATCTCAGCATAATGAAGGCCATATATGATAAACGAAGAAGCGGAAAGCAAGGAAGAGAGGGAAAAGCACATCCAACTAAATGCAGAGTTCCAAAGACAGCTAGAAGAGACAAGAAGGCCTTCTTCAATGAACAGTGCTTAATAGTAGAAGAAAACAACAAAAGGGGAACGACTAGCGATCTGTTCAGGAAAATTGGAAACATACATGGAGCATTCAGCCCAAAGGCGGGCACAATAAAGGATAAAAATTGTAGAGCCCTGGTCGACTCAGAGGGCTTCCCTGGTGGCTCAGATGATAAAGAATCCACCTGCAATGTGGGAGACCTGGGTTCTATCCCTGGGTTGGGAAGATACCCTGGAGAAGGGGACGGCTACCCACTCTCGTATTCTGGCCTGGAGAATTCCATGGACTGTATCGTCCATGGGGTGGCAAAGAGTCAGACATGACTGAGTGACTGTCACATGTTAGTAGACTCAGAAGAGATCAAGGGAATATGGAAAGAATACAGGGAATAACTGTACAGAAAAGACCCAAATGAACTGGATTACTATGATGGTGTGGTTAGTCACCCTAGAGCCAGTCAATGCCAATAAAGTGGACAACCTGGAAGAAATGGACAGAGTCTTAGAAAAGTTCAATTATCCTAGACTGAATCAGGAAGAAATATAAATTATGAACAAGCCAATCACAAGCGCTGAAATTAAAACTGTGATCAAAAATCTCCAAAAGAAAAAAACAAAACAAAAAGCCCAGGGCCAGATAGCTTCACAAGTGAATTCTATCAATCATTTAGAGACGAGCTAATGCCTATCCATCTGAAACTTTTTCAAAAAACGTCATAGGAAGGCCCACCATCACCCAGATCCAAAATCAGATAGTAAAAGTTTTAGTTGCTTCATTGTGTCTGGCTCTTTGTGATCCCATGGACTATAGACACTCCCCCCCGCCAACTCCGCCCCCGCCAGGCTCCTCTGTCCATGGGATTCTCCAGGCAAGAATACTGGAGTGGGTTGCCATGTCCTTCTCCAGGGGATCTTCCTGACTCAGGAATTGAACCCAGGTCTAACACATTGCAGGCAGGTTCTTTACCATCTGAGCCACCAGGGAAGTTAAAACCAGTAAAGACATCACAAAAAAGAAAATTACAGGCCAATATCACTGATGAACATAGATGCAAAAATCTTCAACAAAATCCAGTGAAACAGATTTCAAGAACACGTTAAAAAGATCATAGACCATGATCAGGGCCTCCTTGGTGGCTCAGCAGTAATGAATCCACCTGCAGTGCAGTAGCTTCAGGAGACACAGGTTTGATCCCTGGGTTGGGAAGATCCCCTGGAGGAGGGCATGGCAACCCATTCCAATATTCTTGCCTGGAGAATCCTATGGACAGAGGCGCCTCGGAGGCTATAGTCCATACAGTCACAAAGAGGTGGACACGACTGAAGCAACTGAGCATGCATGCATGCACACCATGATCAAGTCAAGTTTATCCCAGGGATACAAGGACTCTTCAACACACACGAATCAGTCAATATGATGGAGCATATTAAAAAATCGAAGATAAAAATCATATGATAATCTCGATAGAGGCATAAAAAGCTTTTGACAAAATTCAGCACTCATTAAATTGTTCCAAAAATGGGCATAGACAGAACTTATCTCAGCATAATGAAGGCCATATATGATAAACGAAGAAGCGGAAAGCAAGGAAGAGAGGGAAAAGCACATCCAACTAAATGCAGAGTTCCAAAGACAGCTAGAAGAGACAAGACGGCCTTCTTCAATGAACAGTGCTTAATAGTAGAAGAAAACAACAAAAGGGGAACGACTAGCGATCTGTTCAGGAAAATTGGAAACATACATGGAGCATTCAGCCCAAAGGCGGGCACAATAAAGGATAAAAATTGTAGAGCCCTGGTCGACTCAGAGGGCTTCCCTGGTGGCTCAGATGATAAAGAATCCACCTGCAATGTGGGAGACCTGGGTTCTCTCCCTGGGTTGGGAAGATACCCTGGAGAAGGGGACGGCTACCCACTCTCGTATTCTGGCCTGGAGAATTCCATGGACTGTATCGTCCATGGGGTGGCAAAGAGTCAGACATGACTGAGTGACTGTCACATGTTAGTAGACTCAGAAGAGATCAAGGGAATATGGAAAGAATACAGGGAATAACTGTACAGAAAAGACCCAAATGAACTGGATTACTATGATGGTGTGGTTAGTCACCCTAGAGCCAGTCATTCTGGAGTGCAAAGTCAAGTGGGCCTTAAGAAGCACTGCTGTTAATAAAGCTAGTAGCTGCAATAAAATTCCAGAAGAACTATTCAAATTCCTAAGGGATGATGCCATAAAGTTTTGCATTCATTATGTCAGCAAATCTGGAAGACCCAGCAGTGGCCACAGGACTGGGAAAGGTCAATCCTCATCCCAATTCTCAAAATAGGTAGTACCAAAGAATGTGCTAATCATTGGACAACTCCACTCATCTCCCATGCTAGTAAGGTCATGCTTAAAGTCCTGCATGCTAGGCTTCAGCATAATGGTGAACCAAGAACTTGCAGATGTCCAAGCTGGGTTTAGAAAAGGAAGAGGAACTAGAGATCAAATTGCTAACATTCGCTGAATTATAGAGAAACAAGGGAATTTCAGAAAATCATCTATTTCTGTTTCATTGACTGTGATAAAGCCTTTGACTTTATCAAAGCAGAATCATGACAAATTGTGAAAATCTCTTAGAGAGATGGGAATACCAGACCATATCACCTGTCTCCTGAGAAACCTGTATGCAGGTCAAGAAGCAACAGTTAGAACCCTGTATGGAACAACTGATCGGTTCAAGATTGAGAAAGGAGTATGACAGGGCTGTCTGCTGTCACCCTGTTTGCTTAAGCTATATGCTGAGCACATCATGAGAAATGCCAGGCTGGATGAGTTACCAGCTGGAATCTAGTTAGGCAGGAGAAACATCAACAACCTCAGTTATGCAGATGATACCACTCTAATGGCAGAAAGCAAAGAGGAACTAAAGAGCCTTTTGATGAAGGTGAAGGAGGAGAGTGAAAGAGCCAGTTTAAGACTAAATATTAAAAAAAAAAAACTAAGAGCATGGCATCCAGCCCCATTTCTGCATGGCAAATAGACTGGAAAATGTGGAAATAGTGACAGATTTCCTCTTCTTGGGCTCCAAAATCACTGCAGATGGTGAATGCAGCCATGAAATCAGAAGACAATTGTTTCTTGCAGGAAATCAATGACAAACCTAGACAGTGGGTTGAGAAGCAGAGACATTACTCTGCCAACAAATGTTCATACAGTCAAGGCTATGGTCTTTCCAGTGGTCATGTATGGTTGTGAGAGCTGGATTGTAAAAAAGGCAGAACACCAAAGAATTGATGCCTTTGAACTGTGGTGCTGGAGAAGACTCCTGAAAGTCCCTTGGACACCAAGGAGACCAAACCAGTCAATCTTAAGGGAGAACAGCCCTGAATATTCACTGTAAGGACTGACGCTGAAGGTGAAACTCCATTATTTTGGTCATCTGATGTGAACAGATGACTCATTGGAAAACTCGCTGATGCTGGGAAAGATCGGAGGCAGGAGAAGAGGGCATCAGAGTATGAGATGGCTGGATGGTATCACTGATGCAATGAACATGATCTTGGGCAAACTCCTGGAGATGGTGAGGGAAAGGGAGGCCTGGTGTGCTGCAGGCTATGGGGCTGCCAAGAGCTGGACATGACTGGGCAACTGAACAACAACATGATAAACCCACAGCAAACATTATTCTCAATGGTGCAAAGCTGAAAGCATTTCCTCCAAGAGCAGGAACAAGACAAGGGTGCCCATTCTTGCCACTATTATTCAACATAGTTTTCAAAGTCTTATCTACGGCAATCAGAGAAGAAAAAGAAAAGGAATCCAGACTGGAAAAGAAGTAAAACTCAGTGTTTGCAAATGACATGATACAATACAAAGAAAATCCTAAAGATACTATCAGAAAATTATTAGAGCTAATCAGTGAATTTGGTAAAGTATCAGGATACAAAAATCAATACACAGAAGTCACTTGCATTCCTATACACTAACAACAAAAAATCAGAAAGAGAAGTTACGGAATCATTCCCATTTACCATTGCCACAAAAGGAATAAAATAGCTAGGAATAAGCCTACCTAAGGAGACAAAATAGCTGTATACAGAAAATTATAAGGCATTGATAAAAGAAATCAAAGATGACATAAACATATGGAGAGATATTCCATGTTCCTGGGTTGGAAGAATCAATATTGTGAAAATGACCAAAGCAACCTACTGGTTCAGTGCAATTCCTATCAAATTACCAATGGCATTTTTCACAGAACTAGAACAAAAAATTTCACAATTTGTATGGAAATACAAAAGACCCAAAAAGCCAAAGCAGTCTTGAAAAGGAAGAACAGAGCTGGAGGATTCCACTTTCCTCACTTCAGACTATACTACAAAGCTACAGTCATCAAGACAGCATTGTACTGTCACAAAGACAGGAATACAGATGAATGAAACAAGATAGAAAGTCCAGTCATAAACCCATGCACCTATCAGCACCTTATCTTTGAGAAAGGAGGCAAGAATATATAATGCAAAAAAGACAGTCTCTTCGATAAGTGGTGCTTGGAAAAGCCACGTGTAAAATAACAAAACTAGAATACTTTCTAACACCACATACAAAGATAACCTCAAAATGGATTAAAGATCTAAATGTAAGACCAGAAACTATAAAACTCTTAGAGGAAAACATA
>SJYX01015063.1:9106-26990 GCA_006410675.1 Oreotragus oreotragus | reverse complement strand
CTGAAGAAGGCTTTCTTATCTCTTCTTGCTATTCTTTGGAACTCTGCATTCAGATGCTTATATCTTTTCTTTTCTCCTTTGCTTTTTGCCTCTCTTCTTTTCAGTTCTTTTTGTAAGGCCTCCCCAGACAGCCATTTTGCTTTTTTGCATTTCTTTTCCATGGGGATTGTCTTGATCCCTGTCTCCTGTACAATGTCACGAACCTCGTTCCATAGTTCATCAAGCACTCTATCTATCAGATCTAGGCTCTTAAATCTATTTTTCACTTCCACTGTATAATCATAAGGGATTTTATTTAGGTCATACCTGAATGGTCTAGCGGTTTTCCCTACTTTCTTCAACTTAAGTCCGAATTTGGTAATAAGGAGTTCATGATCTGAGCCACAGTCAGCTCCTGGTCTTGTTTTTGTTGACTGTATAGAGCTTCTCCATCTCTGGCTGCAAAGAATATAATCAATCTGATTTTGGTGTTGACCATCTGGTGATGTCCGTGTGTAGAGTCTTCTCTTGTGTTGTTGGAAGAGGGTGTTTGCTATGACCAGTGGATTTTCTTGGCAAAACTCTATTAGTCTTTGCCCTGCTTCATTCTGCATTCCAAGGCCAAATTTGCCTGTTACTCCTGGTGTTTCTTGACTTTCTACTTTAGCATTCCAGTCCCCTGTAACGAAAAGGACATCTTTTTGGGGTGTTAGTTCTAAAAGGTCTTGAAGGTCTTCATAGAACTGTTCAACTTCAGCTTCTTCAGCATTACTGGTTGGTGCATAGGCTTGGATTACTGTGATACTGAATGGTTTGCCTTGGAAATGAACAGAGATCATCATCAAAAAATCTACAAACAATAAATGCTGGAGAGGATGTGGAGAAAAAGGAAACCTTTTGCACTGTTAGTATAAATTAGTGAATGGAGCTTCCTTTAAAAACTACAAATAAAACTTCCATATTGAAAAAAAAGCAAACTACCATATGACTCAATAATCCCACTACTGGACATATATCCTGAGGAAAGCATAGTTTAAAAAGAGACATGTACCCCAGTGTTCATTGCAGCACTATTGACAATAGCTAGAACATGGAAGCAACCTAGGTGTCCATCCACAGATGAATGGATAGAGAAGCTGTGGTACATACATACGATGGGCTGTTACTCAGCCATAAAAAGAGACACATCTCAGTGAGTTCTAATGAGATGGATGAACCTAGAGCCTATTATACAGAGTGAAGTACGTTAGAAAGAGAAAGACAAATATTGTATATTAATGCATATACATGGGATCTAGAAAGATTTTACTGACGAACCTGTTTGCAGGGCAGCAGTGGAGACACAGACATAGAGAACAGACTTGTGGACACGGGGAAGGAAGGAGAAAGTGGGACACATGGAGAGAGGAGCATGGAGTCACACTGTCATATGTAAAACAGATAGCCCGTGGGAATTTGCCATATGACTCAGTGAACTCAAACTGGGGCTCTGTGACAACCTAGAGGGGTGGAATGGTGTGGGAGGTGGGAGGGAGGGTCAAGAGGGAGTGGACATGTGTAGATCTACGGCTGGTTCATGTTGATATATGGCAGAAACCAACACAATATTATAAAGCAGTTATCTTTCAATTAAAAATAAATAAAAATTTTTGGTTTCATATGGAATAAATGAAAGTGGATCTGTATCTCACATACTATATAGAAATAAATTACAACTAGCTTAAAAATTTAAAGTGAAAGGAAAAATTTAAAAGCCAATGTAGAGGAATATCTTTAGGATCTTAAGGTAGGACATAATTCACTAAGCAAGATACAAAAAGTGAAAACTGCAAATGGAAAGTTTGATAANTAAATAAAGTTTTTTGGTTTCATATGGAATAAATGAAAGTGGATCTGTATCTCACATACTATATAGAAATAAATTACAACTAGCTTAAAAATTTAAAGTGAAAGGAAAAATTTAAAAGCCAATGTAGAGGAATATCTTTAGGATCTTAAGGTAGGACATAATTCACTAAGCAAGATACAAAAAGTGAAAACTGCAAATGGAAAGTTTGATAAATTTGGCTATATTAAAATTAGAAATATCTAATTTATCAAAAGGTGCCATATGTGTTCATGTTCTTCTTTTTCTCCTCCTTTCCACTTCCTCCCATCCCCTCCTTCCCTTCCCTTCCTGAAACATTCAGTACTAAAAAATTAGGGGAGGACAGGTCAGGAATTTTATCACATTAGAGGGTGACGGGAGAACAAGGGTGGCTCAAAGGAGGCGTCAGAGTCCAAGTAGCATGGAGGCATCTGCACGGGAGATGTACCAGAGGCCAGAGAGCATAAGCAGGGAAGCAGAACAGGGGCAGCAGCCTGGAATAGGGTGTTAGAGCACAGAGGAAGTGGGGAAGGCATCCGGACAGGATGCGCATCCTTTTAAATATACAAATATGCGTATGAATATATATGCTGTCTGTGATTTGCAAAATAACACAGGCGGTAAAGGAAGCAGATGTGTGGCAAGACAGGATGAGCCAAGGGTGGGAAGTTTGGTGAGTCTTGATGATGGGTACACTGGGCTGTATTAGTTTACGTTTCTGTACGTCCAAAATTCTCCATGATAAGCATTTTTCAGTGTAAACACACACACACCACAATGAAAATGAAGAGATAAGCTACAAATCTGTAAAAGAATTGTGCTACGCATATAAGTGACGTAGGATTTGAATCTATAACACAGGACTTCCCTGGTGGTCCAGTGGCTAAGACTCAGATATCTGAATGCAAGGGGCTTGGGTTCAATTCCAGGTCAGGGAACTAGACCACATGCAACTAAGACCGGGCACAGCATACATAAATGAATGAATGAATAAAAATATATATCTTTTAAAAAAGAAAGTATAACATATATTTAAAGGAAACAAACCTCTCCATGTCAACAATAGACAAATAATCTGCTTCCTGGAGAAGGAAATTTAAAGACCAAAAAATCTGAAAGAATTTCTGACCTATAGTAGTCAGAAAAATCCACATCAAAAGCACAGTTAGTGACTTCCCTGGTGGTCTAGTGGCTAAGACTCTGTCTTTTCAATGCAGGGTGTCTGGGTTCAACTCCTGGTCAGAAAACTAGATTCCACATGCCACAACTAAGACTTGGAGCAGTCAAATAAATAAATAAAAATAAATAGAAAAGAAAAAAACACAATTAGATACTAGTTTATCTTTATCAGATTGACACAAATTAAAAGCTGTGTTGCTAAGTCTCAAGCACTGTTTGTAGGAGTGTAAGTTCATCAGTTGTTCTGGCACCATTTAGCCAAGTATAAACTCTTATACGTGTGCACTAGAGCATGGGAGTAAGAAGACTGAAGGTAAACTTGTCTGTATTAAAAAAACAAAAACAAAAACAAAAACTGGAAGTAAGCCAACGTCTGATGGAGCAATGGATTAGTAATTGCGATACACAATGAGACGACATTAGCAGTGCAAATGTACTATTTACACCAATATGAATGAATCCTGCAAACATAAGGTTGAGTAAAAAAGGCAAATCAGAAAAATACAAAAAATAAAACAATACCTTTCGAAAAGTTCAAAAACAAGCAAAACTAAACTATACATTTGGGCTTCCCTGGTGGCTCAGGGGTAAAGAATCTGTCTGCCAATGCAGGAGACCTGGGTTCAGTCCCTGGTCTGGGAAGATCCCACATGCTGTGGAGCAACTAAGCCCCTGCAACACAACTGTTGAGCCTGCACCCTAGCGCCCAGGAACCGCAACTGCAGCTGCTGAAGCCTGTGTGCTCTAGAACCCACGCCATGCACCAGAAGCCACCACAATGGGAAGCCACAGCTACAGTAGCCCTTGGTCACCACGACTGGAGGAAACCTCCACATAGCAGTGAAGGTCCAGCAAAATAAATAAGTGAAACTATATAAAAAAGAAAACAACAACACACACACAAAGAAAAAGCAATATGGTCTTTAACAACACATGTACATACATATGTGGTAAAGTATAAGGGAAAGCAGGGATTGATAAAAATTCAAGACAGGTTTACCATGGTGGGTGAGGAGGGAGGAGTTTCAAAGACACTCTTAGAGCTCCATTTCTCTTTTGAATTTATTTTTAACTGGAGGGTAACTGCTTTACAATAGTGTGTTGGTTTCTGCCATACGTCAACATGAGTCAGCCAGAGATATACATGTGTCCCCTCCCTCTTGAACTTCCCTCCTGAGTTCCAGTTCTTAAGCTGGATGTTGGGCACATAAGGGCTCATTTTATTATTTTTATACTTATATACACATTTAATCATATACATGTTTTGTACTGATGAAATATATAATCTTCTGATACAAATTTTAATCAAAACAGAAATAAGACTACTGATATCTACAGTAGTTACAAGCAATGCAGACACTTCTGGCAATGCTCTGTGAGAGCCAGGGTAAGCACACATGCAACCTATGCCTGTGGTCTCAGCATCCTCGTATGCACCCTCTTTTCACTCTCGGACATTTTGCTGATGGGATCTATTAACAAAAAGATCCTGTGCTCTCAGTGATGGCTGCTGTCACCACTGCTTGTCCCAAGATGAACAGAAATGAACAAGCTTAGCTAGGACACTATCAATTTTTATTACTTAAAGGGAAGCAAAATGAAGCAACTGAATTCAAATATTTGAATGGTGAACTTTAAAACATAGAATTAACTATAAACAAATCTTTACTCACCTTCTTTCTAGATAGACAAGAAATACTTACATAAAGATGATCAAAAAAATTTGCACTTTGACCTGAACCAAGTATCTTATATGGTAGTGAGAAAGCTAAATGTGACAAATGACTGAGTTGTCCAGCTACATTAATTTTTTTAAAAAAGAAAAAGTCTTTGGAAACATTTTAAATATTAAAATAATAAAATACTTTTTAAAAAAGAGAAAGAGACCTAAGAGACCCATCCACCAAATATGAAATTTGGATTTTAGGTGGCTCCCTTGGTGGTGGCTCAGAGAGTTAAAAAATCCACCTGCAATGTGGGAGACCCAGGTATGATCCCTGGGTTGGGAAGATCCCCTGGAGAAGAGAATGGCTACCCACTCCAGTATTCCTGCCTGGAGAATTCCATGGAGAGGAGCTTGGCGGGCTACAGTCCATGGGGTTGCAAAGAGTTGGACACAACTGCGTGACTATCTGTTTCTTTCACTTCTGAACTGAACCAATCAACTATAAATATATTCTTTATAAAATGAGGAAAATATGAGTAGGAATTGGGTATTAAAAGATACCAAGGTATGATAATAGAACTATGCTTGGATTTAAAAAACGACTCTTACCCTCTAGAGATGAAGCCTAAAACGTCTGGGGAAAATGTTATAATAGCTAGAATTCGCTGTGAAATAATCCAGTGGTGGGAGTGGAGAGGGAGGGATAAAGATGAAATAAGAGTGGTCATGAGATGCTCACTGTAGCTGACTGGTATGTACAAGGGTACCTTGTTCTCTTTGCCTTCTCATGCCTGTGCGAAATTTTCCATGGGAGAAGGGAAAGGTGGGAGAGGAAGAGGGAGGGAAAAGGTAGGAAGGGAGCTCCTCCAAACAATGCCTTGTATCTCTCAGAGCAAGAGCCCAGCTTGGTGGGTGGTTTCTGCTGCCCTCCTGCAGGAGATAACATCACTGGCCAGAGAGAACCTCAGAGGAGGACGGCCTTGCGCACTATGCCGTTTCACTGTTCTGTTGGGGCCGAACCCACACAAAGGGCTGCTGTACCAGAATGCCTGGTCTGAGCAGGCCCAGGTATCCAACCCTCACGTGTTTCACAACTTTGGCCCTTCCAAGTCCCTGGAAACCACGCACAAGAAGTGAGCCACTTTCCTTTTTTTAACCTCCTGAGATACCACAGCAGTTCTGAGTTCAGTTGGCCTCGGCCTGCAGTGCCTTGAAGCAGGATTCTGGTACCAGAGCCTAAAGCCTGGTACCCCAGAGACTAAAGTCAGGCCAAGAGCACTGAATACTAGCCACCAGACCAGCGGAGCCAGTAGCCAGTGATGAGGCACGGGCCCACCGGCTTTGTAGAAATGAATTCCCACACACAAAAATGGAAAGCAGCAAGACAGGTAAAGTGTTTATTAGGAGGGAAAAGGGTACGTGTGGGTAGACACATGTGTGGGCTCAGAGAAAGAATCATGCCCTTGTGGCAGTTTGAATCACCTGGAGCATTTCCTCCGGGTTTCCTCTGGTCAGTCATCTTGCTTTGCTTGAATCTGAGTCCATAATTGGTTTATCTCAGGGTCCTCTCCTATGTGTGCGCACATCTCTTAGCCAAGATGGATTCTAGTGAAGTAGGTTGACATTACCTGCTACGGGATGGCCCCTGCCTCCTCCTGGGAACGGGAAAGACATAGTGTGGACTGGCTAGGGATAATCTTTGCTGATTAATTCCTGTTCACCCCTGTTCTACTTGCCCCAACCAATATAGACAAGGAGACATTTCAATATAGAAGAGCCATGATAAAAGTTAAGAGGGTGGGTCTCTGTGCTATAAGTAAGAGAGACTTCAGGTGCTGAATGGAGGCTGTTCATTCCCATTCCCAGCAAGAGCTCGCCATTCATCCACCGGTTTTTACCGCCCCCTTGTGGTCATTTGCTTCCTGTAGCCAATCCCTGTTTCCCAGGAGACGCTAGTGGTAAAGAACTCGCCTGCCAGTGCAGGAGACTTAAGAGATGCTGGTTCAATCCCTTGGTCGGAAAGATCCCCTGGAGGAGGAAATGGCAACCCACTCCAGTATTCTTGCCTGGGAAATCCCGCAGACAGGGGAGCCTGGCGGGCTGCAGTCTTGCAGTCGCAGAGTCGGACACGACTGAAGCAATTTAGCACGCAACCCTGCAACCTTGAAATACAGGTCTCCCACCCACACTGACAAGTCAATCCCCTGCAAACCTTGCATTGGTTTTATCTTCATTAAGGGACAGATATTTCGCTCAGTAGTGAGAAAACTTTCTTCCAAAGCAAATAAGAACGTGAGTGTCTTCCAGACAATTTCTTTTCTTCTTTTTTTATCTTTGACTGTGCCCTGCAGTTTCTGGGATCTTAGATTGAACCTGGGCCCATGGCAGTGAAAGTACCAAATCTTAACTGGACTGCCAGGAAACTCCCTCTTTGCTTTTTAAAACCTTTACTGGTTGAAAATTTTTAAAACAAAAATTGGGGGGAAAGAAACTTGAGGATTTCCCTGGTGGGTCCAGTGGTCAAGAATCCACCCGCGAATGCAGGGGATCTGGGTTTGATCCCTGGTCTGGGAAGATCCCACCTGCCACAGAGTAAGTCACCCTGTGTACCACAACTCTTGAGCCTGTGTGCTCAGGGCTCTAGAGCCTGGGATCCACAACTACTGAGCCCACGTGCTGCAACTACTGAAGCCCGCGCGCCTGGAGCCCGCGCTCGGCAACAATTCTGTTCAGGAAGTTCAGTTAAGAGAAGCTGGTGTGCTGCAGTGAAGAGCAGTCCCCACCGGCTGCAACTACAGAAAGCCCACGCATAGCAACGGAGACCCAGCACAGCCTAATAAATAAGTAAGAAACTTTATGAGAAGGCTATAGGGAAAGGGGATCAGGAAAGTATTCCTGCCTCTATGTGGGTGAAGGAAGCTCGGTAATTCCTGTAAAAAATGATGCCCCTCCAGATGAAACCATGTAACTCAGATTGGGACTTGAACACACGATCTTTTTAACTGAGATCACATCTAATCTTAGGACTTAACGAAGCTCAATTTCTTGACGTCTCATTGCAGACAGAATTCAGTGAGAGACAAAGTGACAGGTAAGAAGTGGACTTATTTAGAGAGAAACACACTCCACAGAATGTGGGCCATCTCAGGAGGTGAAAGGTCCCAGGGTAGGGAGTTGTCAAGTTTTTATAGGAATGGGTAATTTCATAGGCTTATGAGTGGGAGGTATATTCCAGCTATTTTGGGGAAGGAGTGGAGATTTCCAGAAATTGGTCCACCATCCACTTTTTGATCTTTACTAGTAGGTCACTGTCATGGTGGGTGTGCCAATTAGCTTGCTGATATGTTACAATGAGCATATGATGAGGCTCAACATACAGTGGAAGTTAACTGCCATTTTGGACCTATTTGGTTCTAATCAGTTTATGTTGTGTTCTCAGGCCATGTCATTAAAGTTTGGGCCCTGCCCGCCCCCCTCCTGTTTCATTTCCCCCTCAGAGACTTTACTTCCATATTCTTATGGGAAGCAGCCCTTGATAGTCTGTCTTCCATAACTGCTTCAAGGCTCAGCAGGGGTGTTGACTCTGCCTGTCAGGGAGTAGACATCTCTGGATGCCTGATCTAGGGGCCTCAGGGGAGGACAGCTCCTTGTTTTAAGTCAGTATGGGCTGGAAATCCTCGGTACAGCTGTTAGGAAGGTAGAACAGGGAAAATGAGTCCAAAATGGCAGTGGCTAAAAAACAAGGAAGGTCTGAGGACCAGAGTGGAGACTTCAGGTAGAACAAACAGCACTCCTGGCTAAGCCCAGTTTGCCCCGGGCAGGCCCAGGTGGAGGAAAAAACATAGAAAAGGAGGGGCCAACGCGCTTGTGCTCTCTCCCTCTCTCTCTCTCCCTCCCTCTCTCTCTCTCTCTCATGCCTGCGCCCTTTCTCTCTCTCTCCCTCTCTCTCTCCCTCCCCCACGCGCTCCTCCACTCTCTTCTCTTCAAGTCTTTGGGTCCTCACGCTGGATGGACCTCAGGAAGATGGACCTCAGGAGGATGGGTTCTCCTTCTATCTTCTTTTTTTTTTCTTTTTCCTTCTATCTTCTTAATAAAATAGAGCAGTAACACTGATTTGCCTAAGAGCTATAACACGGTTTGTCCAAGACCCGAGAGCTGTGACGTGCTGAGGGCTCTAATGTCCGTCGCTCCTCATCTTTGTTGTGATGAGACAAAGAACCGAGGAGCACACACTCGCGTGACACAGCCATCATGCTGATGTGGTGTTATGCCCACAGTCCGAGTCCCCAGGACTGAGAAGACAAGACATCCACGGCAATGCAAAGGCAAAAAGGGAATTTATTTCTGATTCGAGTCAGGGCTCCGCCACATCCAACGCAGTGGAGTAAAGCAAGAGCCCTGAGCCCAGAATTACAGCAGTATTTATAGGTTTAGAACAAAGACAGGGAGTTGGCAAGGGCAGATTGGCTGCAGGGGTTTCCTGGTATTTACTAATTGGCTAATCTTTCCTGAGCTCGGGCTTTCTTGGGGGATGTCTTTTACGTCCTGATAGGCTCAAAACAGGCTACTGGGGAGTATGCTGATTGGACAAGTCCTGGCATCTGCGGGGATGACCTCACTGGGCAATGACTCAGCTTTTCCTGTGAGGCCTACCTTAGTCCCTGAAGCTTGTTATGGCATTTGTTAGGTCCCAACAGTGGAACCGTTGTAACTGCTTCCATAGCTTTTCTATGAATCTCCTTGATAATGAAGCGCTTTTTGTAAAAACATCCAAGTACAAAAATAACTATCTATAAATAACAAAAGACTTAACAAGCAAGGTTAAACATCTGATTACACTGTAATCTATAAAGAAAGTTACAATAACTAGAATTACAAATGATTACATTTAACTCAACATATCAAATAATTCTAGCTAAATATTTCTCTGAGAGGCCACAGGGGCCATCTAAAGCACCCCAAAATTAGCTGGAAATCAAAAGAACTTTAATTAAAATTTTATATATGAGAAGTTCTGAAACATTTAGTCAAGTAAGATCATAGATCACTGACAATACTTATTTTTCATCCAAAGTTACCAGAGATCTCAAAAGCAAATACAAATCACTTAAAGGCAAACAAACACACACAGTCTATTGTCAAAAGCAGCATTTCAGGAATATTTTGGAGGGAAAAACCAAATCCAGTCTTTTCCTAGCCCATTAGGAACAAAATCCATTCACCCAAATAGATTTAATGCAATCTTAGAAAATCCTGATCATGGATAACTCTTTTCAGTATTTTTTTCTTCCTCACACCTTGTTTTACTGAAAACATGATGTTATGTTCATTAAAATTTTTTTCCACATTGAGTTACTTTTCTTACTAACAAATCTGCAATAGATATAATAAAGTCTTATCTGAACTCTAGTAAACCTAGGTACATCTAGTAAACTTGGGTAAAGGTCCATCTACTCAAAGCTATGGTTTTTCCAGCAGTCATATATGGATGTGAGAGTTGGAATATAAAGAAAGCTGAGCACCAAAGAATTGATGGTTTTGAACTGTGGTGTTGGAGAAGACTCTTGAGAGTCCCTTGGACTGCAAGGAGATCAAACCAGTCAATCCTAAAGGAAATCAGTCCTAAATATTCATTGGAAGGACTGATGCTGAAGCTGAAACTCCAATACTTTGGCCACCTGTTGCAAAGAACTGACTCACTGGAAAAGACCCTGACACTGGGAAAGATTGAAGGCGGGAGGAGAAGGGGACAACAGAGGATGAGATGGTTGGATGGCATCACTGACTTGAGGGACATGAGTTTGAGCAAGCTCTGGGAGTTGGTGATGGACAGGGAAGTCTGGCGTGCTGCAGTCCATAGGGTCACAGACAGTGACTGAACTGAATTGAAACCTAGGTACGACAGAAGTACTATACTTAACATTGATGAGTCTAAAGAAATGTCTGTATTAATCAAACCAACAAGCTTAAGTGATCTTAAATATCAGATATCCGTTTGAAACTGAGAGCGTTAGTCACTTGTTGTGTCCAACTCTTTGTGACCCCATGGGGTTGGGGTATAGCCCGCAAGGCTCCTCTGTCTATGGAATTCTCCAGGCAAGAATACAGGAGTGGGTTGCCGTTCCCTTCTCCAGGGGATCTTCCTGACCCAGGGATCAAACCTATGTCTCCCACATTGCAGGCGGTTTCTTTACTGTCTGAGCCACTAGGGAAGTCCTATCAGTTTAGTACTGAATATTTTTCAGATGACATGAACTTGAAATTCATTTTGGCAGATTATTTTCTATTTCTGAGTAGTTATATAAGCACTTAATTTCCTTTAAGTCAATTTGAGTTCTTTTTTTTTTTTGCTTAAATATATTTTATTGAAGTATAGTTGACTTAACAATGTTTCAGGTGCACAGAAAGGTGATTCAGTTATACATATACACATGTTATTATTCAGATTATTTGCCATTTTAGGTTATCATGAGTTACTGACTACAGTTCCCTGTGCTATACAGTTAGCCTTTGTTGTTTGTTGCATATCTATTTTTAATTAGAAATCTAGCACTCTATTCATATTATTAAAAAATTATAGTTAGGCAGAAGTTCATAATTTTTCTGAAATACATACATAGTATTTATGTATACAAAAACTTTTCTACTCTGCTTTATAGAGGCTTGAGAAAGAAGATAAAAAAAAAAGAGGTGGAGAATTGGAAAACATAAACTAAATGAAATGAATATGAAATAGAAAAAGTAAAATAAACTAGATAAAAGTAAAAGATAATCATATAGTCCAGTTGTTTTTAAACATGGCTGCTCATTAGAAACATATCTGGAATGTTGGAGAAAAAAAGCAATATCTGGGCATTTGTATTTTTAAAAAAATTCCAAGATAATTCTGATATGCATCTGGATTTTAAAAAGTGATTACAGGTTTTTCTACTAAATGGCAGTTTTGGTAATAAAGAATTCTATTATTTTTCTATTGACCAATCATAACATAATGGTGTTACGCGAGTAATAGTTACATAATCCCAATAGTGAAAGATGCTTATCAGTTTTCACAATCAATAGCCAGATAAAAAATAAAAGATAATTACAGTTGCAAGTCATAATGGAAACATGATTAACTTAATGATATAAAATAATTTCATGCAGCTGGGGAGGTCAAGCAGAGTGATGTGCTAAGTGGAAGCGCATATATGCACATGCTTTCATCCACCCAGCCAGTGTATGTATTTTGGTTGGTGCCTTTAATCCATTTGGATTTAAGGTAATTATTGATATGTATGATCCTGTTACCATCTTCTAAATTGTTTTGGGATTATTCCCTGTAGGTCTTTTCCTTCTCTTGTGTTTCCTGCCCAGAGAAGCTCTTTTAGCATTTGTTGTGAAGCTGGTTTGGTGGTGCTGAATTCTCTTAGCTTATTGCTTGTCTGGAAAGCTTTTGATTTCTCATCAGATCTGAAGGAGAGGTACAGTGTTCTTGGTGTAGGTTCTTCCCTTTCATCACTTTATCATGCCATGCCCTTCTGGTTTGTAGCGTTTCTGTGGAGAAGTCAGCAGACAGCCTGGTGGGAGGTCACCTGTATGCTATTTGCTGTTTTTAATGTTGTGTCTTTGTCTTTAAGTTTTGTCAGTTTGATTACTCTGTGTCTCCGTGTGTTCCTCCTTGGGTTCATCCTGCCTGGGACTCTGGGCTTCCTGGACTTGGTTGACTGTTTCCGTTTCCATGTTATGGAAGTTTTCAGCTATTAGCTCTTCAAATATCTTCTCAGGTCCCCTCTCTCTCCTTCCGGGACCCCTATAATGCTAATGTTAGTGCCTTGAATGTTGTCCCAGAGGGCACTTCTCCTCATTCTTCTTTCTATATTCTGTTCTGTGGCAGTGATTTCCACCATTCTGTCCTCCAGATCATTTATCTGTGCTTCTGCCTCAGTTGTGGTGCTACTGATTCCTTCCAGCGTATTATACGGGCTTCCCTGGTAGCTCAGTCAGTAAAGAATCTGCCTGCAATGCAGGAGGCCCGGGTTCGATTCCGGGGCTGGGAAGATCCCCTGGGGAAGGACATGGCAACCCACTGCAGTACCCTTGCCTGGAGAATCCCATGGACAGAGGAGCCTGGTGGGTTCCCAGTCGGTGGGGTCACAAGAGTCAGACACGGCTTAGTGCCTAAACCACCACCACCAGTGTGTTACCCACCGCTGTTTGTCAGTTCAGTTCTTCTATTGCATCTCCTCCATTGTTCTCCTGAGATCCTGGATCATCTTCACTATCATTTTTCTGAACTCTTTTTTTCCTGGAAGTTTGCCTATCTCCACTTCATTTAGTTGTTTTTCTGGGGTTTTATCTTGTCCCTTCATCTGGGATATAACTTTCTGCTTTCTCATCATGAGTAAATTTCTGTAATACATTTTTGTTTTGGGACTGTGAGACTGTGCTTCTTGCTTCTGTCTGCCCTCTGATGGATGAGGCTAGGAGCATTGTGTAAGCTTCCTGATGGGAGGGACTGGCATGGGAAAAACTTGATCTTGCTCTGGTGGGCAAGGCCTTGCTCAGTAAATCTTTAACCTAATTATCTGCTGATGGGTGGGGTTGCCCTCCGTCCCTGGTAGTTGTTTGGCTTGAGGTGACCCAGCCCTGGGTGTACAGGCTCTATGGTAGGGTTAATGGTGAACTCCAAGAGGGCTTATGCCAAAGGGAACCTTCCCGACCTGATGCTGCCAGTGCCCCCATCCCTGTGGCGAGCACCTGCTGACCCACACCTCCACAGGAGACCTTCCAACACGAGCAGGTAGTTTTGGTTCAGTTGCCTATAGGGTCATTGAGCCTTTTCTCTGGATCTTGGTGCATACAAGATTTCACTTGTGCCCTCCAAGACTGAGTCTCCGTTTCCCCCAGTCCTGTGGATGTCCTGTAATCAAATCCTGCTGGCCTTCAAGGCTAGATTCCTTGGGGAGTCCCAGTTCCTTTGTCAGATCCTCCAGCTGGGAAGCCTGATGTGTGGTTCAGAACCTTCATGAAAGTGGAATTTCTTTGGTATTATTCTTCTTCAGTCTGTGGGTCACCCACCCAAAGGGTATGGGATTTGATTTTATTCTATTTTAGGCCCCTCCTACCATCTCGCTTCAGCTTCTTCTTTGTGTTTGGACATAGGGTATCTTTTTTTGGTGGGTTCCAGCGTCCTCCTGTCAATGGTTATTCAATAGCTAGTTGCAATTTTCCTGTTCTTGCAGGAGGAGATGAGTCATGTCTTTCTACTTCACCATCTTGAACCAGAACGATTGAGTTCTTTTACCAATTAATTTTTGCCAACACTATTCAACTACAACACATATACAGATACATAGGAACACACAAATACTGTGGCCTCATAGCTCCCATTTCAAAATTTCAGCCCTGAGTCAGGTACAGCAATGTAAAACTTATTGGTTTACAAGAGGTTGGATTAAAATTGGGTTTCTGGCAGGTGGAACAAATCAAGCTCATTTGACTAGATGGCTAAACTTTTTACTAATGTTTATAGAAAAGACACTTAGGATTTCTATTTATCCTTGACAAGTCAAGTTCTAAATTATTTATCCTCTTGAAAATTTGCACTTTAGAAAGAAGTCAGAGATAAGGTTCCTGAGAAGACCAGAAAGGACATTTGCATTTCAAAGGTACAGGCAAGTTTCTCTGCAGTTCAGTTTAGCTCAGTTCAGTCACTCTGCTGTGCAGGACTCTTTGTGACCCCATGGACTGCAGCACACCACACTTCCCTGTCCATCACCAACTCCCGGAGCTTGCTCAAACTTATATCCATTGAGTCAGTGATGCCATCCAACCATCTCATTCTCTGTTGTCCCCTTCTCCTCCTGCCTTCAATCTTTCCTAGCATCAGGGTCTTTTCCAGTGAGTCAGTTCTTCACATCAGGTGGCCAAAGTATTGGAGCTTCAGCTTCAGTATCAGTCCTTCCAATGGATATTCAGGACTGATTTCCTTTAGGATGGACTGGTTTGTTTCCCCTTTGTTTAATATTTACCAGCCTGTTGCTTCCCTGGTGGCTCAGAGGATAAAGCGTCTGCCTGCAATGCAGGAGACCCGGGTTCGATCCCTGGGTTGGGAAGATCCCCTGGAGAAGGAAATGGCAACCCACTCCAGTATTCTTGCCTGGAGAATCCCATGGACAGAGGAGCCTGGCGGGCTACAGTCCATGGGGTCGCAAAGAGTCAGACACGACTTCACTTTCACTTTAAGATAAACTGGGAAGGTTTGGGGCGTGGTAAAAGGATTGGTGGGTTTTGGATTATTTTTGGAGCTGCACCTCTGGTCCTATAAAGAGTAGATTTGAAAAACAAGGACAGTCGTTTTTTTTTTTTAATTTTTTTTCTTTTTCAAAGAATTGCATGGCTACCGCAATGATATTCAAAGGCTGACATACCTATTTACCTGTGCTGAAATGTTTTACTTTTCCTCATTTAGTTTAGTGCAGAAGGACTCCCTGCAAAATTCTTGAAAGTGAAAGCCGCTTAGTCATGTCCAACTGTTTGCGACCCCATGGACTATACAGTCTATGGAATTCTCCAGGCTAGAATACTAGAGTGGGTAGCCTTTCCCTTCTCCAGGGGATCTCCCCAACCCAGGGATCAAACCCAGATCATCCACATTGGAGTTGGATTCTTTAACAGCTGAGCCACAAGGGAAGCCCAAATATCAGCTATGATTAGTTTAGCTGGACCAGTGGCCTCCCATTTTGGTAATCAAGTTACAAACATTTTTGAGGATTTTTCCCACGTAAAAAAAATTTGTGCCTTTTATTTAGACACTCCAGAACCTTTTCTACTTAGTAATTGTTGGCTGGATTTCTTCTGCTAAGGCTTTTATTTTAGCTTCAGATTTATCTGCTCCTTTTCCTTTTCTGTAGGGCTTCCCTGGTGGCTCAGCTGGTAAAGAATCCACCTTCAATGCAGGAGACCTGGGTTCGATCGCTGGGTTGGGAAGATTCCCCTGGAGAAGGGAAAGGCTACCCACTCTAGTATTCTGGCCTGGAGAATTCCATGGACCACATAGTCCATGGGATCGCAGAGAGTCGGACATGACTGAGCGACTTTCGCTTTCACTTCACTTTCTCTTTCTGTTAGAACCATTTGGTGATGAGAGTGGTTCCCTTGCCCCTCAAGAAACAGAGTGGCCCCTAACTTAGTCTCTTCCCATTAAAGGCAAAACAGGAGGGAAGAGGGTAAGGCACAACTTTTGAAAGAATGACATAGCCTGAAGATACAACTGATTAGAATCAAATGGGTCCAAGATGGCAGGCAAGTCAGCTTCTGACTAGACCTTGATCCTCAATCAGCAAGCTAACGGACACACCCAGAGGCACCATGACAGTTTCAAGGTTGACCAAAAAGTGAGTGGTGGCCCAATTCCTGGAAATCTCCACCCCTTCCCCCAAATAGTTGGAACAATCCTTCCACTCGTCCTTGTTGTTCAGTTGCTCAGTCATATCCAACTCTTTGTGTCCCCATGGACTGCAGCCACCAGATTTATGCTGGCCTACTCATTAGCCTATGAAATTACCCAGCCCATAAAAGCTAACCATACCACGTTTTGAGGTAGCACTTGCCCTCTGCAATGACCCACACTCTTGTCTGTGGAGTGTTTCTCTCTGAATAAATCCACTTCTTATCTATCACTTTGTCTCTCACTGAATTCTTTCTGTGAGGAGACATCAAGAACCTAAGCTTCATTAGGTCCTGAAACCAAGTCTATGATCTCAGTTGGAAGACTGAGTTTTGGCTGGGTTGGAGTTCCACACATATGGGTTCAAGTCACAAGCAGTTTGCTCAAACTGATGTCCATTGAGTTGGTGATGCCATTCAACCATCTCATCCTCTGTCACCCCCTTCTCTTCTTTCCCTCAGTCTTTCCCAGTATCAGGGTCTTTTCCCTGATGAGGGACCCAATGAGTTGGCTCTTCGTATCAGGTGGCAAAAGTATTGGAGCCTCAGCATCAGTCCTTCCAATGAATGTTCAGAGTTGATTTCCTTTAGGATTGATTGGTTTGATTTTTCAGTCTAAGTGACTCTCCAGAGTTTTCTCCACCACAATTTGAAAGCATCAGGTCTTCAGCTCTCAGTCTTCTTTATGGTCCCACTCTCACATCACATGTGTACATGACTAATGGAAAAACCATAGCTTTGACTGTACAGACCTTTGTTGGCAAAGTGATGTCTCTGCTTCGTTGGTTTAAGATCATGAATTTTAAATCATAACTAGGCTCAAACACAGCTTTATTAATCAAAATAGAAACTATTCCAATCAACACATTTTTGCTAATGAGAAATAAGTTTGTTTATTCCTGTAGCATAAAACTCCATGCTTCAGGATTCAACAAACTCTTGGAAAGCATTTTCTGCATCCTGCTAGTTGTGGATGGAGAAGACACTGGCAACCCACTCCAGTGTTCTCGCCTGGAGAATCCCAGGGATGGAGGAGCCTGGTGGGCCGCCGTCTATGGGGTTGCACAGAGTTGGACACAACTGACACGACTTAGCAGCAGCAGCAGCTGGTTGCGGAAGCGTGTTCCCTGCAAAAAGTTGTCAAGATGCTTGAAGAAGTGGTAGTCAGTTGGTGAGAGATCAGGTGAATATGACAGATGAGGCAAAACTTCATAGCCCAATTTGTTCAACTTTTGAAGCACTGGTTGTGTGATGTGCACTTGGGCATTGTAGTGGAGGAGAATTGGGCCTTTTCTGTTGATCAGTGCTGATTGCAGATGTTGCAGTTTTTGGTATATCTCATCAATTTGCTGAGCATACTTCTCAGATGTAATGGTTATGCCGGGATTCAGAAGGCTGTAATGGATCAGACAGGCAGCAGATCACCAATCAGTGACCACGATCTTTTTTTGGTGAAAGTTTGGCTTTGGGAAGTGCTTTGGAGCCTCTTCTCGGTCCAACCACTGAGCTGATTGTGTAAATTTACTTTTTGTTTCAATGTCACAATCCCATTAAGAAATGGTTCATTGTTGTTGCATAGAATAAGAGATGATACTTCAAAATGATGATTTTTTTTTTTTTTTTGTGGTCAGCTCAAGAGGCCTTCACTTATCAAGCTTTTTCACCTTTCCAATTTGCTTCAAATGCCAAAAAACCATAGAACGGTCAATGTTGAGTTCTTCAGCAACTTTTTGTGTAGTTGTAAGAGGATCAACTTCAATGAT
>SJYX01015061.1:274117-304318 GCA_006410675.1 Oreotragus oreotragus | reverse complement strand
TGGCTGCCCATCTTGAGCCTCCAAGTGCTCATCTTGCTAGAAAGCTCCTCCTAGATCTGAATGAATGGCATAATGTGTATTACAAGTACACATAGGCCAAGCTTCACCCAAGGCTGGGTTTTTGGAAGGACAAGGATCATAGCCCTTCCTGAAGTGCTCTGGGGCTTAGCTATGGGCCTGACAAATTCTTGGTGCTCAGTTACCCTCTGTTAAAGTAAAGAAATGAAAGGAATACTCAGTTATCTCTAAGCTCAGATGGACAGGGCTCAATTACTCAACAAAAATGAATGCTACAATGGAGAGTCTTGGCCCCATGCAACTTCTTATGGCTTGTCTCTCACTAGAGTTCTCTGGAGCTCTTGTCTTTCATGTGGGCATCATCAACTCTTCCCAAAAGGCACATGAGGTAACAGCAGAGACGTCCCCACACGAGGCACAGCAGCAATGCAGGCAAGGAAACAGCAACACTGCTGCACGACCTCAAGGAGAGATGGCTTCCAGGCTTTATGGAGGAGGGGCCCTTGACCACAGGCTCAGAAGATGGCTAAGCTCCGTGGATGGAGGGAGAATAGAACAGGATCTTTGGAAAGAGATCAGGATATGAGTTAACATGGTGCTGGTGGTTTAGTCACTCAGTCGTGTCCGACTCTTTGCCATCTCATGGACTGTAACCTGCCAGGCTCCTCTGTTCATGGGATTCTCCAGGCAACAACACTGGTGTGGGTTGCCATTTCCTTCTCCAAGGGATCTTCCTAACCCAGGGACTGAATGTGTGTCTTCTGCATCTTCTGCATTAGCACGCGGATGCTTTACCACTGAGCCACTAGGGAAGCCCATGAGCTAGCATACACAGAGACAACTTCAACCCTCTACAATAGCTGCCTCCCCATACCTCCCAAGTCCTCAACAGGAAGCCAGCCGTTGGGTCCTAGAGACAGCATTTTGTCCAGGGTGGAGTAAGTTTCCCAAACTCAACAGTGGGAACTTTGCAGGAGATGCCAGAAGGCAGGACCACTGATCTTGTACCCAGATCATATCTTTCTTTAGGATGCAGAGACCAGCTACTAAGCTTTCAGCACATTGTCCAATACCATTGGCCCTGCATTTGCATTTGGACAGCCCTACGTGTGAAAAGTCAGCACGCTCTGTTCGCTGAAAAACACAGCAATTTCAGTTGCCTCCTCCACAAGGCACTCCTTGTGAAGTTTAAATAGACAGCAACAGTTCACAGACTTAGCCTCCTTAGCAGGAATCTACCTAACCTCTTGTACAACCTGCCTTTCAGTTCTCATAGCCATTTGGATTATGTAAATCGTTATACATACTTATTTCTACCAGGATGATTGCTGCCTTTTTATTTTTTCAGTTCCATAGAGATCAGCAAGCTTTTTTGTCCAGACTTTAAAAAGCCTTCGTGAGGGGAGCTTCACCAGCTATTCAGCCTTCTGGAAGGCTGAAATCTTCGGGAAGAAGATGCAAGCCTGAAATTCCATCTATTCTAAGAGAGATGCCAATACCACAGATGTCAGACAGCAATGGGATTTTAGAACAGCCTTGCTCTAGACTGTGTCCCCTCAAATTCAACAGCCTTGCTCTAGCTTGTGTCCCTTCAAATTCATATGTTAAATCCTAACCCACAATGTGATGGTATTAGAAGGCGGGGCCTTTGGGAGGTGATTAGGTCATCAGGGCAGAGACTTCACAAACAGGATTAGTGACCTTAAAAAAGAGACCCCAGAGAGTTCTCATCTCCCTTCTGCCATATGAGGACACCAAGAGAGGACAACTGTCTGTAAACCAGATGTGTATAAGAGACAGAGAGNAATGTGATGGTATTAGAAGGCGGGGCCTTTGGGAGGTGATTAGGTCATCAGGGCAGAGACTTCACAAACAGGATTAGTGACCTTAAAAAAGAGACCCCAGAGAGTTCTCATCTCCCTTCTGCCATATGAGGACACCAAGAGAGGACAACTGTCTGTAAACCAGAAGGTGGTCCTCACTAGACACCAAACCTGCCAGCACTTTAACTACTGGACTTCCCACGCATCATATGAAAATGAAAGTGTTAGTTGCTGCAGTCCTGTCTGATTATTTATGACCCCATGAACTGTAGCCCACCAGACACCTGTGTCCATTCTCTAGGTATAGAATACTGGAGTAGGTAGCCATTCTCTTCTCCAGGGGATCTTCCTGATTCAGGGATCAAACCAGGGTTTCCCACACTGCAGGCAGACTCTTCACTGTCTAAGCCACCAGGGAAGCCCTTCATTTTCACACCCATACATCATAAGTGTGGGATATAAATCTGGGCTGTTTACATGCCACCCAATCAATGGCATTCTGTGACAGCAGCCCAGACTAAGACAAGCCTCCAGTGTAGAATCAATAAGAAGTGGTTAGGAACTAGATTCCTAACTCCTGAGTCCTTTACCTGGGGGCCTTTATTTGCTTTGGGAAGACAAAATTTAAACAGAGTGGAGGAAGGGGGAGTTTGTAAAGTGATTGTCTTGAAGAGAATTATTAAGATGCTGTGAGTCCCTCCCTACACTGCCATGTAAGGGGAAGGATGTGCTTTCTGTCACCTTAAACCTGGGTGGGGGCTGCCGCTGGGCCACTGAAAGTGTGTGAGGAGTGTCCCCATACTTAGGGGACACTGGGCACCGTAGGGAAGTCTGGGTGGCACACAGCAGAAGAAGAGGGCACACAGCTGGGATGGGCCTACATCTTCCAGGTTTTACAGAGCCGAGATGCAGACCATGAGGAAAAGCCAGCCCGGGTCCACTTTAAAACCTGCCAAAAGCTCTTCCCGGGAGGGCGTGAGGCCTCCAATAGTAAGACAGTCTATGACGAACATGAGAGAACCAGGAGGAGAGCAGGTGGAGTCGGGGGAATTGCGTAGTCTGCATCTAGGGAGCAGCAGGGGGTTCCAAGGCAGAGGCATTCCCATGCAGCCCACCAGAGTATCAGAGAAAGAGTCAGCTAAAAATATCTGCCAGGCTGGGAGTGTGGAGAAAAAGGCAGCTTACGGAAGCACTCTCTCCTCCTTCCATTCCCCCCACCCACCCCCACTCTTCCAACCAGAGGTCAGGAACAGCAGTTATGGGGATACAGCAGAGCTATAAATTACAGTGAAAAAAAATAGTTAATTCTGACTAGATATCAAAAAAAAAAAAAAGATTTCACAAAGATGGTAGAGCTTGAACTGAGGTTTAAAGGATAAAAAAAATATATTTTAAGAGACAGACGAAGCAGGGGAAAAGATTTTCAAGGTGAAGGAATCATACAAGGCAAGGCACAGAGATGTGAAAGGCTGCACATGCTCCAGCTGACGAGAGCAGAGTCGGATGGAAGATGGTGCAGGGCCAGCTAGGAGAATGATGGAACTGGCAAGCTTAGGAATCCAAACTCTAGCCAGTGGGGAGCCACTGGCAAGACTGATAAGAAGGTAGAAGGATGAGCAAACTTGCAGTTGCGGAAGATAAGACTGGTTGTAGAGGCAGAATTTCAGAAGCAGGATATTTGAGGTGGGAAATGGAGAAACCAGTTATGAAACTACCATAACCACACAGGCAAGTTATATATGTATTTTTTCTTTACTTATTAATCTGTCAGTACACAAACATATGTGCTTTCCATCTGTGGCTATTGGAAATAATGCAATGGACATGGGAAAGCATGATTGTCTTGAAGAGAATTATTAAGATGCTGTGAGTCCCTCCCTACACTGCCATGTAAGGGGAAGGATGAGCTTTCTGTCACCTTAAACCTGGGTGGGGGCTGCCACTGGGCCACTGAAAGTGTGTGAGGAGTGTCCCCATACTTAGGGGACACTGGGTACCATAGGGAAGTCTGGGTGGCACACAGCAGAAGAAGAGGGCACACAGCTGGGATGGGCCTATATCTTCCAGGTTTTACAGAGCCGAGATGCAGACCATGAGGAAAAGCCAGCTCGGGTCCACTTTAAAACCTGCCAAAAGCTCTTCCCGGGAGGGCATGTGGCCTCCAATAGTAAGACAGTCTATGATGAACACGAGAGAACCAGGAGGAGAGCAGGTGGAGTCGGGGGAATTGCGTAGTCTGCATCTAGGGAGCAGCAGGGTGTTCCAAGGCAGAGGCATTTCCAAGCAGCCCACCAGAGCATCAGAGAAAGAGTCAGCTAAAAATATCTGCCAGGCTGGGAGTGTGGAGAAAAAGGCAGCTTACGGAAGCACTCTCTCCTCCTTCCATTCCCCCCACCCACCCCCACTCTTCCAACCAGAGGTCAGGAACAGCAGTTATGGGGATACAGCAGAGCTATAAATTACAGTGAAAAAAAAAAAAACCAGTTAATTCTGACTAGATATCCAAAAAAAAAGATTTCACAAAGATGGTGGAGCTTGAACTGAGGTTTAAAGGATAAAAAATATATATTTTAAGAGACAGACGAAGCACGGGAAAAGATTTTCAAGCTGAAGGAATCATACAAGGCAAGGCACAGAGATGTGAAAGGCTGCACATGCTCCAGCTGACGAGAGCAGAGTTGGATGGAAGATGGTGCAGGGCCAGCTAGGAGAATGATGGAACTGGCAAGCTTAGGAATCCAAACTCTAGCCAGTGGGGAGCCACTGGCAAGACTGATAAGAAGGTAGAAGGATGAGCAAACTTGCAGTTGCAGAAGATAAGACTGGTTGTAGAGGCAGAATTTCAGAAGCAAGATATTTGCGGTGGGAAATGGAAAAACCACTTATGAAACTACCATAACCACACAGGCAAGTTATACATGTATTTTTTCTTTACTTATTCATCTGTCAATACACAAACATATGTGCTTTCCATGTGTGGCTATTGGAAATAATGCAATGGACATGGGAAAGCAGATATCTCTTAAAGATACTCATTTCACTTCCTTTGAATAAATGCTCACAAGTGGGATTGCTAGATCATGTGGTATAATACACAGAATACACAGAGGAACTGTACAAAATAGATCTTCATGACCCAGATAATCATGATGGTATGATCACTCATCTAAAGCCAGACATCCTGGAATGTGAAGTCAAGTGGGCCTTAGAAAGCATCACTATGAACAAAGATAGTGGAGGTGATGGAATTCCAGTTGAGCTGTTTCAAATCCTGAAAGATGATGCTGTGAAAGTGTTGCACTCAATATGCCAGCAAATTTGGAAAACTCTGCAGTGGCCACNGACTAAGGTCCGTCTAGTCAAGGCTATGGTTTTTCCAGTGGTCATGTATGGATGTGAGAGTTGGACTGTGAAGAAGGCTGAGTGCCGAAGAATTGATGCTTCTGAACTGTGGTGTTGGAGAAGACTCTTGAGAGTCCCTTGGACTGCAAGGAGATCCAACCAGTCCATTCTGAAGGAGATCAACCCTGGGATTTCTATGGAAGGAAAGATGCTAAATCTGAAACTCCAGTACTTTGGCCACCTCATGCAAAGAGTTGACTCATTGGGAAAGACTCTGATGCTGGGAGGGATTGGGGGCAGGAGGAGAAGGGGACGACTGAGGATGAGATGGCTGGATGGCATCACGGACTCGATGGACGTGAGTCTGAGTGAACTCTGGGAGGTGGTGATGGACAGGAGGCCTGGCGTGCTGTGATTCATGGGGTCGCAAAGAGTCGGACACAACTGAGTGACTGAACTGAACTGAACTGTGGTAGTTTCTATTTTAATTTTTTGAGGACCCTCCGTACTATTTTCCACAGTGATTGTGCCAGTTTATATTCCCACTAACAGCACCCCAGGCTTCCCTTTTCTCAGAAACACTTGCCAGGATTTGTTATCTCTTATCTTTTTGATAATAGCCATTCTAACAGGTGTGAGGTGATTTCTCACTGTGGTTTTGATTTGCATATCCCTGATAATTAGTGATGTTGAGTAACTTTTCATGTGGCTGTCGGCCAACTGTCTGTCTCCTCTGGAAAAGTTCAGGTGCTTGGCCCATTTTTGACTAGATTATTTTATTTTTTGCTACTGAGTTGTAAGAGTTTCTATATATTGACCCCTTATAAGACATAAATATTCCTCAAGTTACAGTGGAGTTATATTTTAATAAACTCATCATAAATTCAAAATATCATAAGTCTAAAATGCATTTAAAATACCTAACCTACTGTACTTATTGGAAAAGACCCTGATGTTGGGAAAGATCAAGGGCAAGAGGAGAAGGTGGCGACACAGGATGGCATCACCAACTCAATAGACATGAATTAAAGCAAACTCTGGGAGACAGTGAAGGACAGGGAAGGCTGGCATGGTGCAGTCCAGGGGGTCACAAAGAGTCAGACATGGCTTAGCAACTGAACTATGATCAAACATCATAGCTTAGCTGGACCTACATTAAAGACACTCAGAACACTTATATTAACCTATAGTTGGGCAAATCATCTAATACAAAGCCTAATTTATAATGGTGTTGAATATCTTATATAATATACAGAATAATGTTTTGAAGGTGTATGACTACAGAATGGTTGTAAGTATATCAGTTGTTTACCCTTGTGATTACATGCCCAAGAGCTCTGGCTTGCTGCCACAGCCCAGTCTCAGGACACAGTATAATAGTGCATACTGCTGGTCCAACAGAAGATCAAAATTCAAAGTGCAGTTTTTATTGCATGTGTATCACTTTTATATCAATGTAAAGAAAAAGAAAAATTCATTAAGTTGAACCATTGTAAGTTGGGGACCATCTGTATATGGTTGGCAAATATTTTCTCCCATTCTATAGGTTGCCTTCTCATTTTGTTCATTTCTTTTGCTATACAGAAGCTTTTTAGTTGGACTTTTTACTGGTGTTTGCTTCTGTTGCTGGTGATTCTGGTGTCATATCCAAAATATCACTGCTAAGAACAATGTTAAGGGGCTTTTTCCCCTATGTTTTCCTCTAGGAGTTATATAGTTTCAGGTTTTACATTCAAGCCCTTAATCCATTTGGAGTTAATTTTGTATGAGTAACAGAAGATAAGGGCCAAATATCATCCCTTTACACACGAATATTCATTTTCAATAAGTATTCTTGGCTCCCTTGACATAGATTAGTTGACAGTATTTGGGTAGGTTTATTTCTGGGTACTTGATTCTTTTCCTTTAGTCTTTGCATGTGTTTTTGCCAGGATCATACCATTTGGTTACTACAGCCGTGTTACTTATAGGTNCAAAAGAGACACAGATGTGTACAGCGGACTTTTGGACTCTGAGGGAGAGGGAAAGGGAGAGGGTGGGATGATTTGGGAGAATAGCATTGAAATATGTATACTATCATGTAAGAAATGAATTGCCAGTCTACGTTCAATGCAGTATGCAGGATGCTTGGGGCTGGTGTATGGGGATGATATGGAGGGAAGATGTGGGGTGGGAGGTGGGAGGAGGGTTCATGTTTGGGAGTTCGTGTAAAAAAATAAATAAATACAAAAAAAAAAAAAAAAGACTGCCTTAGTAGGAGTCATTAGTGAATCCATAAGAATTTTGGAATTTTTTTTTGTATCTGTGGAAAATGTCACTGAAAACTTGTTAGAGATCACATTGAATCCATAGATACTGTTGAGTAGTGTGAACATTTTAACATTAACTCTTTCAACCCATAAACATAGGATGCCTTTCATTCATGTTTCTTCATCAGTTTTTTTCATCCATGTCGTACAGTTTTGAGCATATGCATTTTTCACTTCTTTAGTTAATTCATTCCTAAGTATTGTATGATTTTTTACGCTACTGTAAATGGGATTTATTTCTTTTCCAGATGTTTCATTGCTAACATATAGAAATGCAACTGACTTTTGTCTATTGATTTTGTATGCTAAAACTTTACAGAATTTGTTGACTACTTCAAACACGTTTTTTGGTGTGTGTGTGAAATTTTTAAGATTTTCAATATAGGAGATCATGTCATCAGCAAACAGAGACAATGTTATTTATTTATTTCTAACTTGGATTTACTTTACTTGTTATTCTTTGCCTAATCATTTCAGCTAGGACTTCTAGTACTCTGTTGAAAAAGAGTGGTGAGAATGGGCACTCTTATGTTATTGACCTTAGAGGAATAGCTCACCAGTAAGTATCAAGCTAGCTGTGGTTTGTTACAACTGGTCATTAATATGTTGAGGTACATGCCTTCTATATCCAACTTATTGAGAGATTTTTACCATAAAATAATGCTGAACTTTTTCAGATGCCTTTTCTATATCTATTAAGACAATCATATAATTTTTATCCTTCATTTTGTTAATGTGGAATATCAGGTCCTTGATTTGCATATGTTAAACCATCCTGACATCCTAGGAACAAATACGTTTTGATACTGGTACATGATTCTTTTAATGTGCTGTTAAAATTGGTTTGCTAGTATTTTGTTGAGGTTTTGATGCCCTTGTCTAACTTTGGCATAAGACATGCTGGCCTCATAAGATGAGAATGGAAACTTTCCCTTCTCTTCAGTTTTTTATAAGACTTTGAGAAGGATTGGCTTTAATGCCTCTTTAAATGTTTGGTAGAATTCACTGGTGAAATCATCTAGTCCTGAGCTTTTCTTTTTACTCAATATTGGTCTGTTCAAATCTTCTGTTTTTTCATGATTCACTCTTGGTTCAGTTCAGATCAGTTCAGTTCAGTCACTCAGTCGCGTCAGACTCTGCGACCCCATGAATCGCAGCACGCCAGGCCTCCTTGTCCAACACCAACTCCCGGAGTTCACTCAGACTCATGTCCATCGAGTTGGTGATGCCATCCAGAGATCTCATCCTCTGTCATCCCCTTCTCCTCCTGCCCTCAATCCCTCCCAGAATCAGAGTCTTTTCCAATGAGTCAACTCTTCACATGAGGTGGCCAAAGTATTGGGGTTTCAGCTTTAGCATCAGTCCTTCCAACACCCAGGACTGATCTCCTTTAGGTTGGACTGGCTGGACCTCCTTGCAGTCCAGGGGACTCAAGAGTCTCCTCCAACACCACAGTTCAAAAGCATCAATTCTTCAGCACTCAGCTTTCTTCACAGTCCAACTTGCACATCCATATATGACCACTGGAAAAACCATAGCCTTGACTAGACGGACCTTTGTTGGCAAAGTAATGTCTCTGCTTTTGAATATGCTTTCTAGGTTGGTCATAACTTTCCTTCCAAGGAGTAAGCTTCTTTTAATTTCACTCTTGGTAAGTTATGTATTTCTAGAAATGTAACCATTTCTTCTAGTATGCCCAGTTTACTGCAGTAGTCTCTTATAAGCTTTTGTATTTCTGTGTAATGTTTCATCATTCATTTACAATTTTGATTTCTCTTTCATTTTTTCTTTAGAAGTATGGGTAAAAGTCAGTTTTGTTTATCTTTCAGTTTTATTGACCTTCTTTATTATTTCTCTATTTCATTTAATTCTGCTGTAATCTTAATTATTGCCATTCTTCTGCTAAATTTGGGCTTAGTTTCTTCATTTTTTTTTTCCTGGTTTTTTGAGGTGTAAAGTTAGGTTGTTTATTTGAGATCTTTCTTTTTTCTTAAGGCAGGCATTTATCACCATAAACTTCCCTCTCAGCGCTCCTTTTGCTGAAGCACACAAGTTTTGGAATGTTGTATTTCCATTTTCATTTGTTTCAAGATACCTTTTATTTCTATTTTTAATTAATCTTTGAACTACTGTTTGCTCAGGAGCATATTTTATCTCCATACATTTGTGAATTTTCCAGTTTTCCTCCTGGAAATTTCATTAGAAATTTCAAAATTTGAAATTATAATTTCATTAGAAATCATTTGGTCAGAAAGGATACCTGGTATGGTTTCAATCATTTTTTAAATTGCTAAAATTTGTTTTGTAACCTAACATATAATCTCTCCTAGAGAATGTTATCTGTGTGTCTGAAAAGAATGTGTATTCTGCTGCTATTGGATAGAATGTATATGTTAGGTCCATTTGATCAATAGTGTAGTTCATGTCCAGTGTTTCCTTATTGATTTTCTGTCTGGTTGATCTATCCATTGTTGAAAGTGGGATATCGTATTCCTCTATTATGATTGGATTTCTGTCTCTTACCCACTTCAAATGTACAGTATTTGTTTAATATATTTAGGTGTTCCTATATTGGTGCATAAAGATTTATAAATGTTATATCCTCTTGATGAACTGATCCCTTATTCATTATATAATTACTTTCTTTCCTGTTACAGTTATGATCTAAAGCCTATTTTGTCTGATATAAGTATAGCTACCCTTGCTCCTTTTTGGTTTCTATTTGCATGGAATATCTTTCCATCCCTTAACTTTCAGGCTGTGTGTGTCCTTGAAGCTAAAGTGAGTGTCTTATAGGCAGCATATAGCTGAATCTCTATTTTTATCCTTTCAGCCACTCTATTCATTTGTATTAGAGAATTTAATCCATTTATATTTAAAGTAATTATTCATACCCAAGAACTTAATGTTGCCATCATGTTAATTGTGTTCTGGCTGTTTTGTAGCTCCATTCTTCCTCTCCTGCTGTCTTTCTTTATGAATTGATGGTTATCCATAGTGGTGGACGTGAGTCTGAGTGAACTCCGGGAGTTGGTGCTGGACAGGGAGGCCTGGCGTGCTGCGATTCATGGGGTCGCAAAGAGTCGGACACGACTGAGCGATTGAACTGAACTGAACTGATACTTGGGATTCCCTTGTCTTTGTGTGAATCTACTATGGGTTTTTCTGTGGTTACCCTGAGGCTTATTTGAAACATTTTATAGATATTACATTCTATTTTAAGCTAATAACAAATTCAATTATAATTTTAAAAACTCTACCCTTTTACTGGTCTTCCCTCATAGCTCAGCTGGTAAAGAATCTGCCTGCAATGTGGGAGACCTGGGTTCAATCCCTCGGTTGGGAAGATCCCCTGGAGAAGGGAAAGGCTACCCACTCCAGTATTCTGGCCTGGAGATCTCCATGGACTGTATAGTCTATGGGATCCCAAAGAGTTGGACACAACTGAGTGACTTTCACTTTCACTTCACCTTTTTATTAACCCCAAACACAGTTTGTTTTTGTTATCATAATTTACATCTTTATATATTGTATACTGGTGAACAATTTCATAGTTTTGGTTATTTTTAATAATTTTGTCATTTAACTTCATAAAGGGTTTAAGTGGTAACACACCACCTTACAGTATTAGAGTATTTTAAATCTGACTATATATGTATCTTTACCATTATGTTGTATATTTTAGTAAGTATTTATGTTATTAATTAGCATATTTTTGTTTCAGTTTGAAAAACTTTTCAGCATTTCTTGTGAGGTAGATCTAATGGTGACGTACTCCCTCAGTTTTTGTTTTTTTGGCAACGTCTCTATCTTGCTTTAATTTCTAAAGAACAACTTTGCTGGATAAAGTATTTCAGTAGCTGTTTTCTTCTTTCAGTACTATGAAGATATCATCCCACGCTCTCCCAGCCTGCAAGGTTTCTGCTGAGAAATCCACTGGTATCTTTATGGGGTTTCCTTTTTATGAGAAAAAAGTTTTTATTTTGCTGATTTTAAAATTCCTTGTCTTTGATTTTAGACGGTTTTATTATGTCTTCAAGAAAATCACTTTGGATTGAAATTCTGGGGTAATCTATTAGCTTTATGAATTTGGATGTCCATATCTCTTCCCACGTTTGCTATGTTCTCAGTCATTACTTGTTTATGCAAGTTTTTTGCCCCTTTATCACTCTCTTCTTTAGGACTCCAGTTATGCTTAGATTGTTTTACTTAATGGCATCTCATGAATTCTGTAGGCTTCTTTTTTTTTTTTCACTCTTTTTTTTTTCTTTTAGGTCCTTTGACCGGATAATTTCAAATGCTCTGTCTTCAAGTTTCCTCTGCTTGGTTGAATCTTCTGTTAAAATTTCTACTGAATTTTTCAATAGATAGTTCAATTCTATTAAACCATCAATGTATTCTTCAGTTCCAAATTTGTTTGGTTCTTTTTTAGTCTGCTCTTGTTGAGCTTTTCATTTTGTCTTTGCATTGTTTTCCTGATTTCATGAAATTGCTTACGTATATTCTCAGAAAGCATCTATGGAACAATTATCTTGACAACTTCATTGGGCAAATCCTGGATCTCCATTCTTTGAGGCCAGTTACTANTTTTTTTTTTTCTTTTAGGTCCTTTGACCGGATAATTTCAAATGCTCTGTCTTCAAGTTTCCTCTGCTTGGTTGAATCTTCTGTTAAAATTTCTACTGAATTTTTCAATAGATAGTTCAATTCTATTAAACCATCAATGTATTCTTCAGTTCCAAATTTGTTTGGTTCTTTTTTAGTCTGCTCTTGTTGAGCTTTTCATTTTGTCTTTGCATTGTTTTCCTGATTTCATGAAATTGCTTACGTATATTCTCAGAGAGCATCTATGGAACAATTATCTTGACAACTTCATTGGGCAAATCCTGGATCTCCATTCTTTGAGGCCAGTTACTACAGGTTTCCTTTAGTGGAGATGTGTTTGCTGATTTTTTATAGCCTTGTGTAAGTGTCTGCACATCTGAAGTAGTCCAAAAATTCCAGCCTTTATGGACTGACTTCAGTAAGGAGAGCACTTCCTCTGAAGATGGAGACACACTGGAGTATGCTGTGATTCTAGGTCAAGTGGTGCAGGGTGTCAAGGCATAGGGCATGTAGCATCTCTAGACACAGAAGGGCATGACGTCTCATTGCCTCAGCCACTGGGGTCCACAACATTTACAACTGGGTGGTGTCTGGTGAGTTCTGTGGGCATCCACAGCATCTGCAAGGGCTGTTGAGGGTCCTTGGCAGCATCTCCAGGTCCAGCAGCTAGGGACCAGGGTAGGCAGCAGTAGTGGCCAGAGAGGGTAGAATGCACACACTCAGCAGCAGGACCCAGCTGCAGGTTCCAGTGTAATGACAGAAGCTGATGTACACACACACACACACAGTGGCAAAGGCCTCGACCAGCAAGGGTCAGGGCCAACTTTGGGTTAGCACTAGCTGTTGTAGGGGCCCTGATTGTGTGTATACTCCTGTGGGTTCAGGGTCTCACCACATTTGCACACATAGCAGTGGAGGCCAATGAGAAGAGTCAGGCCAGAGGTGTGCAAGTGCATTTCTGGAGAAGCTAGCACTGAGTATGTGCACAGCAGTGAAAGAGCCATGGGAATCTAGCCTGCTGTCTTACCCTTGTACAACACAGAGGCTGGGGCTGTTGCCAGTGCAGGTTCCAGGAACCAGAGGGGCAGGGTACCAAACTCAGGCTAGTGAATGCCACACCCATAGAGTGAAAACCAGTGACATCTCCAGCGGGCCTGTTGGCTTCTCCACTGGCAAAAGCCATCGGTGTCCTCTGCAGAGTAGGTCACTGGGAACCCCAGTCACTCCTGCTCTGTGGCTGATATTGGCCATCTCTGCTCTTCTTCCTTGCCGCCAGCCATCTGCACACATCTCGGCTTTGCCAATTTGGGGGTGCAGTGAAATCAAAGTGGGTTCTTTGTTTAGTGTTCTGAAATCTGGTCACTGGTCCCACTCTCCTTCTCCTCGCAAGGGAACTCTTTCCCAGTGGGGAAGCAGGGTCAGCCTGTGGGATGGGATGATGTAGCAAAACAAAGCTATTGTTCCTTCACTTTTGTATAGTTATTCTGTTGTTTGTTGTTGTTTTTTTTTTTTTTTGGGGGGGGGCTTGTTTTGCTCATTGCTCTACTGCGTTGCTGAAGCTTCTGAAGCATACTGCAGAGCTCTCCCAAGCTGTTTTTGTTCCTGTATTGCTAACTATTGATCTTTCGGGAGGGATATTGGCTGGGGTCTTCCACTCTGCCATCTTGGTGACTCATCTTCCTAACACAGGCTTTTTGAAGGAAAGGATTCTATATTATCCCATTGTTTTGCTCATTGCTCTACTGCGTTGCTGAAGCTTCTGAAGCATACTACAGAGCTCTCCCAAGCTGTTTTTGTTCCTGTATTGCTAACTATTGATCTTTCGGGAGGGATATTGGCTGGGGTCTTCCACTCTGCCATCTTGGTGACTCATCTTCCTAACATAGGCTTTTTGAAGGAAAGGATTCTATATTATCCCAGGCCCTGTTACCCAATCGGTATTCGGTAAATTAACAAATACAGAAACAAGGGAATCAATCAATGGACATAAAAGTTCCTACCAAGATTTTTTTAAGGCAATAAGACTGAAGAGCAAAGAAATCACAAAGAAAACCTTCTCTTCCTAATCAGGCCTCTGGTCAGTCCAATGTTTACCCTATTTATTTAAATCCTTCCTTCTTTAACTGGCTGCTCTAGCAGAAAACTGACACAGACTTTGCACCCTTCTTATTGCTTCACTAACTCTCCCTGGGACCTGGTGGCCTGCAGAGCTCTTTACTAATAAATTACTCCAAGAGTACCCATGAGAGAAGTCCCTGCTGTCAGACCAGCAGATGGATGGGTTTCTGATTTGATAGATGGATCCAGCCCATACGCTACTGCTCAAGACAGGCATCTGTTGCACCAAAGCCCCTGGAGGACTCTGAGCCCTCCTGTGTGCTTGACCAACAATCTCAGCACCTTTATCTTATTTCAAAAGCCAAACTGAACCTTCCAAAGCAAAGCATTCCAGATTGGGTGGATTTATGCTTGTCAGCAGGAGGAGATCCAGGAGCTCATTATGACATAGAAGGTGGTTTGTTCAGTAAAACCACAAAAGCATAAATGAAAAGAGAAACCAATGAGCCACACACCACAAAATATATAAAACAGCAGGAACCACACATACTCCAGTCCCATTAGGAAAATAGGAGGAGATTAAAGGGAGAAAACAAACAGTTTTAATGTTTTCATGTGGAATGGTTACGGCTTTTCCCAAGTCATCATTTATGAAAATAAATTTACTTATTTCCAACAAGTATACTAAATATATGTGTTGGGGTAGGGTGGGGGTGTTGGGCCTCTTTCTCAGTTGTTTAGACTATCGTATTAATGAAGTCAAGAGCAGTGGTTAAACCACTCAGGTGGATTGCTTAGTTTCACAGAGGATAACTCCATGCACCACCTCAGATCTCTCTGCTGCCTCAGGTCAGCCTTCCCTCCAAGCCAGCACTGACCACAGGCCTTGTGGGTAGACAAGCAACCCTTCTTCAATTTGGAAAAGCATCAAAACCTTTATGCTTTAAATTGGTGAGTCATAATGTATCAATGTCACTTTTTTTTATTTCTGCCATACTATGGGCTGAATTGTATCCTTCCTAGAATCCATATGTTGAAGCCCTAATATTCAGTACCTCAGAATGTGACTGCATTTAGAGATAGAATCCTTTGCAGGCGGGGGCGTGCCAAATGGCTTTTGACATCTTACTTCCCCAACCAGTGAACCTGGACTTTCAATGGAAGCACAGTGTCCTAACCATTGATAGGGTCTTTACAGAGCTAATTAAAAGTGAGGTAGGCCCTAAACCAGGCTTCCCTGGTGGCTCAGTGGTAAAGAATCTGCCTGCCAGTGCAGGAGACCCAGGTTTGATCCCTGGGTTGGGAAGAACCCCTGGAAAAGGAAACAGCAACCCACTCCAGTATTCTTGCCTAGAAAATCCCATGGACAGTGGAACCTGGCAGGCTACAGTCCATGGGGTTACAAAGAATCAGATATGACTAAGCTACTAACCAACAACAGTAAGGTCCTAATCCAACACAATTAGCTTCCTTCTAGGAAGAGGAAGTCTGGACACAGACACAGAGGAAAGATAATGTGAAGACACAGGGAGAAGATGGCCATCGGCAAGCCAAGGAGAGAAGCCATGGAAGGAACCAAACCTGCAGGCAGTCTCAGAATTCCAGCCTCCAGAACTTGGAGACAATAAGTTTTTCATTTCTTAAGCCACCCAGTATGCAATACTTTCTTTCTGTAGCCCTAGAAAACTAGTACATGTCACATTTCCTCTAATTAACTTTGTGACACCAGTAGAATGCATGTTCCTAGGAGGCAGGAATTTTTCAAAGTCTAGATCACTGCTGTATTCCTAGCATCTAAAATAATGCCTGGTCTCAATAATTGTTTGGGGAAAAAAATAATGAAGACATATATAATGTAAGTCTAAAATATCATTTCTGAACTATTTTCCCTCCTTCTTACTCTAGTTAAATCCTGGTTATATTGTTTTAAAATGATTCAGAGAATTCAAACCACCAATAACTGTAACACACCATATTCAATTTTGCACAGCAGATATACAGTCTAATGGGATGTGCATGTGTTTTATGAACCTGCTTTCTCTCGGATACACACTGCTGGTGATGGAGGTAATAGTCTGTGCTATCAGACTCAGCAGAAGCCATCCTCTTTGTTCAGTTTTCCCAACACAAATCCAGGACCCAGGAAGATCTGTCTCAAACTCCCCCAAAATGCCAACCTGTCCATCAGTCATAGGAGCTTTCACCAATGGCCACCTCCATCACCACCTCAAACCTAGATCATCTTCCCCCTTCCACTTAGCAAATGTTCACTGAGCACCTACTCAGTGTTTAGCAATATACATAGCAAAAGGAAGTGGAAGAAATGGAGGTAGAAGGCCATGAGCCCAGTTTTCAAGTTTAATGATATAGCACGAACCCAAGGCTGAGATGCAAGAAGGAATCAAGGAAGCATATGGCCTGAAGTCAGGAGGGAACCTGTGTTAGATTTAGAAAATGTGCTGCCCACAGCCAAGTCCTCTCCCCTCTGCAGCCTCAGCTCTTCCATCCGCAAAACTGGGAGGGCAAGCAAGGCCTTCTGGAAAGTCTCTTCCAGTCTATGGGACTGTGAATATGTGACCATTCAGACAGGCTGCCTTGACTGGTTGCAAAGATGGCAAGTTACCTCCAGGAAGTATGCAGGTAAAGAAAGTTACTCTTGGGTGCACAGGAGCTGGACATGAATGAGAAATCCCAGGAACAAGCAGTGTCAGGACTGGTCTCTTGGTCTCTGCCTCCTTCCCTCCCTCCATGGCTCTCTGTTTCTATAATCCACACAGTTCTCTTCTGTCAACATATTATATATTTTCTGCTCCCTCATAATCTCATTTTACATGTGGCTTTGGCCATGACTGTCCTAACTTCTGCCTCAGGAGATCACTGGTAAATCTTCCCTGTATTTAGTAGTTGCTGAGAAAGAACATCTGATGTACTCGATAATCTTTTTACATCATATTGTCACCATAATCCACCCCTGGGCCACCGATGATTTGGGTTGCTGGACCCAGACCACCAGCAATGGTCATCTGACTGTTCTGGTAATAAACACACACGCTTTCATCACTGAATTAGAAATCTGAATCCCCACCATGTGCCACACTCTGGGCTAGATAGAATATTATTGTGACAAAGACAAGCCCGGTGATCCAGCACCTCACACGGTGCCTGGACAGCCGGGAACTCCTGATCAACAGTCACTGAATGACTATATGGGCACCCTGCCTCCATGGCTGTTCTCTCGCCCACAGAGGCGTGTAGGGCTGTCCCTGAAGAGACTGAGGACCCAGAGGCACGCTGAGCAAAGGGACGAGTAACCAGGCAGGGTGAGTAACTAGGGCTGAGGCCCAGGGCACCCTGGGACTAAGCCTGGCAGCTGAGGCAGCAGAGATGTGATGGCTGGGCAGCTTCTCTTGGAAGGGGGGATGGGTGGGTAAGGATGTGGAGGCCAAAGGTCATAATAAAGGTAAAGTCCACAAATGCTAAACACAGTACATTATCTGGAATGCACACTGGGTTGCCCCATAAATGATGGCACTTTATCTTCTACACACTCCTTCTCTGCATCCATAATTAGACTTATCAGGAGATATGTGGGTCCTTACTCTCTGAATCAAACCTTCTGGAGATGGAGAAAGAAATACCAGTCAGTCTCCCAACCATAAGGCTATCCCTGGATGGGCCAGGCCTCTATACACACTGAGGACCTGGATCAGACATTAAGACCCCTTGATAACAAGTGACTCCTGAGCCACTTGTGTGACATTGAAAAAAACTCATTTAACCTTCTGGACTTTGATTTCTAACTGGTAATATGATAATATCTTTCTTACATCCTTTTTTGAATTCTAACGAACAACAGAAAGGAAAACAGATTTTTTAAATGGCTTGTGAAAGCACAAAGTCCTAAGCATGTTTAAATTTAACAAAATTAACAACTTTAATTATAATGAATCAGAAAACAGTCTGTATTTAGGTATGGGGGCGGGGGGGGAAGAAGGAAATACACCAAAATGGCCAGTTATTGCTGCTAGATAATCGCAGTTATTTCCAGATGGTAAGATGTGGGTGATTTTCATTTCTTCATACTTTTATCCTATATTTTTCAAATTGTCTAAAATAAAAGTATGATAAGGCAAAAAATCTTTTAAAAAATGTGTGGGTCAATGAGATTCCACTTTCTTCCTTGGTTATGCTAGCTGCCTTCTGAACATTTTATTGTTCTGTTCCTAAGCTTTTCACTTAGAGGCTGGCAAAGAAAATATAAGAAGGTCAGCTTCAAACCAGTCAATTTCTGCAGCATGTTCTCGCCCCTTTGAAAGGATTCACTGGAAAGAGAAGGCTGAAACCTCGCAGCCAGCCGAAATGAGGCTTAGACGGCAGGCTTGCATCCAACTACTCAGGCTGGCCTCGCATCCTGCTACGAAGATTTCACTCTGCCTCGCTGTTTCATCTCATTTGGGGACCCCATATAATGTTCTCACGAAAATTACTTAAAAGAAAAAATGTTCTCAGATCCTCAAGTAAAGGGGGATGATGTGCAAGTTTCGAGCTTCTGAGATTTATAAAGAGATACTACATAACTGGACCCAGCCCACCAGCAATGGTCATCTGACTGTTCTGGTAACAAACACCCACGCTTTCACCACCGAATTAGAAATCTGAGTCCCCATCATGTGCCAGACTCTGCATGAAACAGAATATTATGCCGACAAAAGACAAGCCCGGTGATCCAGCACCTCACACGGTGCCTGGACAGCCGGGAACTCCTGATGAACAGTCACTGAATGACTATATGGGCACCCTGCCTCCATGGCTGTTCTCTCGCCCACAGAGGCGTGTAGGGCTGTCCCTGAAGAGACTGAGGACCCAGAGGCACGCTGAGCAAAGGGACGAGTAACCAGGCAGGGTGAGTCAACTGTATGTCCCTTTTACTATCCCTATCACCCCCCAAATGGGAGGAAGGAATATTATTTAGCCCTGTGGAACTGAATTAAAATCAAAGATAAAGGAGAAAAAGAAATGTCTCAATTCATGTCAATGTATGGCAAAAACCACTACAATATTGTAAAGTAGCCTCCAATTAAAATAAATTAATTAACTTAAAAAAAAAGAAATGTCTCAAAAGCTAAACTTGAGCATCAAAGACAGACAGGATAGTAGATGTTATTAAGAAATCATGTTTATATTTTGCTTTCAAATTATCAATGTATTCTGAGGCATTTAAGGATTAAATAAGTCTGATGTTTGCTTTCAAGTAATCTGGGGGCAATGAAAAAGTGGGGGTGATCTACGACACAAGAGCTACAAAATCTGCAAGACTGGCTATTTACTGAAAATTGTAGAAGCTGGGTGAGGGGACACCAGTGGGTCCCAGACTCGTCCTTAGCAGCCAGGGAGCTTCAAAAATACTGATGGCTATTTTAACTCCCAGAGACTGTGAGTTAAATGGCCTGGGAGGATCCCTCGGCATTGGAATTTTTAAAAGATCCCTAAGTGATTCTAATATGCAGGAACCATTGGGTTTACTATTCTCTATACTTCTGAGTTGGAGAAGGCAATGGCACCCCACTCCAGTACTCTTGCCTGGAAAATCCCATGGATGGAGGAGCCTGGTGGGCTGCAGTCCATGGGGTCACTAAGAGTCGGACACGACTGAGCGACTTCACTTTCACGTTTCACTTTCATGCATTGGAGAAGGAAATAGCAACCCACACCAGTGCTCTTGCCTGGAGAATCCCAGGGACGGCGGAGCCTGGTGGGCTGCCATCTATGGGGTCGCACAGAGTCGGACACGACTGAAGTGACTCAGCAGTAATACTTCTGAGTATATCTGATTATTTGCAGAGCAAAAGTGGCTGTCTGTTTTTGTAATGCAGTGCACATGAACGATACTTGAGCATATGAGTGGGGGAGGGACCCTGCCCCTCCCTGCCTGAGGACTGAGGACTCCTGGTGCAGCTCTGAGTCTTTAATCTCGGCCCCTCTCCACCTGCAGCCGGCTCCCCACCTCTTCATTCCCGAAGCTGGGTGGGAACCTGAGGAACATGTGCAACCACAGCAGCCCACGAGCTCCACCCTCAAGCCCCGAGAAGGAAGAAACCTGAGTGTGGGAGTCTGGCCCTCCCAACGCAGCCTCTTCTTCACCCCTCCCTTCCACTTAGCCACCCCCACACCGTCCTCCCTGGGCTCATTCTTTTGCGACAGTGAATTATCCACTTTTATCTCCTGCCAGGAAGGGAAGGTCAGGGCTTCCTAACAGCCCCATGATTGAGCTTAATCATCCCTGGATGGATGGATGCTTTTTACCCACTTATTTCTAGCAGGACCTGCAAAACCCTCTCCCCTGGCTTCCCAAAGACCCCCATGGACAGGCCCATCTGATGGGATAATGCTTTCTTTTAACCAGAAGATCTCAATAGTAGGTTTCATGTGCTCAGCTGTGCTCACAGTGGGGATGTGATTTTCTTTTATGAAAATGCTATTATTATAGAACTCCAGGCTCACCATCCTCCCTACAATAGTTCTCTGTTATTTCTGAGGAAATGGTACTTTGGAGAGGGATTTGCATGTGGCTCTCTAAAACAAGCCAAGCATGGCTGACAGTCAAAGGCCTCCATACAACTGTAACTCCAGCCAGCTTCCAGTCACACTGAGGAAAGGGACGAGTAACCAGGATCGGTGAGTCAACTGTATGATCCTTTTACCAACTCTGCTGCTGCTGCTGCTGCTGCTAAGTCGCTTTAGTCGTGTCCAAATCTGTGCGACCCCATAGACGGCAGCCCACCAGGCTCCCCCGTCCCTGAGATTCTCCAGGCAAGAACACTGGAGTGAGTTGCCATTTCCTTCTCCAATGCATGAAAATAAAAAGTGAAAGTGAAGTCACTCAGTCGCGTCCTTACCCGCAAAATGGGGGGAAGGGATATTATTAACCTAATGCCTAGCTATGGCCAGAATGTGAGGAAATCCCCAAAATGAAACCTAAAACCCAGCAAATTGAATCCTGACTTTATACCTGTGGCTCCAAGAGTGTTCTCCTTCCTTCATTCTTCTTTAGTTAAGCCCTTCATAGATGTTGGCCATTGTTAGAGAAGCAGAGTGAGGCTGTCTGAGCCTCAAAAAGGCAAAGAAAATGGAAGGTATGAAGAACCCAGCATGTGCTGCTGTTCTAGACACTTTATCGTAGAGGTTGCACTCCCAACATCCATAGGGTCAGGGATGGAAAAAGAACAAGGGAAGCAAGTTGAGCTGGGCGTGCACTTGGGCATGGTGGGGACTACACTGCTTCAAGAAGGCAGCCATGACTTAAGTGTTAGACCATACTTTCCTGCAGAAATGTTGGCTTCATGTAGCCAAATCTATTTTTTTCACAGAAGCTGCAAACCTAGAATCCCAAGGGAAATCTCTCCATTTTTAAATGGTGGTAAAGAATTTCATTTTCAGGAAAAAAACTTTTTAATGTGTTGGCAAACACTACATTTTAAAATAGAGGTATGTTTGGACTGGACAGCCCTGGATTGCAATCTGCTGTCTTGCTTGTATATCAATCTCTCTCCACTCCTTCCCCAAATATCCTTTAGTCAGCCCCCTGACCCCCAGAGCACCCGAAACAAACTTCTGGTGGCAACGTATCTTCTACTGCACAGAAAGCTTTCATGGACATATTGGCGTCCATACCTGCCAGGAAGGGACCAGGGCTCATTGCCTGGGCAGCCTCAGTACCCAGCTTGTGACTGGCATATAGGTCTTGAATGTATAAATGTTTGTCGCATGACTGAATGAATGAATCCACCTTTCATGCATTCCTCACCACCAACCCACCATGCTGGTGTTCTTATTCCCAGCACACAGATGAGGAAGCTGAGCCTTAGACCGGACAAAGGACTTGTCCCCAACCCCCAGCGCCTACCACGTCTCCCAGATCCAGGCCTGTGCCCTTTGGGCAGCACTACTGCCTCCTCCCCGGCATACTTCTCCTCACCTGCCAACATGCTGCACCTACTGAAAGCCAGACAAACAGCACATTTTAAAATCACGTCAAAAGTCCTCCACTTTTCAGCTCAAGGTGCCGCCAAACTACTCACCAACTATTTACCGTTGTGGCCTGCTGGGTCAAGGTCTGAAGCGAGTTGGCAAATCAGTATTTTTAAGATACCTATTAAATATGTGCGTGTTAACTGTCCTGATCCTCCCCCATCAGGCAGGAGTTTTTGAACAACACAAAGCATCTATTCTGCCTCCTGCCTTTTAATTATTTAAAAGAAAATATAACCAAAACAAAAACACTGCTCTCCGTATGAAGAAGCAGAGCAGCGTGTGAAAATGATTCCTACGCAGTGGCACACTCTCAAACACCGGATTCCCTGGGAGAGATGCTCTGACCCCCGGACCGGACCGTGGCCACACCACTCCCTGGGGGGAGGGGCAGCAGGCGTTCTCCCCTTCCCTTAAAAACAAACGCACCCCTGTTCCGGAGAAACAGACCTGCTGGCTTCAGTTCTAGCCTAGGCATCAACGAGAATCCCACAACCTCCTGCAGGCTCCCCCAAACCACGCAAAAACACGGGGTCCCTCATACCCTTCAAGGAACCGTTGGGCATTCAGAGCTGCGAGTACCTTGGCGGCCGAAATCCAAGTGCCTGGCCTGCCACCTTATGGACACTTGAAGTAAAACACCATGCTGGGCCAGATCCCAGTGCCCTCTGCCTGCAGATTATCACTCTCCACCGGGAGAGAGCAGGCAGAGAGATGGAAATTCAGATGAGCTGCAGATTAATGTGGCAAAATTAAAAGAGAACCCATGAGGAGGATTCGGGGATAATTTTTCCTCCATTTAATTAACGCTTTATATTAGGAATTGTGTGAAGTTTAAATGCTCTAAATCCAAACCACAGATGCATCTCTAAAATATGATCTAGTGGTTCTTAAAGTCTGGTGGGTGTCAGAATCTCCCAGAGAGTTTCAAACTGTAAATTCCCTCCCCACTCCAATCTATTTACTCAAAATCTAGGTCCAATAATGGTTGATTTGTTTATTTATATTGTGAAGGTCTTCCCTGGTAGCTCAGCGGTAAAGTATCTGCCTGCATTGCAGGAGATGTGGGTTCAATCCCTGGGTTGGGAAGATCCCCTGGAGGAGGGAATGGCAACTCACTCCAGCATTCTTGCCTGGAGAATCCCATGGATAGAGGAACCTGTCGAGCTATACAGTTCATGGGGTTACAAAGAGTGGGACACACTGAAGCGACTTAATACATTGCGGTAAAACAACGTAACATAAAATTCCCACCTTAACCTTTCTTAAGTATACAGTTCTGTAGTCTCAACAGTTCACACTGTTATGAAACAGATCCCCAGAACATTTTATCCTGTAAAACTAAAACTATCCTCTAAACAATTCCCCATTTTCCCCAACCCCTAGCCCCTCATAATCACTATTCCACTGTTTCTGTGAAGTAACCTTTAGCTACTGCACATAAGTGGAATCATGTAGTACTTTTCCCATCATGACCGGCTTAATTCACCTAGCATCCTGTCCTCAAGGTTCATCCACACAGGAGCATGTGACAGGATTTCCTTCCCTTTTGAGACGGACTTGCATTCCAATGTATGGAAAGACGACATTTTGTTTATCCATTCATCTATCAATGGATATTTAGGTTGCTTCTGCCTTGGCTATGGTGAACAATGCTGCTGTTGACATGAGTTTGCAAATATCTTTTCAAGACCCTGCTTTCAATTCTTTTCGCTATAAAACCAGAAGTGAGATTTGGGATCATAAGGGATTTCTACAAGGCACCTCTAGTTTTCAGAGGTTCCCTGGGTGGTCTGGATACACAGCAGAACCACGAATGTGGTCCCACCCCTTCACCATACAGTATAGCAAACCAGGGCCCTGTGGGGTGGGGATGGGACACTTGAGGATGCCACTGAGGAGGTTTTGCCCCACCCTCTCCTATCTAAGGAATAAACTTTGTGTTCTGTGTAGTTCCAGTTACTCAACCTGCATACAGCCTGGGTATGCATTCAGAGTAAATAAGCCAATAAAGTAACTTCAAACAGTGATTATTGCTATAAAGCAAGCAAACCAGGGTTAGTGACAGAGTGACTTGGAGTAGGGACTCCTATTACTTATGCAGCACAGACTGCAATCGGGCACTGTCCTAAAGGCTTCATTTACACTATAAACGTCACAAGAAAACTTATGATCTAAGGATATCATAATCCTTACTTAGAGCTGAGCAAAATGATGCACAGAGAAGTTAATTGTTGAATATTACAAACCAGCACATGATAGAGCCAAGAATGGAAGCCAGGCAGTTGGGCTCTGGAATCCCTGTGAAGGGCCAGAAGCATGTGACATGAGACCGGAGGAGAAGCCAGCCAAGCATAGTTCTGGGATGAGCATCCCCAGACAGCAAATACAAAGAGGCAGGAACCAGCTCCCAGAAAATGAAAGAAGACTGAAGTGGCCAAAGCAGCAAGTGGAGTCAGAGGAAAAGAGGGCAGCACACAGCAAGGCAAGATCGGATCATAAAAGGGTCTCACTGGCTGGAATGAGGCTGAATTTTACTCTACTGACTCTGGGAAGTCACTAAAGAAATATGAGCAAGGGACAGATGTCAGCTTTGCTTTCCCGCTGATAGGCTTCCTCGATGATGTATTTAAATAGTTTCAATAAGAAACCAAAGTCTGGTGTGGACCCCGAAGGTCCAAGTCTCAGAGCTTCTGTATCCTCAGCCATGTTTCATAATATTCCGTGCACACTCAGAATGTCTGAGGCTAGAGCATCCCATCCATTTCTCATGAGCATCTTCACACGTAGGCCAGCTCTCCCTGTTAGGTATAACTTAACTGATGACCCACGTCCACTTCAACTGCAGACTCCATACTTTGTTTCCATCCCTTATGCTACCATCATACCTCATAGCTCTGCAAACAGTACTTGATCTCTTTGGAGTTACGATATTTCACTACAGAAGGACAAGATGACTTGCCCCCAGTTGGGACATCCATGAAGACCCACAACTAAAGCAGGACGTAAACGAGTGTGAATTAGAAATTATAGTCCACCAAGAGAAGCAGAAGAGTCAACCAAAGAAAGATAAGTGTTAGTATTTTTACTATGAATTACCACGAGATATCTCTCCATCTACATAAACCCCAGAAGATCAAAAAAGCTCTTTAACATACCATTTTGTTAAACCTTTGTTCCAAGGTGGAACAAAGAATTGTTAGGACTGGCTTGTCCCTGAAGCCTTTGTGTCCTCACAATCTCTGCCTTTTATAATGACCAGTTCACTTCAATGCCGAAAGGTCTAAATCCTCTGCTATACTGAATTGCTTTGTTTTGTCTCATTTTTATTGACTAGGACACTTAGTACCGTGTCCCTTCCCCACAGCGCTCTGATTTCCTTGTGGGGACTTGCTCCAGCGCCCCACGGGATGCTGTCTTTGTCGGACAATAAATCCAGGTGCCTGCCCTGCCATAGTGGGAGCTGGGGTATTCCCAGGAGGCTCCTTCTGTTTTGCCCTTCTTTCCACCAAGTTGGTACAGGATGGCCATGTTACTTTAGCTCAAATCAGTTATGTGGCCTTGACTCAGCCAATCAAATACTTGCTTCCCTGAGAGGTTGAATCATGACAGAAAGATACAAGGGAACTGGCAAGAAATTCAGGTTTGCTGATAAGATCAATGAGCAGAGCCTGCTACTAGGACTTTCTAGCGGAACCTGGTACCCACCTTTGCCCTTCTTTCCACCAAGTTGGTACAGGATGGCCATGTTACTTTAGCTCAAATCAGTTATGTGGCCTTGACTCAGCCAATCAAATACTTGCTTCCCTGAGAGGTTGAATCATGACAGAAAGATACAAGGGAACTGGCAAGAAATTCAGGTTTGCTGATAAGATCAATGAGCAGAGCCTGCTACTAGGACTTTCTAGCGGAACCTGGTACCCACCTGCTCCAGGTCTAGGATTTCAGCCCTTACTTCCATGTTAGGAGCAACCCCATAAACTTCTCAAAGGATAATTAGTCCCTTTATGCTAAAATTAGCTAATGTTTCTGTTGCTTGCAATTAAAACAACAACAACAACAACCACCACCACCAGTGGGTTCAACAATGAACAGTCAAGGGTTACAGCTAGGTATCAATAAGCACTTAAAATCTGTAAGGAGTTACATGCCTCTGCTTTCTAGAAATAAAATAACAAGAAAAGATAGGGGAATTCTTTTTCTTTCACACTGCAGAGGTGTAGAGGTAAGTTTTCCAGGGCTGGTATGGTGGTTCCATGATGTTCATACTGTTTTAGGCATCCCCTGTGTTTCTGTTCCACCGTCATTAACACATGCATCCATCTACAAGGTTTTCTTACTAGATGATCACTGTGACTTTAGTCATCCTAGCCATGTTCTGGGCAGGAAGGGGATACAGGGGAAATGTCAGAGTCTCCTGCCAGCTGAGTGAATTCCCTTGAAAGAACTCTGCTGAAAGTAATGTCTACCCAAACTTCATTGACTACCCAAACTCAAGGAAAGCTAGCAAATGAAGTATTTTTTTTTTAAACTGGGCAAGTTGCCACATTCAAATGTATAGAACTCTGTCCTTCAAAGGGGGAAGATGGATAGCGAGTAGTCAGCTAGCAATCTCTTTCCCAGGTGGCTCAGTGACAAAGAATCTGCCCGCCAATGCAAGAGATGCAGTTTCAATCCCTGGGTTGGGAAGATGCCCTGGAAGGGGAAACAGCAACCCACTCCAGTATTCTTGCCTGGAAAATTCCACGGATAGAGGAGCCTGACAGGCTACAGTCCATGTGATCAAAAAGAGTCAGACATGACTGAGTGAGCACACTCACAGGAACCACATCCACTCTCTTTCATGCCTTGCTTTTTTAATTTTTTTTATTTTTTAGTTGGTAGGGGGGCATACCACATGGCATATGGGATCTTAGTTCCCCAACCACTGATTGAACCCATGCTCCCTGCAGTGGAAGCACAGAGTCTTAACTCCTGGACCAGCAGGGAAGTCCTGCCCTGCTTTCTTGAGAATTGCTAAAGTTGCTGAGTACTCCCATCCATCTTTCCTCAACCTTCCTTGGTCAAGCCTACCAGAAAAGATTCCCTAGTCTAAACTCTAGTTATGAGAAAAACTACAGGAAACTGTCCATATCCATCCCTGACTTGGATTTCTAGTTCTAACACATTTTTTTTTCTTTTTTTTTTTTTAACCTGTCCAATTTCCTTTATTTATTTTTATTTATTTTTTTTAGAGCTTCCATTTTACTTTATTTTACTTTACAGTACTCTATTGGTTTTGGCATACTTGACATGAGTTCGTGTACNTTTTTTTTTTTTTAACCTGTCCAATTTCCTTTATTTATTTTTATTTATTTTTTTTAGAGCTTCCATTTTACTTTATTTTACTTTACAGTACTCTATTGGTTTTGGCATACTTGACATGAGTTCGTGTACACCCTAACACATCTTTAGTGACTGACTTTCAACAAGATAGTTGACTCTTGAGGAATTTAGTTGCCGCAAATATAAAACTTGCTTCAATTAAGGAAGACGATTAGATAACGGGGGATACCAAGGTGACACCAGTGGTAAAGAACCCATCTGGCAATACAGGAGACATCAGAGATATGGGTTCGGTCCCTGGGTCAGGAAGCCCTGGAGGAGGGTATGGCAACCCACTCCAGTAGTCGTGCCTGGAGAATCCCATGGACCGAGGAGCCTGGTGGGCTGCAGTCCATGGGGTCACACAAAGTCAGACACAACTGACGTGACTTGGCACATGCGTACGGCCTACATAACAATGTACAGTCCCATTTAGTTCAAAGATGATGTGAAATTAACTTTTCCAATAGTTAGAGTGTCTAACAGCCCTGCCAAGGGCACCAAGTTAAAAGAGAGACACGGGTCATAAAGTGAGTAAGACTTCTAAAATTCTTCTCAGCCTTTACCTGCAGCGAGAGGCTTGAATTGTGCCTTAAGCTCAGAAATCTTTCTGCCTGAATTTCAATAGAAATTAGAGAGAAAAAGCTACTAGGATGCAAAACCAGGAGTGAACTTACCTGAGGGAGCTAGGGAGGAAGGAGGGGAAATTGAAACTTTAGGACAAAAACATATCTTTGAAAGACAATTCTCCCTGCATCTCTGCTTATACTACAAGCACAGGCAATGACTGCTTTTGTTCCAGACTATCTGCCCCAGCATGTCTGTATGAAGAATAGTCTTGGAAGATAGAGACAGTATCTCTCTCCAGAGCAAAGGGCAAGTTTGCTAACTGACCATAAAATAGAGATGTCTTCCTCTGGTGCTAAGGGCAGGCACGCTTACTGCCCATTATAAAAGATTTTGGTTCCCTAAACTCAGGATGCCCCTCTTGTAACTCAGTCCACTACATGTCTGTATTACGTGGCTTGCTTCATATCATCCGGAGAGAAAGGGGACAGGGCACCGTCACAAATGCTGATACTCTGGCTACTGCTACTGTGGGAAGTAATGAGGTTCTTACAGGAGTCCAGCAGCATCCATGAAACTGTTGTGGGCTAATTGACTGGGCTTACAAGTTGCAAGTAGAGTAAAATCCCAGATCTTTCACAGGCTTAGCATCCCTTTCCTCTTTATCACCTCCCCAGCCAGCTTCTCTGACCTACCTCCCAAATGTAAACAAAGGGCCCTTAGCTTACAATCATCTCTCAGAAAATATAAATATTTTAACGCTACACTAAATTATAGAAATCTCAGAATACTTCCCTGTGTATTTTTAAGAACTTTCTGCTTGCAGAAATAATCCCTCCAACACTTAGCTCCATGCTGTGGTTAAACCCTCAGCATAAAATATTCAAAGAATATTTAACAAAAGTGATGGACATTTCCTGTATGGATCAACCACATGAGTCACAAGAAAGGGGTTGTGTATCAAACCCAAAGTTCAGGGAATGTACATTTATCTCCAGCTTTTATCCTCTAACATTATCAGGCTGAGCTGCTGACAGCTGATTTTTTCTCCTTTTTATGAACTGGAAAGTTAAGGGAATGAGGCTGCAAGTAACAGGCTAAGCTGATGGTGGGTGAAACGGTCCGCACTGTTTGACTTCCCAATACTAAAACCCTTGGTCACTGGAGATACACACAAATGATCAGATAGGAAATAATCTACTCTTGGTCATGCCCCACAACCTGTTGTCATCTGCCAGAGCTAAGCAGAAGTCAAACACTGAACAATAAAAAAAAAGATAGTGATCCACTCGGCCAATTCCATTCATTTCCAATCCGTCTGTACTCCGTGTACATCAGAAATGCATCCCTCAGAGAGCAAGAACGTGCATGTGTCAGCCATTAAACCCAAGCCTGACTCTTCTCTCCCCTATGAGAAAAGTCTATAGTGAAAGCCACCTTTCTAAATTTCCTTCTCTTCAGAAAATCAATAGAAGACTATTTTCATAGCACAGCCACACTGACAAACAGCCTCCTGTTTTTCCTAAGGGAATGGCTTTACAGTAAGATCATCAAATGTTAGAGCTAACTCTGGACGTCTCTCGACCCAAACCTTCCTTTTCCCATGATGCTCAGAGGGAGCGAGTGATCACCTAGAGTGCACAGCAGTGTCCGTGTCTCCACGGCTCTTTCCACAACATCCCTCTGCCTCAGGGCCCTTGCATTTCTTGTTTGCTCTGTCTGGAATGCTCTTCCCAAGTCATGGTTGCATGGCACATTCCTTCGCCTCCTTCAAAATTTAAATGTCTTGTGGCCAAAACTTCCAGAACTATGTTGAATAGTAGCGGTGAAAGTGGACATCCTTGTCTTGTTCCTGACTTTAGGGGAAATGCTTTCAATTTTTCACCATTGAGGATAATGTTTGCTGTGGGTTTGTCATATATAGCTTTTATTATGTTGAGGTATGTTCCTTCTATTCCTGCTTTCTGGAGAGTTTTTATCATAAATGGATGTTGAATTTTATCAAAGGCCTTCTCTGCATCTATTGAGATAATCATATGGCATTTATTTTTCAATTTGTTAATGTGGTGAATTACATTGATTGATTT
>SJYX01015061.1:243122-273600 GCA_006410675.1 Oreotragus oreotragus | reverse complement strand
GAGAAGACACTTGAGAGTCCCTTGGACTGCAAGGAGATACAACCAGTCCATTCTGAAGGAGATCAGCCCTGGGATTTCTTTGGAAGGAATGATGCTAAAGCTGAAACTCCAGTACTTTGGCCACCTCATGTGAAGAATTGACTCACTGGAAAAGACTCTGATGCTGGGAGGGATTGGGGGCAGGAGGAGAAGGGGACGACAGAGGATGAGGTGGCTGGATGGCTTCACGGACTCAATGAACTTGAGTCTGAGTGAACTCCGGGAGATGGTGATGGACAGGGAGGCCTGGTATGCTACGATTCATGGGATCGCAAAGAGTCGGACATGACTGAGTGACTGAACTGAATTGAACTGAGAAAGTGGTTGGAATGGGGCAGGGAGGGGTGAGGGGAGAAGGTATACTTCAGAAAACTTCTCCTTTTTCTGTGTGTCACTGCAGAGCTTAGAAAGAGGAACAGCCAGCCAGGTTTTACCTAGCCTAAGAAGCCAAGAGATTAACTGAAGAACTGATTCATGGAGGTTCAGAATGATCACTGTATCCCAGAATTTCCCCAAATAGATCAGAAAGTCTCTCTCTCAGAAGGAACAAACCCAAGAGTTTTCTCAATGTGTGTTTCATGAAAAGCACTCTGTCCCCACAGGCTTGGCTGAGTCTTCATTAAAAGTTAATTGATTAAGGACTAAAATGTAAGACCTGAAACCATGAAATTTCTAGAAGAAAACATAAGCAAATGCCCCCTGACATGAGTCTTAGCAATGATTTTTTTAGGTATGATCCCTAAGGCATAAGCAATGAAATGAAAAGTAAACAAGTGGGACTACATTAAAATGAAAAGCTTCTGCACAGCAAAGGAAACAATCGATCAATGAAAAGATTACCTATGAAATGGGAAAAAAAAATTTGCAAACAATATGTCTGATAAGGGGTTAATATCTAAAATATATATATTAATAAAAACTCATACAACTTAATAAAAATAACAAAAATAAATCATACAATTAAAAGTGGACAAATAACACAAGCAGAAGTTTTTCCAAAGAAGACACAGGAATGGTCAACAGATACAAATGTTACTCATTATCAAGGAAGTGCAACTCAAAACCACAATGAGACATCACCTCATGCCTGTCAGAGCGACTATTGGCCAAAAGATAAAAAAAAACAAGTGCTCTAAAGGATGTGGAGAAATGGGAGCCTCTGTGTACTGTGAGAAAGTAAATTGGTACAGCCACTCTGGAAAACAGTATGGAGGTTCCTTAAAATTAAAAATAGAACTACTATGTGATCCAGCAATTCCACTTCTGAAAATATATCCAAAGGAAACAAAAACCTTATGTCAAAGAGATATCTGCACCCTCATAGTCACTAGCAACATTATTTATGACAGAAGTTATTATAGAAAGAAAAAAGGAACAGATGGGTTTTTCCTTAGAAAGAGGAACAGACGAGTTTTACCTAGCCTAAGAAGCCAAGAGATTAACTGATGAACTGCACAGCAAAGGAAACAATCAATCAAATGAAATACATACACACACACACACACACACACACACACACACACACACACACACACACACACCCCTGTGAAATTACTCAACCATAAAGGAAGGAAATCTTGCCATTTGTGACCAGAAGGACCTTGAGGGTATAATGCTAAGTTAAAAAGAAATCAGAGAAAGACAAACTCTGTATGATCTCATATATACAGAATCTTAATTTAAAAAAAAGAAAAAACTGAACTTCTAGAAAAAGAAATGAGATTTGTGGTTACCAGAACTGAGAGATGGGGGAAGGGGGAATCATTTGAAAGTAATCAAAATTCACAAACTTCTAGTTATAAGGAAGAATTAAGGACATAATACACAATAAGATAACTGCCTTTAACACTGCTGAATGGTACATATGAAAATCATTATAGAGTAAATACTAAGAGGTCTCAGCACTATCTAAATGAGATGATGGCTATTACCTAAACTTATTGTGGTAGTCATTTTACAAGAGACGTAAGTCAAATCATAAGTTCAAGGTATGATTTTTAAGTCAAATCACACCTTAAACTTATACGATGCCATGTGTCAATTATATCTCAATAAAACTGAGGGTGGGGGAGTTTTAAAACTGTTGACAGTTCCCAAGAAAATAAGAGTCAAAAGCTTTGCCTCAGTGGACAAAGGGTATTCTCAATAATGAAGAGAGGACCAGCCAGCCTGGCTGGACACACACTCCTCCCAGCCACGTGGACATTCTCAAGTGTAGGGCAGGATCCTAGGGTTTTCCTGGGTTAGCAGAGTCAGCCTACCCAGGACCAGCAGGGAATTTCACTAGACCCTCTGTTTCCATCTCCCCTTCCCCCATCTCATCCTCAACCCCGACTCCAGCAAAGCTATTCTGCTAGCCAAGCAGGCTTCTTGGAGGGTAGATGCATAGAGGGTGGGAGTCAGGGGGAAGGACCAGAAACCTCCCAAGGAAACTGCTACCATTAGTACTTTTAAGGAAAAGCCATTGTCGGGTTTCCCGCTCACGTCTCCACTGTGGCCATGTTAGGTGAGAAGCTTCTTGCCAGTCTGCTTGTCCCCCTCTGCCACCTCTCTGCCTCGTCACCCAAGGCTTACTACCAACCTCAACCCTCTCACCTGGCCTGACTTCTTCCATGGGATTTATTCCAGGTGGTCCTTGGCTCAGGCCCTAAGTAAAGGGAGAGGGTCAGACATCAAAGCAAGGGGATGCCCGAGTAGAAGCAACAAAGGAACTTTTCAATTAAAACATTCAAAACTTCTACTTAACGTCCTCTCCTCCTTTATCCCCAACATGCATCAAAGAAAACAAGGATCCTGAGGCTGGGAGCAAAGCAGAGTCAGCACAGACCTTACATCACCAGGCAGCAAGCTTCCAGGATCCAGGTATCACTCCTGTCTCTCTCTCTCTTCCTTAGAATTAGACCAGAAGTGAGAGAGCAGATACAGAAATGTCTACTTGAATTGAGAAATGAAGTCAGATGTTTTCTGGCAGGAAGCAAGTAGATGCAGCTGATGCGCTTGACCATGGTGGACACTTTCCATAAATTAAAACCGATAACTCCACAGTTTCACACAAATACATCTGAAGCTTTGGCATTTGGTTAAAAAGATATATTGTATTGGCAAGTGTATTGCAATATCCAATATTTTATTTTCTCAATAACTTAAAAGTATAGCAGGTTAAAGATGATGGCTTTAGGTGAAAAAAATAAGTATCATTAATAATAATTTGATAAAGGTTAATGTATACTTTTCAGTATATTTCCAAGAACTCAAGAGAGTGAATAAGTCTAAGAGCTGGATAACAAATCTTCTGCAGCTTAGGCTATTTCCAATTCTTTGCTTTTAATAAAATTGGAAGGGTACCAAACTGAGTTGGCAAATGATGTATCATTATTAAAATAAATTTTGTGGTATATCACTATGTGATTGTTGTCATATAACTGTGAAGGAATTCAAAGTGATATCATAAATCTTCTTCCATAACTATTTATTTTATATGTGAAATTTTTTATTTGTATCTATAAAAAATAGGAATAGAATTGATGCAGCACCCTGCCTCTTCCCAGCTGTAAGTCATACTTACCCGTGAATACAGGAACTCATTGTTAGAAGCCCTTGGCAAATGATGTATCATTATTAAAATAAATTTTGTGGTATATCACTATGTGATTGTTGTCATATAACTGTGAAGGAATTCAAAGTGATATCATAAATCTTCTTCCATAACTATTTATTTTATATGTGAAATTTTTTATTTGTATCTATAAAAAATAGGAATAGAATTGATGCAGCACCCTGCCTCTTCCCAGCTGTAAGTCATACTTACCCGTGAATACAGGAACTCATTGTTAGAAGCCCAATCACATCATTTAGGAAGTATCTTTCCAAAACTTTTTTTATACTATTTTTGACTGATTTTCAAATTAGGATGTTATTATGATGCTGTGGTCAATAGCACACTAGTAGTGCATCTGTGTACTGCTAATAATAATTATAATGATAACTCAATCACGAAGTTTTTAGTACTTGGTGTTTTATGCTCACAGGATATAAAGGAAGGACTCAATTTTAATCAGTGCATTTTTGTTTGTTTTAGAAGAACATGACAGAATGATCGATAAAAAACTTTCAAGCATAAACAACTATACATTAGGATGACATTTTGTGGAATAAGCAGAACAGATAGAAAATAAAGATGTAAAATATTCAAACGCTAAAAGGAAGTTTGTTTATGTATTTAAAAATAGATAGTGATGAGTATCAAATTCCTTGGGTTTTTAGATTCCACTGAACAGATTTAAGAGAATAATGTAGGAGATTTATTTTTAAATGTCAATATTTAGAATAAAAGTTATAGACTTTGCTATGCTAATTTTCTTAGGTATGATAATAGAATTTATTATCTCAAGATTGGAAAATGTCCTTATTCTTAAAAGAGGTACCAGCTGTCATGAAATCTGTCCATATTCATATATCAACACGGCTATTATTAATTTACTGCTTTTATTTCAGTTGACTCTTTTTCTTTAGCAAGTTCATTTGGAAAGAAAACACTATGTCATTAGCACAAATAGAAAATCAGCATTACTTGTTATAAAGAAACCATAAACATCAGTAAATAAAATGAAAACAAGATGACATTTTAAATTTCTGGCTAGAGTCTGTCACTCACATGACGAATCTAAGCCTGAAATCTACTCTTACTTAAAAAGAGGGCAGGGTTGTGCTGGGAAAAGAAGTTTACAGAGTGGTAAAAGCACTAAAGCAACCTGAGATTGAATCTGACTTCTTTTTTTTTCCACTCAGATGAGGGTAGGATGAGAGACAGTTAAAAACCCAGTCTTTTACATGCCAAATGGGTTAGGTACAGGAGGCTAGGAGAGCACACAGAGGGGATGGGGGTCCCAGGAAGCCTATGAAGGGACATAAAAATCAAGGTCGATGGATGGAAAAAAAAAAAAAGCATGTGTGAGGAACTAAAATTTCAGTATGATTTGCGTTAACTGAACCTCCTGCTTTTCTTGGGAGAGTTCTAGTTCTCTCTTGCTGTCCCAGAATCATCATTAACAATACACTCTTACATTTGCAAGTATTATTTTTTCTGAACAATCAACTATAGGTCTCCCTAAGTAAGACTAGAATGTGTGGAGCGTGGTGAGAAGAAGCAAGAAGCGAGGCTGGAGAGGTGGGCAGAGCCCAGCTGAAGCTGGGCAACAGGGAACCACAAAAGCATTCAGGCAGGGGAGTGCCACGATGAGACTGCATTGAGAAGGCTATGTAAACAATGGACTGGGGGGAAGAAGTGAGGAGGGTAACATCCATGGGAAAGAGGAGAAAGGATCGCAGGCAAATGATTTTTAGGAGGTAGATTCACAAGGGCATGGTTATTGTGGGCATTGGATCAGTAGTAACAGAACAAGACGAGCAAGGATGATAGCCAAAATTTGTCTTGTACTACACCTTGAAAGTGAAGATGCAAGGAAAAGAGCAAGGTTATGGAAGAGCATTGGAGAAGGGAATGGCAACCCACTCCAGTATTCTTGCCTGGAGAATCCCAGGGATGGGGGAGCCTGGTGGGCTGCCATCTATGGGGTCACACAGAGTCGGACACGACTGAAGTGACTTAGCAGTAGGTATCACTTGGGTCAGACTGAGTGTGATGTGCTTAGTGGACATCCAAGTGTATATGTGTATTGGAACCTACATGCACACGATGTAGCTGATGAATTGGGATCTGTCAGCATGAAATCAGAGTTTCACAACATATATACACATCACATACAACTGAGGAACCACCATCCCCAAAAGGACCACTGTGAGAGTGAATGTCAGGGGTAGGTTGTGGGTTCAGAACCCCTGCAGTGGTGTGAGCAATTTGAAAAAGCCTCTCTCCTGGCAGGTGACTTCTGACAGCCCTCCCTCTGTTTGAGAATCAGTGATGCCAAGGGTGTTGGAAGCCAAGCCCATAGATGGGATTGTTCAGGAAGAACAGAGGCCCGGGGTAGCACTGAGAGAAGTCCCAGAATATGCAGAGTAGAAGAATATGAGCCAGCAAAAGAGAGTGAGAAGTGGTATCCACAGAAGGGAGGAAATTCAAGAGATCGTGGCTTTCCTCAACTGAGAGAGGATGCTTCCAGAAGAAGGAAGGGATCAAACGATCCCAAACAATAACCAATAGAGGCAAAGTGGCCAAGAGGTCAGGCTAACTCCCAAGAGGTATCCACTGGACCTGACAGTGAGGAAGCCACTATGGCTCTTGGTTGGGCAGTAGATAGGCAAAAGGGGAGGGAGTGGACAGAGGCGAGAGAGAGAAATTTTCTATCAAGACACTTGCCTGTGACCAAGACAAGAGCAATAAGTGACCCCTGTTTAGCCATGCAGATTTCTGAGCACCAAGAATGTGACCAGGACTTGAGGAAAGGGAGTAGGAATTACAGGTCTCCCGCCCAGCCAATGTCAGTCCACAGAAGCCATCACTGGGCTCCCTGAACTGGGGTGCCACTTGCAACCCCATTCCACCTCTGTTCACATGACCAGTTAGGAGAATCATATTCACATCTGGACATGAGTCTTATCCACTGGTCTGCAGGAACCTCTCCATATATAAGACAGAACTGTATCTCTTATACCTTCATAATCTCAACAGTAACATCAACTCTTACTACTAGACTTTACCACTAGCATGTACTTTACACTTTGACAATCTTATATAACTTATTCTTTAATTCCTATGCCAAAAACACAACTGTCAGCATCTTATAATTAAAGAAAATGAGAATCAGAGAGGTCAGAGTACTTGCCCCAGGCCACACAACTAGTTGGAAGCAGAGCCAGAATTCCAAGTCCCCATTTGCCTGCCCCTGCTGAAACACCTCTGCTCCCTACAAGGTTTGCTAAACAGAAACATCTTAGTTAAAATTGCCCAAGGCCTCCTGACACTAAAATTGGGCAAAGTATCCATCTCACTACACCCTTAAGGGAGAGAAAATGGTATAGAAGCTTGCCCTCAGTCTGAATGCAAAGAACCAAATTCAAGTTGTGACCTTGGGTAGCTAATTCACATAACCACCCCAGACCTGCTTCCTCATCCATCAAAGTGGAGTGGGTGTTGACTTGGCCATGTACCCAATCAATGTTAAAAAATGAGCACATACTGCCTAAATATATGCATTTATTTAGCCTTTCATTTATAAGGGGCTTTAATGAAGAAATATTTCATTTATCATTAAAAGGCAAAAAATGAAATATTTATTAGGATGAAAGAAAGATTAAATGAGGAATATCAAATGTCCTTTCAATTATAAAGGCTTCATACCATCATCACCTAATACCTCAGGGCCTAATAAGAACTGAAGTAAGAATTGAGGTGGCAAACAAAACCAACCCAAAGGAAAAAAAAAAAAGCAAGAAGACAAAGTGGTTATCTGAGGAGGCTTTACAAATAGCAGAAGAATGAAGAGAAGCAAAAACCAAGGGGGAGAGGTAAAGATACATCCAATTAAATGCAGAGTTCCAAAAACTAGCTAGAAGAGACAAGAAGGCCTTCTTCAATGAACAATGCTTAATAATAGAAGAAAACAACAAAAGGGGAAAGCCTAGAGATCTCTTCAGGAAAACTGGAAACATCAAGGGAACATTCCACACAACAATGGGCACAATAAAGGACAAAAATGGTAGAGACCTAGTAGGTACTGAAGAGACCAAGAAGAAATGGAAAGAATACACAGAAGAACTGTATAAAAAAAGATCTTAATGAACTGGATTACTACAGTGGTGTGGTTAGTCTCCCAGAGCCAGACATTCTGGAGTGTGCAGTCAAGTGGGCCTTAAGAAGCACTGCTGTTAATAAAGATAGTGGATATGATGAAATTCCAGCAGAACTTTTCCAGCTGATGAAATCTATAAGGATGATGCCATCATGGTTTTACGACCAACCTAGACAGCATGTTAAAAAGCAGAGACATTACTTTGCCAACAAAGTTCCATCTAGTCAAAGCTGTGGTTTTTCCAGTAGTCATGTATGGATGTGAGAGTCGGACTATAAAGAAAGCTGAACACCAAAGAATTGGTGCTTTTGAACTGTGGTGTTGGAGAAGACTCTTGAGAGTCTCTTGGACTGCAAGGAGATCCAACCAGTCCATCCTAAAGGAAATCAGTCCTGAATATTCATTGGAAGGACTGATGCTGAAGCTGAAACTCCAATACTTTGGCCACCTGCTGAGAAGAATTGACTCATTTGAAAAGACCCTGATGCTAGGAAAGATTGAAGACAGGAAGAGAAGGGGATGACAGAGGATGAGATGGTTGGATGGCATTGCCAACTCAATGGAAATGAGTTTGAGTAAACTATGGGAGTTGGTTATGGACAGGAAGGCCTGGTGTGCTGCAGTCCATGGGGTCACCAAGAGTCACATATGACTGAGTGACTGAACTGAACTGATCAAGGTTTTGCATTCATTATGTCAGCAAATCTGGGAGACTCAGCAGTGGCCACAGGACTGGGAAAGGTCAATCCTCATCCAGATCCCCAGGAAGGGTAGTACCAAAGAATGTGTTAACCATTGAACCATTGCACTCATCTCCCATGCTAGCAAGGTCTTGTTTAAAATCTTGCATACTAGACTTCAGCATTATGTGAACCAAGAACTTTCAGATGTTCAACCTGGGTTTAGAAAAGGAGAGGAACTAGAGGTCAAATTGCCAACACGTGCTGGATTATAGAGAAAGCAAGGGAATTTAAGAAAAATATCTATCTCTATTTCATCAACTACACTAAAGCCTTTGACTATGTGGATCATGACAAACTGTGGAAAGCTCTTAGAGAGATGGGAATACCAGACTATCTTACCTGTCTCCTGAGAAACCTGTATGTGGGTAAAAAAGCAACTGTTAAAACCCTGTATGGAAAAACTGATTGGTTCAAGATCAAGAAAGGAGCACAACAGAGCTGTCTGCTGTCACCCTGTTTGTTTAACCTATATGCTTAGCACATCATGAGAAATGCAGGGCTGGATGAGTAAACAAGCTGGAATCAAGATACACAAAAGAAACATCAGCAACCTAAGATATGAGGATGATACCACTCTAACGGCAGAAAATGAAGAGGCATTAAAGATCCTCTTGATGAGAGTGAAGGAGAAGACTGAGAGAGCAGGCTTAAGACTAAATATTAAGAAAACTAAGATCATGGCATCTGGCCCCATTACTGCATGGCAAATAGAAGAAGAAAAGGTGGAAGCAGAGACAGATATTCTCTTCTTGGGCTCCAAAATCACTGGAGATGGTGACTGCACCCATGAAATCAAAGGACTGCTTCTTTGCAGAAAAATGGTGACAAACCTAGATACTGTGTTGAAAAGCAGAGACAGTACTCTGCCAACAAAGGTCCATACGGTCAAGGCTATGGTCTTGACTGTAGTCATGTATGGTTGTGAGAGCTGGACCATAAAGAAGGCAGAATCGATCCCTCTGAACTGTGGTACCTTCAAACTATAGTGCTAGAGAAGACTCCTGAAAGTTCCCTGGACAGCAAAGAGATCAAACCAGTCGATCTTCAAGGAGATCAACCCTAAATATTCACTGGAATAACTGATGCTAAAGCGGCTGCTGCTGCTGCTAAGTCACTTGAGTCATGTCCAATTCTGTGTGACCTCATAGACGGCAGCCCACCAGGCTCCCCCCGTCCCTGGGATTTACCAGGCAAGAACACTGGAGTGGGTTGCCATTGCCTTCTCTGATGCTAAAGCTGAAGCTCCAGTATTTTGGTCATCTGATGCGAACAGATGACTCATTGGAAAAGTCCCTGTCCTGGAAAAGATTGAGGGCAGAAGGAGAAGAAGGCATCAGAAGATGAGACAGTTGGACGACATCACCGATGCAATGAACATGAACTTGGGTGAACTCTGGGAGATGGTGAAGGACAGGGAGGCCTGGCGTGCTGCAGTCCACAGCTGGGGGTCGCAAAGAGTCGGACATGACTGGGTGACTGAACAGAAACAACAAGAAATGATTTATTATAAAAACAGTAGATGATCATCAATAGAGCAAATGCCTTGATGATAATTTCAAGACATTTTGGCTGACTTCCTACCAGGTTTGATGGCACTGTCATTACTCTTCCCTCACAACAGTGGCTGATGGAGAGAGGGGCGCTGGTGCCATGTCCCTGAGGCCCACTTGACATTGCATCAGGGCTGTCTTTGCAGACTGCCCATTTGGTGAGGGATAGCTTTATTTAAATAGAGAAACACAATTTGTAAATCTATTGCATTGGCCAAAAAGTTTGTTCAGATTTTTCTGTAAGCTGTAATGGAAAAATCTGAAGGAACTTTTTGGCCAACCCAGTACCTACACAGTTACCTGTATTAGTTTCCTGTGGCTGCCATAACAAACTTTTACAAACTAGGGGGCTTAAAATAACAGAAATGTATTGGCTTACAGTTCTGGAAGCTAAAAGTCTGAAATCAGGGCATCAGCAGGCACCCTCTTTCCTCACCTCTTCTAGCTGCTGGCATTTGCTGGCAATGCCTGGTATTCCTTGCCTTACTGATGCTTCCTTGACATCATTCATCCCATTCCAACTTGCCCCCATCATCACATGGCTGCCTTCTTTTGTGTCTCTGCTCCATGTCTCTTCTTCTAACAATACCAGCCACATTAGGTGTCGCACCCTATTCAATATGACATCATCTAACTTAAATAATTCCTACAATAATTCTACTTCAAAATAAACCCCTTTCTAAGGGACTTCAACATCCCTCTTTGAGGGAATGAGTCAACCCATAACAGCATGCATTAACATGCCAGAAGGAAATGAAACAAGGAAGCAGCCTTGTCCATGCCATAGAGCCTCCACCCTTGCCTCGGACAGGGGGCCTATTTACTATGTGTGATCCCTGGAGCAACTGAAGATGTTGTGTCAATCCACATGTTAATTTTTTTTCACTTGTTTAAATACAGGGACTGGGAAACAGAAAGAGCAGTCAGAGAGAGAGAAGGAAAGGTACAAGAGTGACCTCACTCAATTTAGCGAGATGAATGCTTCCAGAATGGGGGATCGCCAGCCAAGGAGTCACTATAATAATAATGTCTAGGAGATTCTGTTATACTTAACAACGGGAAGATCACCATGACCCTCAATTTCTTTGGTTTTAAACTGGGACTTTTTTCCCCCCAATCCTAGATAACCTTGTGCATCCTGTAGGGTACAAGCACTTTATTGTAGAGACTTCTGTCCTAAGAGAATTTCAAAGGTCTCTTCCAGGTTAAAAAAAAATGTAATAACACCAAGAATATTCCTTTCCCAGAGGCCACTTCCAAAATGACTAAGAAAACAGGTGCCATGAAATAGTATTAGATTGAATCATATAAGAATTTTTGAGAGGGCAGAAAGGGGAGACATGGAAAGGACACTTGAATCTATTAGCATATTTATTTTTATCTAAAGGGCATTCTTACAAGGAAAGCATGTAGGGAAATACTGTGTCGAAAGGAACTGAGGGCCTTTCTGCTAACCATTAGTAGTAGCAGTATTTACCATTTTTCACCTGAAAACCAGCAGGGTGCACTGGTTAGTGGCCTTCAGTTTGGAGCCAGACTTTCTAGTTTGAATCCACCTCTGTCACTTACTAGCTGTACAGCTTTGTGTAATATAATCATTTTTGTGCCTCAGTTTTCTCACCTATAAAAAAATCTGTTATACTATTACTACCTCATAGGGGTGTTTTGCAAATAAACCTATGTGAAGTGCTTAAAATAGTACCTTCCCAGTACCTAATAAGAGCTGTGTAGGAGAAGGCAATGGCACCCTACTCCAGTACTCTTGCCTGGAAAATCCCATGGGCAGAGGAACCTGGTAGGCTGCAGTCCATGGAGTCGCAAAGAGTTGGACACGACTGAGGGACTTCACTTTCACTTTCATGCACTGGAGAAGGAAATGGCAACCCACTCCAGTGTTCCTGCCTGGAGAATCCCAAGGATGGGGCAGCCTGGTGGGCTCCGTCTATGGGGTCACACAGAGTCGGACACGACTGAAGCGACTTAGCAGCAGCAGCAGGGTTACTTGCTGTTGCGATGATGATGACAATGACCACAGCCACTTACTGAGCTTCTGGACACTAACCTAAGCATTTTATTCACATTATCTCTTTTCATCAACACAAAATAGCACAGGAATTAAGAGAATGGACTGAAAAATCATACCAACTTCAAATCCAAGCCTCACCACTAGCAAGTCACTCTGGACAAGTCACTGAAACTTTTTAAGTTTTATGCATGTACACACCACCATATTTAAAGTGGATAACTAACAAGAACCTACTGTATAGCACATGGAATTTTGCTCAATGTTATTTGGCAGCCTGGATGGGGTGGAGTTCAGGGGAGAATGGATACATGTATATGGATGACTGAATTCCTTTGCTGTTCACCTGAAGGTATCACAACATTGTTAAAGGGCTATACCCCAATATAAAATAAAAAGGTTAAAAAATAAATAAATATAAAATGGAGATATTTCCATTTTCACTTAATTTTTTTTTTCTAAGCTTTAGTTTCTTCCTTAGACCTATCGAATTTTCCATGTGATCCATCTAGCATAGCACCTGGTAAATAGCCATTGTTTCACTAATGTGAACTCTTATGATTCATAACTGAATTAAGAAAGTGTAATTACTCCATACTGGTCCAGGATCTCCCAGTGGATGTGGATTTGAGCCTGGCCTGAAAGTCAAATCAGTTATATAGCAACTGGTATAGGGTGGGCATAGCTTAGACCATTTTGTCATTTGATTCCTTATATTTCATGACACCTTATCAGTTATCCATTGGCAGGGATTTCTTAGAGCAGCAAACGGTACAAGTGTAAGCACCAGCCCTTTCACCAGCATGACAGTAATCATGCTCAATCTTTCTTAAAAGCAGAGGTGCTGGCCTGCCTCGACACTGTGGGAAAACAACAATTTAAATTACTGTTGAGTGGAGGGGATTTTGAACTGTTTCTAGACCTAGCCCGGAAACTGACCAAGATGTGGCCCTGGTGGAACAGATTATTTGGTCTCTAGGGCATCTTTGAGTTCAGAAATTCTACAATTTTATGAACTTAGAATGCAGGTGGGGATATAACACCAAGGTAACTAGTGAACAATTTGAGGTCATTCATGGCCAAAGGATAAAAGTTTTGTGGAGGTCAGGGTGAACTTTAATTGACGATTTAGGCAGTAGTTTCTAAAATGCCCAATCATGAACATATCCTGAGTTTCTTCAAATGTAAAGATTTCTCAGCCCTACTCCGACCAACTGAATCACAGACACCAGAGAATCCTTATTTTTAAAAAGCACCTCTGATTCTCATCAATGGACTTTATCCCTAGACAGTTAGATTTAATTGGGGTGGTGTTTCAGGTGACAACATTTTTTTTTAATAGGTTGGTCACAGCTTTTCTTCCAAGGAGCAAATGTCTTTTAATTTCAAGGCTGTAGTCACCATTTGCAGTGATTTTGGAGCCCAAGAAAATAATCTTTCACTGTTTCTATTGTTTCCCCGTCTATATGCCATGAAGTGATGGGACCAGATGCCATAATCTTAGTTTTTTGAATGCTGAGTTTTAAGCCAACTTTTTCACTCTCCTCTTTCACCTACATCATCAAGAGGCTCTTTTATTCCTCTTTACTTTCTCCCATAGGGTGGTGTCATCTGCATATCTGAGGTTATTGATATTTCTCCCAGCAGTCTTGATTCCAGCTTGTGATTCATCCAGCGCAGCGTTCTCATGATGTGCTCTGCATAGAAGTTAAATNTTTCACCTACATCATCAAGAGGCTCTTTTATTCCTCTTTACTTTCTCCCATAGGGTGGTGTCATCTGCATATCTGAGGTTATTGATATTTCTCCCAGCAGTCTTGATTCCAGCTTGTGATTCATCCAGCGCAGCGTTCTCATGATGTGCTCTGCATAGAAGTTAAATAAGCAGGGGGACAATACACAGCCTTGACACACTCCTTTTCCTATTTGGAACCAGTCTGTTGTTCGATGTTCAGTTCTGTTGCTTCCTGACCTGCACAATAAATACCTTACTTGGCACCATCCACACCCCCCTCTCCTGGCAAATATTGCTAGTTGATTCCTGAATACTCCCACATTGAGCCTAGATCTTCCCAGCCCCTGATGCAGGTGAGAACAGTGTGGGAAGAGATGAGGAGGAAGTGACATGATTAAGGCTCTGTGTCTGTGCGTTTGGCAGAGGGAGTAAAAGTGGGGGAAAAATGAAGATTATCCTCCAGGCCTGGGAGGGAGTACTAAGGAGAAAAAAGACACAATAAATGAAATTCCCACAAGCACACTTTGTTGTTGTTCAGTTGCCAAGTCATGTCCAACTCTGCAATTCCATGGGTTGCAGCATGCCAGGCTTCTCTGTCCCTCACCATCTCCTGGAGTTTGCCCAAGTTCATCTCTATTGAGTTGGTGATGCCATCCAAGCATCTCATCCTCTGTCGTCCTCTTCTCCTCCTGTCCTCAATCCTTCCCAGCATCAGGGTCTTTTTCCAATGAGTCAGCTCTCCACATCAGGTGGCCAAAATATTGGAGCTTCAGCGTCAATGAGATCTAGGGTTGATCTCCTTTAAGACTGACTGGTTTGATCTCCTTGCAGTAGAAGGGACTCTCAAGAGCCCTCTCCAGCACCACAGTTAGAAAGAATCAATGCTTGGTGCTCCGTCTTTGCGGTCTAACTCACATCCGTGCATGACCACTGGAAAGACCATACCCTTGACTATACAAACTTTTGTCAGCAAAGTGATATCTTTGCTTACTACGCACTTTTTTTAATTTTTATTTTTACTTTATTTTACTTTACAGTACTGTATTGGTTTTGGCATACATTGACATGAATCCGTCATGGAACACCACCTAATGAGCAGAAGAACAAAAAATCTTCTGTTGCCATGCTACCACATAATCTTACGAGGAGACTAACTAGCCACAGGGGTCTGTTAGTGAGTGACCCAGTGAGGACCCAGAAATGGCATTGAATGTTTGCCTTGACCCCTTGAAGGGGCACCCTCTCCATCCCCCTGTCCCAGACCTCTCTCCAGGCTACTGCTGTGGACGACACCCCAGGCACAGACTTCTGTAGGTCCCTGGCCCCTGAGGACCTGATGCTCTGACAAGGCTGAGAGCTGTCTGAGGTGGGAACCACTTCGCAGATGGGGAGATGTTAGCAAAGGCTTTCCTGAGACATTCCACTTGACACTTGGCCAGACTAGGTTTCCACCTTTGCAGAGAGGGGTTGACTTTGTACAAAGAGGAGTCAGCACCTTTAAATGAGTCACATCCCCTGAAGGTGTTTTCTCCCCTTCTCACAATCCCTTTTGTCTTTTAGAACCAGAGGAGACAAATGTGGTATTATGCTCTTCAATAATTGGGTTCTCCATCCTGGCCTTAGCAAAGCCAAAAATCTATAAGGAAGGAAGCGTGTTGTTCAAACTCAGGGTGGGAGTGTTTATCTGTTTGGAGAGGTTGGGTTGTTCCCAGAATAATCATTACTGCAAAGGCAAATCAATGCCTGAAGATTTGCTCCCTGCTTTTGCACTAATTAGTGTACAGAAGGGAGGAGGAGGGGGAGGAGAAGCAGAGGGCAGCCACCAGCTGCGAAGATTTGTTATGTTAATTAAACAACAGGATGAGACAGGAAAGCCAGTCAGGTCTGATCTGTTCTAGGTGCCCAGACTGGCCCTGTGATGCCCACGAGGGAGTTGTGGGGATGTGTGTGGGTTGGCAGGGGGTCTTTGCCTCCCGTCGGGTTGCCCCTCTTGCCCCAACACCAAGAGTTCAGCTTTGGAGTCCTAAAATCTCTTCAACTGGGCACCAAGCAGCAGCTCTCATGCCAACCTCAGAAACCAACTGGAAGCACCTGGGACCACAGACAGTGTGGGGTGTGGGGAGGCTTCTGTGTCATGGCCTCAAGCACTCTGCCAGCTCGAGGCATCACCAGAAAGCTTTACTATGGTGTCACAGCGGTATTTTCTGCTGGTTTTAAGCACAGGTTTATAAGAGAGGACAACTGGGTTAGTGAGCAGAAGAACACTGAGGGGGAGTATGGAGCAGAGATGAGAGTCTGGTGATAAAGCAAAATGGAGTGCTACTATTAGTGAAGCAACTCTGCTTTTAAAAAGCAGGTTGCACATCTAGGTGTCTATTAAGTACACTCAAAAACAGCTTGACGTGCTTGCTTTCAACCTCTTCACATTTCCTGCACTCAAAGAAGCCACCTTGCCAATACCTTCTTGAGGTGGCGAAGGCAATCTGTTTGTCACCTTCAGGGTGTCTGGGGACGGCTGCAGTAGCCTGGGCAAACACAAGGGCACCAAGTCCCCAGACAGAGCCAGGGGCTATAACCCTTGCAATCGCCTCCCTTGCTCCCTGGAAATTGTCCCTTCAAATGCAGGGAGCTCCATTAGACACAGGGAGACAGATGCGCCATCAGAATCATGGGGGTTTACAGCTGGAGTCAACCCAACCGATGCATGATCCCACACTCTCATTTTGGAGGCAACAGAACAGCTGAAAGTTGCAGTGATAGCACAGAGGGACAAATGGTCAGAAGCAGGGCCAGCTGAAAACCAGGTTTCCACATCTGGCCCATACCACGGTCCCTTCTGCTCCAGTCACTGTGATTTGCTGGGGCATCACCCTGTGTGTTTCTAGTCAGCTCCCAGGACTTTGGAGAAGACAAAAAAGGGCTGGAAATCATTTATCCATTGGGCAAACTGATAATTGAGGCCATGCTCTATGCCAGAGATGAAGCTAAGTTCTGGGAAGACAAAGAGCGGACTCACAGTCCAGCAGGAAGAGGAGAGTCATGAACCAAAAATCTTTATCTGTAATGTACCATGGGAGTGGGTACCAGAGCCCAGGAGAAGAAGAAGCAGGCTGCACTGAGCTTGAAATGCCTACCTGAAAGAGCTGGCATCTAAGCTGAGCTGCAAACCCTCCCAGAGCAGCAGCCCACCTTCCTGGCCTTCCTCATCCCTTTGGGACGCTTCTCCTAGGAAATCAGCACCTTTATATAGCGTTGGCCAAAAAGTTCATTGAGGTTTTACCATAATATCTTAGAGAAGAACCCAGATAAACTTTTCGGTCAACCTAATACCTGCCCTGAGGCTGCAAGCACCTTAGGACTCAAAGGTTTGCCCTCCCCAAGGAATACCTTCTGGTCCCTTCTCACCTTCGGAACTAACTTCCCATCTTACTGAGATAAGGAACACATTCTAAAAATGGATGGTGAGGGACTTCCCTGGTTGTCTAGTGACTAACACTCTGCACTCCCAGTGCAGGGCACCCAGGTTCAATCCCTGGGCAGGGAACGAGATCCTGCATGCCACAACTACGACTCCTATGCAGCCAAGTAAATAAATATTTTAAAAACTAACTAAATAAAAATGGATGATGATGGTTGCATGACTTGACAAATTTACTCCAAGTCACTGACTTGCACACTTAAAATGGTGAACTGTGTAGTCAGTAAATTATACCTCAATAAAGTTGTTTTTAAAAATTCCCAACATTTTTTATGGTATAGTACTCAGAGAAAATGATATCATTTGTGTCATGCCCTGGGGTAAAGCAAAGAATATTTAGAGTTTAGGGAGGAAGAAAACATTATATTTTATTTATATAAATAGAAGAAAAATAAAATGCTAACACTGCAGAAAGATATTAAATATTGAATTTATATAAAATATCCAAATAAAATGTTTTCAAATATTTAAGTGATACACTTGAATTTGTGTTCATGAACATACTTTTTATAACCTCTCCCCATTCTCCCGGGGGCACACAGATTAGAAATGGTTACATGTAACTTACGAACCACACTGTAATGGCAATTCTTAAAATTCTTGGTTTCCATCAATAAGAAATTTTGTTCCCATGAGGAAGTGATACAGATTTTTAATCATTTTTACAACTATTCATACCACAGCTTTCTTATCCATTCATCTGCTGATGGACATCTAGGTTGTTTCCATGTCCTGGCTATTATAAACAGTGCCGCAATGAACATTATCATGTAAGAAATGAATTGCCAGTCTATGTTCAATGCAGGATGCAGGATGCTTGGGGCTGGTGTATGGGGATGATCTGGAGGGAAGATGTGGGGTGGGAGGTGGGAGGGGGGTTCATGTTTGGGAGTTCGTGTAAAAAAAATAAATAAATACAAAAAAAAATAAAATTAAAAAAAAATTAAAAAAAAAAATCAGCCTTGGAACTCTACTGGAGTAATCAAATAACTCTTTTCCTTTACTGACAAATAAGTAATATTGACTTTTTTATAATGTAAAGATTTCAATTCGATCAACTTTTTATGCCAAGTATTTCAAAATAATGATAACACATACATCTGCAAAATGTACATAAATGATTACAATGATCAGCCTACAGCTGGCTTGAACACCACTAAAAGGTATAGCAGCTGTAGCAACAATTAAGTGATGTTTGTGAAGACACTAGGAGTGGTGACCACTAGGACACTCTGACTGGCCCACACCTTGGATGACGTACCCCATGCCTGGGCACTTGGAACACTAACTCCTCCTACTGGTCCCTGGGCTCTTGCCCTCAATGGGCAGTGGTGGGCCCTACAACTGGCTGCCCCCGCTGATGCCCAGGGAGTGGGGCAAGAGGTAGATGGTCTCATAGCAGTTCTGGGGGCCATGATGGAAGACCCCCTTTATTCATTCAGACATCTTCTGAGAGACTTCCGATGGCCAGCCTACTACCCTGAGGCACAAGGGATTCTGATCTTAGGGGGCACAAACTGCGCCAGTGCCTACTAACACCTCCTGTGTCTAGACTCCCAGATAACCTATGTGCATTTCCTAAGAGGTTTCAAGCATCTTGAGACAATATCCATTTTGAGGCTCTGGAGGTTCACTCGCTGGAGAGGCAGTGTGCTCAGAGCAAGAGGAGCAAAAGGTTAAAAACAGACTAGGAAAAAAGTCTCTGTTAATGAAGTGGGTGGACAAGTAGCACCTTGGTGAGAAAATAGAAAGGGAGGAAATCAAGTGCTGAGAAATCAGAGGTTAAAGGAAGGGACTAATCAGCCAAGAGAGAGAAGAAAAGCCTGAAGCACTAATAGGAAGAGGGAGAGGAGAAGCAAGGCTGCGGAAAATGATAGAGAAGTGGTTCTGATTCTCAAGACAACATATATAGGGTGGGCGCAGGGGAGACACTATTAAGAAAAATGATTCATGATGCTTTTAAAATGGTAATGGGGCTTGCCTAGTGGTCTAGTGGTTAAGACTCCAAGGTCCCAGTGCAAGGGGCGTAGGTTTGCTCCCTGGTCAAGGAACTAAGATCCCACATGCCACAGCCAAACAAAAAAAGTAACTGTTCCCCCACCTCCATCCTGGATTTACCCTAAAAAAAATGATAATGAAAACTGCATTCAAGAGGGACTACTGCAATAGGAGTTTTGTAAGTAGGGGAGAAAGATCAGGCTCAACATCAAATACAATAAGAATCAGTTCAGTCGCTCAGTCGTGTCCGACTCTTTGCGACCCCATGAATCGCAGCACGCCAGGCTTCCCTGTCCATCACCAACTCCCGGAGTTCACTCAGGCTCGCGTCCATCGAGTCAGTGATGCCATCCAGCCATCTCAATAAGAATAAGCGGAGATTTATAGCTAAGGAGCGGGGTAGGGTGTGGGGGAGGTGGTCAGTGGATGGATGATCACTAACAGGAAACATCTGAAGTGGGGGGATTTTTGCTAAACCAAGCTAACAAGATTCTTGCTGAAGGCAGGCCAAGGTGAGAAGATACCAAAAGTGGGGGATGAGGAGTTTGATCAGATATCCAGGGTGATCAGACATCAAGGGTGGGGAGATACTTGCTAAACTGACTCAGCAGAATTCTTGCGAAGACTGGACTAAGCAGGTCAAGGACAGAGCCCAAGGTCAAGGATTAGAAAAGAGGAGGGCTCAGAGGAGCCTGACTCAGGTTTGGCTAAGGACAGTCTTTGTCAGAGAGGCGTGGTAGCTTTAGGAAGTGATGTGGCCAATGGAAATAGTGTGTACTGGTTTACTGACCCAAGGAAAAGAGGCTGTGAGAGTACTGCTGGCGCGGCTGGGGGGATGGAGGGCCCATTGAGAGGGTCAGGACCCAGAAATGCAGGAGTTCAGGAGCCCAGAAAGAAAGGTCTTCTGGGGAAGGAATTTCCTTTGCTTTTGAGTTGGGAGCAAAGGTTTTCCTTTTGGGGATAACAAGGGGATTCAAGGAGCCAAAAACCACCAACCAGTCAGTTGGTGCAACAGATGGGGACAGCCGGCTGATGGCAACGTTCCTTCATTATGCAGGTGCCAGCACTTTCTGGACAGCTGTTGTGTGCCAGGCCTGGAGACAACTGAGACATGGCCCTTTCCCATTAGGACCTCAGAGTCCAGAGAACAAGTGAGCTATCAGACCATCACAGAGCCAGCAGAAAAGACCAGGAGATGGCAGGATGCAGCGGGGAACCATAGCAGGTACACCCAACCTGCCGCAGAGGGATGAGGCAGGCTTCCCTCAGGGGGGGCACTGGGACTTCCCTGGCAGCCCCGTGGTTAAACCTATGAGTTCCCACAGCAAGGGGCACCGGTTTGATGCCTGGTTTGTCACATGGTGTGGCCAAAAAATGAAAAGAAGTGGCATCTCAGCCAAGACTTCACGAAAAGGAGGAATTAGACAAGAAGGGACAAAACTGTTCCAGGAAATTGCCAAGGCAAAATGGAACACAGTGCATGTGGGAACTGAATATGTTCGGTTTGGGTGATGGCATAGCAGAGAAAGCCAGAAGGTGATGGGCAGAGAAATAAGGCAGGAGCCAGATGATGGAGGATGCTGTCGTCTGAGTTGAGGGCTCTGCAGTGTGCCTAATGTTCCTCCCAGTCTTTGGAATGAAGAGGCTGATCTAAAGAAGGACGTGTTTCCCTATTCTCTTAGACTCTCAGGACTTAATCCACAAAGGAAAACACTGGGGTGTGAGGTCAATCAAGTGATACAGTGTTTGGATCATATGAACGAAGTGAAGTGCCCTGCAGATCAAAGCCTTTACAATGTTCATTGGGTTTAGTTTGTCATCCTGGTTCTTTCCTTTCTTTGCAGAGATTACACAGAGTAATATCAGTCGTGACTACTTAAATACCATTTTTCTCTCTTATTTCTCTGCTCAAGAACCTTTTGAGCCTCCCCACTGACATTCTCATCAAGTCTGAGCTTCCCTGTTTGGGCTTTAAGGCTCCCCCATAGCTGGCTTACTTATTATTTTCCTTCTTTCACCTAATGTGGAACTCCTGATCAGCCTTCTCAACATCAACACACTTATGGATTGCCTTAGAAGACAAAGACCCTGTAGTGAGAGTTTAATTGTTTGAGAGAATTTCATAATCTAAGAAAGCAAAAAAGTGTCAGAAAGTGTAAGGAGAGTGAGACTGCCTCAGGAGTTGAGGAGAGGGGGTTGTAGGAGCCTTCCACATCTGCGCATTTCTGCCTCTGCACCTCTGGAAACCTTCTGACGCCTGGTGACTGACAAAGAAGGTGAGGTCAAAGGAATATGGAAGCATATTTGATCATGATCATGAAAATGGAGGATCAGTAAAGTGTAATTGTAAAGAGCGTGGTTTTTGGAGAAACACAAAGCCCCTTGGCCTTTACCAATTTAAATTAACCCTCTCTGAGCCTCAGTCTCCCATGTAGACAAATCTGATGATCACAGCCACTTTCAGGGTTATTATGGAGAGTAAGTTAAATGAGATACTATATACCAAGTACTCAAAGCCCTGCATACAATGCCTAGCAGATACTCAATTAATTATAGTTACTAGTATTCATTATCATCATCATATTCTGAAAAAGAAAAGAGATGACATGTTAGATATCTATCTCAGGATTCCTATTGCTGATCCACATGCCAGCTGTGTGCCTTGAGTGAATTACTTCAAATTCTCTGTTCCCCATTTTCTAATCCATAAAATGGGGGTAAGAGTGGGTACCACACACATCACTGTGAGGAATATTATTCGTACCAGCATATATGGTTAGTTCAGTTCAGTTGCTCGGTCGTGTCCAACTCTTTGTGACCCCATTGACTGCAGCATGCCAGGCTTCCCAGTCTATCACCAACTCTCAGAGCTTGCTCAAACTCACGTCCATTGAGTCGGCGATCCCATCCAACCATCTCATCCTCTGTCGTCCCCTTCTCCTTCTGCCTTTGATCTTTCCCAGCATCAGGGTCTTTTCCAATGAGCCAGTTCTTTGTATCAGGTGGCCAAAGTATTGGAGTTTCAGCTTCAGCATCAGTCCTTCCATTTTATTCAGGACTGATTTCCTTTAGGATTAACTGGTTGGATTTCCTTGCAGTCCAAGGGACCCTCAAGAGTCTTCTCCAACACCACAGTTCAAAAGCATCAATTCTTTGGCACTCAGCTTTCTTTATGNATGTCCGACTCTTTGTGACCCTGTGGACTGCAATCCACCAGGCTCCTCAGTTCATGGGATTTTCCAGGCAAGGATACTGGAGTGGGTTGCCATTTCCTTCTCCAGGGGATCTTCCTGACCCAGGGATTGAACCCAAGTCTCCCGCATTGGAGGCAGACGCTTTAACCTCTGAGCCACCAGCGAGGCTTCATAGAACCTAATTAAAATTTCAAATGATTTTATAAATTTATAAATTTAATCAAGCTAGTTCTTTTTGAAGTAACAAAGAAAAAAGAAAAAAAAGTTAACAAAGTCATGGGCTGCTGAGGATGCTTTTTGCTGGTGGGAATGCAAATTGATACAACTGCTCTGGAATAAAGTTGTACCATTTTTTTTAAGTTAAATATCTGATATGACTCCATAATCCACATTTAGGTATTTATCCTAGAATAACATTGAGGGAATATCTATTGGTCTTGAGTTATTTTTGTTTGTCATACCTCTTTATGTTACTGGTCTCTAATTGGTAGAGGCCAGGGATGCTACAACACATCCTATAATCCCCATAATAAAGAATTAACCAGTACAAATGTAACAGTGTTGAGGTTGAGAAACCCTGTCCTTGAAAAATGAAAGGTTTGTTACAAAAATAGCATTATTCATACAAATAGCGTTATTATTGGTCCAAAATAGGAAAACAACTCAAATATCTTTCAATTTGTGAATATATAATAAACTGTGGTTCATCCATACAATAAAATACAACTTAACAATAAAATACAACTTAGCAATAAAAGGATGAACTATTGATACATGAAACAACTTGAATGAATCTCAAATGCATTATGCTAAGTGAAAATGTCAGTCTAAAGATTATATAATGTATAATGTAAGAGAATATGGCATTCTCTTAAAGAAAAACTAAAGAAAGAGATGTATCAGTGATTGTTTGGGGGTAGGATTGAAGGAAATGCTTGACTGTGAATGGCGATATGAGGGAATTTGGAAGTAACAGAATTGTCCTGTATCCATTCTTGGTGGTGGTTACACCAATATAAGAACATATTAAAATTCATAGAAGTACATAACAAAAATTTACAGTATGTAAAATTTTAAATTATTTAAAAAGCACAGAAATCTTAGGAAAACGCTGTAAAAAAGTATACACATTTATTTTAAATTATTAAACTTCTTCATGAGACAATGTATTAAGAAAATACATGCTAGAGCAATGATATCTGAGTATCCAGTTTTGCCACTTATTAGTCCTATGAACTTGGACAATTAATTTAACCTTTCTGAATGTTAGTATCCTCATCTGTAGAGTGAGAATAATTATAGTTTCTACCTCATAGATTGGTTGTGAGTTAATATGCAATTACATACATAGAATATTACTTGATGGATTATAAATACAATATGAAAATTAGCAATGTCTTATTATAAGTGAAACTAATTTATAGAGTATAATATTTTTACATACAGTATTATACTCTTATAGAGTATAACATTCTTTATTTTCAGGAGATAGCCTAATTTTTATTATTTGCAGTGGCCAGGTCAGGTATCCACCATGAATCTTTCATTCCAGTTCAGTTCACTCACTCAGTTCTGTCCAACTCTTTGCGACCCCATGAATTGCAGCACACCAGGCCTAGCTGTCCATCACCAACTCCCGGAGTCCACCCAAACCCATGTCCATTAAGTCAGTGATGCCATCCAACCATCTCATCCTCTGTCGTCCCCTTCTGTAGCCTACCAGGCTCCTCTGTCCATGGGATTCTCCAGGCAATAGTACTGGAGTGGATTGCCATTCCTTTCTCCAGAGGATCTTCCCGACCCAGGGATCGAACCCGGGTCTCCCGCATTGTAGACAGACACTTTACGTCTGAGCCACCAGGGACTTCCCTGGTTCCTCAAGGGATATACATAATAATACATCTTTGAGTTCTGCAGGAACTAAGGCCCCACCCAGGCAGAGGACAGAATGCTGATGATTACCTTCCTCACCAGAGATCAAACTGCCAACATCCCTTGGATCATTGAAAAAGCAAGAGAGTTCCAGAAAAACATCCACTTTATTGACTATGTCTTTGAGTGTGTGGATCAAAACAAAGTGTGGGAAGTTCTTAAAGAGATGGGAATACCAGACTACCTGACCTGCCTTCTGAGAAATCTGTATGCAGGTCAAGAAGCAACAGTTAGAACTGGACATGGAACAACAGACTGGTTCCAATACACGAAAGGAGTACGTCNTGTCTTTGAGTGTGTGGATCAAAACAAAGTGTGGGAAGTTCTTAAAGAGATGGGAATACCAGACTACCTGACCTGCCTTCTGAGAAATCTGTATGCAGGTCAAGAAGCAACAGTTAGAACTGGACATGGAACAACAGACTGGTTCCAATACACGAAAGGAGTACGTCAAGTCTGTATATTGTCACTCTGCTTATTTTACTTATATGCAGAGTACATCAAGCGAAATGCTGGGCTGGATGAAAAACAAGCTGGAATCAAGGTTTCCAGGAGGAATATCAATAACCTCAGATATGGAGATAACACCACCCTTATGGCAGGAAACAAAGAATTAAAGAGCCTCTTGATGAAGTGAAAGAGGAGAGTGAAAATTTTGGCTTAAAACTCAACATTCAGAAAACTAAGATCATGGCATCCAATCCCATCACTTCATGGCAAATAGATGGGGAAACAATAGAAACAGTCACAGACTATTTTGGGGAGCTCCAAAATCATTGCAGATGGTGACTGAAGCTATGAAATTAAAAGACACTGGCTCCTAGATATGCAGATGACACCACCCTTATGGCAGAAAGTGAAGAGGAACTAAAAAGCCTCGTGATGAAAGTGAAAGAGGAGAGTGAAAAAGTTGGCTTAAAGCTCAACATTCAGAAAACGAAGATCATGGCATCTGGTTCCATCACTTCATGGGAAATAGACGGGGAAACAGTGGAAACAGTATCAGACTTTATTTTTGGGGGCTCCAAAATCACTGCAGATGGTGACTGCAGCCATGAAATTAAAAGATGCTTACTCCTTGGAAGAAAAGTTATGACCAACTTAGCATATTGAAAAGCAGAGACATTACTTTGCCAACAAAGGTCCGACTAGTCAAGGCTATGGTTTCTCCAGTGGTCATGTATGGATGTGAGAGTTGGACCATAAAGAAAACTGAGCGCCAAAGAATCAATGCCTTTGAACTGTGGTGTTGGAGAAGACTCTTGCGAGTCCCTTAGCCTGCAAGGAGATTAAATCAGTCAATCTCAAAGGAAATCGGTCCTGAATATTCATTGAAAGGACTGATGCTGAAGCTTCAATACTTTGGCCACCTGCTGTGAAGAACTGGCTCACTGGAAAAGACCCTGATGCTGGGAAAGATCAAAGGCAGAAGGAGAAGGGGCTGACAGAGGATGAGATGGTTGGATGGGATCGCTGACTCAATGGACATGAATTTGAGTAAGCTCCAGGAGCTGGTGATGGACAGGGAAGCCTGGCTTGCTGCAGTCTGTGGGGTCACAAAGAGTCAGACATGACTGAGTGACTGAACTGAACTGACCTTCCTCAATTCAATCAACTGAAGTTTGGACTCAGCCAACCTTTGCCCCAGTTCTATGCTGAATTTTCCTCTGCTCCAGCCTCTTCATGAATATGTATGTACCCCTAGCTTAAAACCTCTAATTTAGGTGTCTGGGGAGAACTGCTTTGAGGAAGATCTCTGGTGTTCTCCTAACTTGTGGTAAGCAATAATAAAGCCTTCCTTCTCCCGATCTTTGGCTTAGTTGTGTCTACTGACTTCTACCCACCAAGAGGCGAAGCCAGTTTTTGGGAAACATTGGCAGTGAAGTGTGAAAAGAGGAGGAAAACAGAAGTCTAGAGCAAGGTGAGGACTGCTGCCTGCCCTCAGTTCTCAGGGCTGCTGGCATATAAACAGACAGTGAAACAGAATTTGAAGTCTAGAAATAGATCCAGATGTATATGGGACACTATGACTGTCTCTCCAATCAGGGGAGGAAAATGGAGTTGAGACCCTGGAAAAGCTGGCTGCCATCTGGAAAAGCTGGCTCTAGCCCTCTATCTCCTTTGATGAGGAGAGAGTGAACTAGGCAGATGGGGAACAGAGTTGGGCCAGAGACTCTTACCCTATAAACGTGTAAGTTTTAAAGTTGGACCTACTCAAAAATATTACCTACTTTAAAAAGTGAAAGGGCAAAAAAAAGACAGTACTCCTGAATGATGAGAGATGGAGTGTCCAAGAGAAGAGCCTGGAATCTCACAGACAGGACTGGTTTCATGGGGAAGTAAGCACACCATCCTTACAATAGGTTAAGCAGGATTGCCATGGAAAACCTAGAAAAGGGCTCTTGGGGTCCTTCTGTGTCATTAGTCATTAGGTCACAAGTTCAACACAAATTCAAGCACTATCCAGAAAGGGGTAGAGTCTTTATGCCAGTTTTCCCAGAACTGCAGTGAAGTTTGTCAGATTAACACAGATCTGAGCTGCTGAAGGTATAGGACCCTGGACAAGTAAGTTTGAGAGGAGGCACAGGTACAGGTCTTGGGGGTTATCACTGAAGCCATCAGATTCAAAGAAATAAAGGAGCAACAGGGCAAGGGAGTCCAGTAGGATCCCAAAGACAGAAGCACTGAGCATTCACTGAGAGAGGGCGGGGGAAAAGAAGATCAAGGGACGTTTCTCTAAGATCACCCTCTATTAGGCCTGGCCTTAGAAGAGTGCAGACTTCCAAAGAAGCTGGAAGCTGCATGCACTGACCTCGGAAAAATCTCTCAGGCTCCACTGTTCTCAGCAGTGATTTAAGTTCAAGTGCCCAACTGGTAAAAGTTTACACTTCCCAGATTTGAGGGACATGGGGTGCCTTTCACTCACACAGAGTTAATCCAGGGGAGTTGCTGGTTCCAAGGCACTCCTCCACAGAGCAGGAGGCCCTGTCCCACCATCCCAGCCTTTGGTCTGTACCTCCCACCAGTGCTTCCTAAGAGGGCTCACTGCACAGGGCAGAAGGGTCCCTCAGTGGGTTCCAGGTGACAAGAAAGAAAGAAGTGGAGAGCAAAATCAATGCAGCCCGTGAACTCTCATTCCCTTGACTCCCCACAGCTACAAGGACCACAGTCAAAATTCAACTGATGTGGAAGGCACTGCTGAGGAACTGTTTCATTAACATTCTTCTTGATTATAAAAGAACTCTATTTCTTGCCCTCCTGGATCTTACTCTGGAGAACAGACACAGTGACAGCATCATTATTTATAAAACTATCCAGAAATAAAGGATGAAACATAAGAAAAAGAATCCAAACACCAATTATCCGACTACCAGAGTAACCCTGTTCTATCGGTGTGTGTGTTTCCAATCTTAACAAAGCCTGGTTGATATAATTTGGATGATGGGTACTGTGTGACTCTTTTGTGACCCCAGGGACTGTAGCTCTGTCCATGGGATTCTCCAGGCAAGAATGTTGCAGTGGGTTGCCATTTCCTTCTCCAGGGGATCTTCTCTCCTGCATTGGCAGGCAGATTCTTTACCACTGAGATACCTGGGAAGCCCCTAATTTGGATGATATACTAAATGAATAGCATTAATATACTGTTAATACATACATGTATGCAAATATATTATTTGCCCGTGGACTTAAATTCCTAATAATGTTCAGTGATAACATATCATTCCATCCAGAAATTATACTGAACTTTATTTAATCAATCCCACAATGCTGAACTTTTTTGGTAGTCAGTTTTCACTAACATAAATAATGTTCAATAGATAATGTTTTACTTGAAAATGGATCCACATATCAGATCAAACCCCTAGGAAAATATTCCTCAATTTTAAGATTACTAGGTCAAAGGATATGTACATTTTTAAGGCAATACAAAGTGCCAAACTGTCTGCAATAAAAGTTACGTCCGTTTACCTATCAGCCAACTGTAGATTTTAACTTTTATTCTCTACATCAAACTCTAAAACCACTTCCCAGCTCAACTGTTGTGACCCAGACTGGAAGGAGGGTGGTGGCCTACCAAACTCATCAGTCTACAAGAAGAGGCAGATCTGAAACCAACCAGGGAGGAAGAATGCAGTGGTGATGTGCTTTTTGATCCTCAGCCTCCACTAACCTTGTTTCTGCTAACAACTCTCTAGGGATCCAGCTGAGGGCTTATTTTCTTGACACCAAATATGTGGTATATTTCCTAACTGGATGTCCACATGAAACATAATGAAGCTGAATCCATTCCTCACCAAACACAAAAATTAACTCAAAATGGATCACAGACCTTCATATAAGATCTATAGTCATAAAACTCTTTGAAGAAAAGATAGTAAATCTTCATGACCTTGGGTCAGGCAAAGTCTTCTTAAATATTACACTGAAAGCATAGGGGACAAAAAGAAAACTCAGCAGTCAAAGTTAAAAGTTTTTGTGTTTCAAAAGACACCATCGAGAAAGTAAAAAACAATAACAAAAAAATCCAACCCACACACTGGAGAAAATATATGCAAATCATATATCTGATAAAGGACTTGTATCTAGAGTACACAAAGAGTTCTTACAACTTGATAACTGAAACACAAAAAAAAATCCCACTGGGCAAAAGATGGGTAAAGGATCTAAATAGATATTTTTTCAAAGAACATTTACAGATGGCCAATAAGTACATGAAAAGATACTCAAACATCAAAAGCTACGAGGAAGATGCTAATCAAAACCACAGTGAGATACCCACACCCACTAGGGTAACTATGACCATTGTTGGCCAGGATGTGGAGTAACTGGAAAGCCAACACATTACTGCTGAAAATGTAATGTGGCTGCCGCCACATTTTTACATATTTACATGGTAAATAGTCTGGCACTTACCATATGACCTAGCAATTCCACTCCTAGGTAGGTCCACACAAAAACTTTCACATGAGTATTTCTAGCAGCTTTATCACAAGAGCTGAACAGTAAAAATGCAAATGTTCATCTCCTGATGAGTGAATAAAACCAAATGTGGCATATCCATATAACGGAACACAATTTGGCAATAAAAAGAAATAAAGCACTGATACGTGCAACAACATGGATGAACCTTGAAAACCTATGCTAAGTGAAAGAAGCTACTTACAAAAGACCACATATAATATGATTTCATTTATACTGAATGCCCAGAATAGGCAAATGTGTAGAGACAGAAAGCAGATTAGTAATCGCCTAACTAGTAGGAGGAGGAAAGAGATGAGGAGTGGCTGCCAGTGGGTATGGGGTTTCTTTGGGGGTGATTAAGAAGTTCTAAATTTAGATTACAGTGAGAGTTGCATAACTTTATCAATATACTAAATACAATTGAATTATACACTTTAAATGAGTAAATGGTATGTGAATTACATGTTAATAAACCATTAAAAAACTGTTCTAGGCCTCTTGGAAGAGATACGATTAGTGATGCTGAACCTGGCACATTTTCTCATTTCACTCACCGCCCTGCACCCCAAGAAATACGATGCTGGGCAATTCTAGTTGGGCTACATGTTTCAGGAGCCTGATCTGAGCCACCTGCTCCCCTCCTGGCCCCTCCCTTGCAGCGACGGTCTATTCCCAAGCCTTCCATACTTTCTCTGCCACAGCGATGCTAAAGAAGACTTTGTACACCGATCGTCAGAAAGACACTGTCAAAATTGACGGACGACACACTGAAACCACCTTACCTTCCGTAGGCTTTGTTTCTAGGATTGTAAGCTCTGTGAAGGCTTGAGCTGTCTGGCAAAGTCCCCACCCCAGTGCCTAGGCTATGCTTAGTTCAGTTCAGTTCAGTTTCTCAGTCGTGTCCGACTCTTTGTGACACCATGGACTGTAGCATGCCAGGCCTCCCTGTCCATCACCAACTCCCAGAGTTTACTCAGACTCATGTCCATTGAGTCGGTGATGCCATCCAACCATCTCATCCTCTGTCGTCCCCTTCTCCTCTGCCTGTAATCTTTCCCAGCATCAGGGTCTTTTCA
>SJYX01015061.1:218620-242775 GCA_006410675.1 Oreotragus oreotragus | reverse complement strand
TTGCTTGCGGCTGAGTAATATTCCACTGTATATATATGTACCACATCTTAGATGTGTATAAGAGACAGCCCTAGAGATACATTTGAGAAGCCCTTAGAGCAATGCATCCCAATCTATAATGTGCCTACAAATTTAAAGTAGGTTCTGGTTTAGTAGGTCTGGAGTTGGGCCTGAGATTCTGCATTTCTAACCAATACCCAGGAGGTGCCCAGGCTGCTGGCCTGGGAACCACCTGTTGAGCAGCAGGGTCCTAGGTTGTTCTGATGAAGATGGGTTGTTCTGATGAAGATCAGCTACACTTGAGAAATATCGTTCTAAAGTCTCATTGCTAAAGAGCTTTCTTCTGCATTCAGTACATGCAGGGCTCTTTTCTCAGCTTATTAATATTCTAAGGAAGAGGTTGGTTGAGCCAATATTGTGCTCATTAAGATCATTCTCTCTTTAAGCCACCCTCCCTAGCACAGTGGTGAGAAAAGCAGAATTAGCATCACCTGGAAAGTATTAGCAAATTCTTAGCCTCCACCCAGAGCTACTGAATCAGGAACAATGAATACATTTGAAAAAAGTCCTATAAGTGATTCGGGTGCTTGCTTGAGTTTGAGCCACACTGTCTTAGGACAACAGAAGGGGGGTGTGTGTGTGTCTGTGTCTGTGTGCATCTGTGTGTATATGTGTACACACGCACACACACACATGTGCACACACACCATCCATCCCCTGTCCCTCCTCTGCCCTCTAATGTGTCTTTTTAAATTTCTGCCTCTAATGTTTCTTGAAACCTTCCTAATTGCTACTCTCTCTCTCTGGTGGCTCAAACAGTAAAGAATCTACCTGCAAAGCAGGAGACCCAGGTTCAGTCCCTGGGTCAGGAAGATCTGGAGAAGGAAATGGGAAGCCACTCCAGTACTTTCACCTGGGAAATCCCATGGACAGAGGGGTCTGGCGGGCTACAGTCCATGGGGTCGTAAAGAGTCAGACACAATGAGCCATTAACACTTCTCACCTGGTGAGGCAAAGAGGAACTTTTTTTAGTACGAAAAGCTGCCTCCACTTTCTCCTTGGGCAGAGCACATAAACTCCAGGAGTGCACATAAGCTCCTGTAGGGAATGCTAGAGGGGTCCTCCTCTTGGGAGGAAGTGTCAATGGCCCTGAAAGGGGCTTTTGTGGGACTGGTTTCAACTTCCCCCAACCTAGGCCCTGGTAACCCAACACTGTCCCTGGCAGACGAGTGGGGTCAGGGCGCCCCAGGGAAGAGAGCGAGCTGTGTGCTGCCCGCTTCCTCTTCTGAGTCAATGTTTTCAGAAGTTCTCTTCTGCTCTGCATTGGGCCAAAGTCAGCCAGCAGGAACCAGGAAAGGAAACCGATGCCGTGAAGGGTGGGAGCCTGAACTGGTGACCCAGCCTCAGTGCACGCACAGGCCTAAAGGGTCACAGGAAAAGACAGCTTTGGCCCGAGCCGTTCACACGGGCATGCAGGCTGTGTTTGGGACGGAGGGCCGAGCTCATCCAAGTCTTGCTCCATGCTTTGGCTAGCAAGTTTTCTTCGTGAGTATTTCCCCAGCACCCAGCCCAGTGCTGGAAAACGGGGAGGAACGCAATCACTATTCCTGTGGACAGATCACCTGCAAACTCCCCCGGAATCATCATCCAGCCCTTTTATTCGACTGACCAGGAAACTGAAGCCCTCAAAATCTGAGTGAGTTTTCCACATCACGTTCCCAACCAGTGGCAGAACCAGCCTAGAAACTGGACCTTCAGACCCCCAGAGTCTTCACCACTACCACCCACCCCCTGCCATGCCTCACACCCCACCTGAAGTCCCCATGGCCCCCACTCATTGATTTTCTATCTGATCCAAGATAAACCTGGGGGAAATTTTCTAAGATTAATATTACATTTTGGTGCAGAGGAAGAGAGCCTCTGAAACAAGCTAGTCATTTCAATACCAGAGCTATTTTTAACCACCTTGGATCTCTGTCATCTCCAGCACCCAGTTCTGTGAATATTGCTGACAGAACGGCACCACACTGGGCCTGAGATGGCAGGCCCAGTTTATGATCCAGTTTTCTGATCTCTATTCAAACATGAAGAGCTAGCAAAACTGGAACATGTGATTGGGCCTGATTTCCTGTAAGCACTCCCTAATTAGTGAGAAGAGGCACGGTGACAATCCTCATGGCTGGGTTTTGTTGTTTTCAGTTTTACGCCAGAAAAAAAGACTTCCCTGTTTCGTACAAGGTCAAACAGTCACAAGAAGAAAACCTTTCTACCTCTCTTAAAGAAAAAAAAAAAAAAACCTTGATTAAGTATAAATATTGATTAGATTCTATACAGGTGCCTGGAAATAAAATTATTTTCTAAACTTACCAGAATGCATTACTTACTGTACATGTCACTGAGACAGGAGAATAGCATATTAGGAAAAGCAGAGGGTTAGGATTTTTTTTTTAAGGGATAGAATGAGATTTGCAAGCAGCTCAGATGCAGTGTTTCTGAGCAAAGGCTGTGGGGCTCCTCTCTGAGGGTTATGTTGGGCAGCCTCTTGGTCTATGCACGTTGCAATGACAACGTCCAGAAGGACCCAGAGGCAACTGATATTCAGGAAATCTACTCCTAAAAGGAAAGAATCCACCTTCCAGTACTAATAAAATGTTTCAGGTAATAATATCAATGGCACTGACTGTTCTATTATAAATAATCTTACTATATTTATCAATCAGCTTTGAACTTGAAGAACCTTTGTATTCATCACCAATTTGCCCATGCAACAAACCTATAAGGTCTATAGACCAGGCCAATCCTATTTATCTATTGAGCACCTACCATGCACCAGGAGCAAGGAGCAACATAGAGCAAAACGGAAATGTTCCCTGCTGGAATGAAGCCAACAGTATTGTGGGAAAGTAGATATTAAACAGCAATTCCAAATGGAGAAAACTTTTCTCTTTCTATCCATCATGCAGTAATCAGGAAAAGCCCTCTTTCTACTACACTCTCACAAGGCACTACTCAAAGATGACCAAGACATAGCCCCAGCCTGTAGGAACTTCCTCTCTGGTTGGGAAGAGAGACTCCAAACAAAAAAATGTCACTTAAAAAAGTATTTGAATTGAATATGAAAAGACTGGTAGGATATTCGCTTTTCCAAAAAAAAAAAAAAAGTCTTTTAAAAAGAGAAAAGGAGCCTTCTGGGCAGAAGAGCAAAAAGCATGGTGTGCTCAGGTGTGAGGGAGACGTGTAGCTGGGGTGGGTGTGCAGCGGTGGGAAGGCTGGCTTGTTCAAGGCCTAGAATTCTTATACCATAGACTTGAAACATGGTCTGAGCAAGAGGGGGCCTTTAAGTCTCTAAGCAAAGAATCAAATCAACTTTCCATTTTAGAAAAAAGAATTCTGTTGCCAAAGCAAAGAATGGATTTGAGGAAGACAAGAGTGGAGTGAAAGTCACTTAGGTTACAATCTACAATCAGACCACTCAAATATGTAAGCTCCGGGAGCCGGTGATGAACAGGAGGCTTGGCATGCCGCGGTTCATGGGGTAGCAGAGAGTCGGACACGTCTCAGCGACTGAACTGAACTGAACTGATATAGGAAAAAGGAGAAGACTGTTCAGTAAATCTAGGCTGATATTACTGTGTGCTGCTGCTGCTAAGTCACTTCAGTCGTGTCCGACTCTGTGTGACCCCATAGACGGCAGCCCACCAGGCTCCCCCGTCCCTGGGACTCTCCAGGCAAGACCACTGGAGTGGGTTGTCATTTCCTTCTCCAATGCATGAAAGTGAAAAGTGAAAGTGCTAAGAGTGCCATTTACATGGTTTCATTTAATCCTCACAACACATTTACCAAATATTCCCATTTTATAAACTGAGGCACAAAGAAGTTGAGGAATTTCCCAATGGCCATGGGTCTAGCAAGAAGCTACAGGCTGGATTCAAAGCCACCCACACATCACCAGTTGTCTACATAGAGCAGACAGTCAGTAAAGTTTGCCGTGGGCAAGTGGGCAAGTGGGCAAGTGTTGTTCACGTCATGAGAAACAAAAACAGTGAATGCTGAGGCAGCTCAGAGGACAGAGAGGGGACAGAGGGACTCTCCGCCACCTGCTGTCCCTGGAAGTGTCATCCAGCCCCACTGTCCTCCAACAGAGAAACACCAGGGACACAATCACACAAAGAACCGTCTCTGGGAAGATCCACAAAAACCTCATTAACTGAACAAAGGGTGATAAAATGGCAAGAAACAGACCACAGGGAACAGAAACTGTGGGTTCTGGCTGAGACTTCTCTTTCCACCCACTCTGCCTGCTCCGCAGGCCCATACATCACTTTCCCCTCAGACTGTTAATTAGAGAGACACCCGCCATCCTGACACAACACGTTAATTATGAAAACAGAGCACTGCGCACAACATAACATGGAAATGAAGTGACATGCATCCAATTAATTAAACCTTCACAGCTCCGATCGGTTTTAATTAGGGAAGCTATCCTTTTCGCTCTCCTCTGGATCGATAAATAAACTTTGCAATACATACATATTTTTAATCAATTAGCAAACGGTAGGGGGAGGGTGGAGTGTGAGTCAATTGCTAAGGGCCACCATGAACTCTTCCATCAGACACCTATCTGCACGGTCCATTTTGATTCTCAGTTGAATCTACAAGCAACACAGGCTGAACCCCTGCAAACTGTTTCCAAGTTAAGTCAAAAATAAGGGAACTGATAAATGGCAGCCCCATCACTTCCACGCTACCTCTCCTCATTCTTATCTGGCAAAAGCGACTGAGGGCTTCAGAAATTCAGAAATGTACAACAGCAACCCACTCCAGTATTCTTGACTGGAAAATTACACAGACAGAGAAGCCTGGTGGACTACAGTCCATGGGGTGTTGCTAAAGGATGGGATACGATTGAGCATGCATGCAGTGTCAGTGTAGGAGTTCAAAAGCTGTGTTTCTTTGGGTCATCAGGACAGTGTCTGTATACCTCGACCAAAGGACAGCTCTTCCTCATTGACCAAGCACACAGCCCCTGAGGAGCTGCCCACAGATCACTTAGGCAAGATGAAGGGGTCACTAGCATAGCCTCTTGAATTAGCCAGCCCAGCCCAAGCCATTGCTAGAGTCATACAGTCAGCAGCCAAATGGGCCTCATGCATGTTCTTATCACCAACAGCCATCTAGTGCTTCTGATAGGCTGCAGTGTTCTGTGTTCCTGTCCAGTCTCCTGAGTGGATTTTTAAATGGCCACACTGATGAAGAGAGAACATCACATAGACATTATCTAAGCAAAAGGTCCATAAGCAGAGAGTCAAGGGAACAGAAGTGAGGTATAGACTGGATTGGGCAGTTCAGGACGAAAAGCACAAAACAAGATATAAAAGCAGGGGCCTCCCTTTCAGCAATAATCACCACGGGTATCTTCAAAGCACAAGTCTGGGAAGTGGTGAAAGCAAAACAAGCACAATAGAGAAACCCCATACAAGATGCTAGGGAGGAGTCACGGGGCACAGGCTGCAAATATTCACAGCTCCACCTGACAGACACAGCTAGTCGATCCCAGCTCCCTTTCATGCTGACTCCAGAAGTGACTTCAAAAATCCTATCCGTGAGTTTGACTTCAGAAACCTTGACTCAAACTGGCTTCAACAGTGTGGAAACGCATTACCTCAAGTGACGGAAGTCTGGGAGGCCAGAGTAGGGGTGGGCTTAAGGGTTGCTTGATTCAGTGGCTTAATGAAGTTGTTAAGGACCTGCTTTCTCACCATCTGTCTCTTCTGCCATCCTCACAGTTGGCTCCATAGTCATCCTTGCTGCAAGATGGCTGCAGCAGAAATCATATCCAGGAGAACAAGGCCCTGAGGACAGACAGAGATCATCACACTCTACCTGCAGGAAAGGTTACCTTTCCAAGAAGGCCCCAGCAAGCTTCTTCTCACAAGTCAGTGTTCAGAGCTGGGTTGCTTGTCCTTTTCTAAATCATTTACTGGCCCAAGGAAGATAATTCTACCTGCCTTAGACTCATCCAACTATGTTGGAATGAATGTTGGGAAATCAATCATCATATCCGCTACGGAAATCTAATTCCTCACAGCATCACACAGTGAATGTGATGCAAGTCAGGAGAAGTCGTGGTTTCATATTATTGTCAAGTACTCAAGTCAACGTGCAGACTCTCAAGCAAGGAATCTAAATCAGCCATTAGCCTGCAAAAGAAAGGTCAAGAGACAGCCAGAAATCTAGAATTCAGGACCACAGAGAGCTACTACAAGCAACGGGCACACAAAGGACACTCAGAGAAGTGGGGTACCTAAAGGATGAGACACATGCCAGTCTCTTTTCCTGGAAGAGATTGCCTCTTTTTCTGAGTGGTCATCTTAAAGATCCTTTCATGTGACTTGAGGTGAGAAGGAAACATATAACAATCAGAATTATTATTTTTAATAATAATAATGTGATAGTAATCATCAAATATTGAAAGGAAGGGGGAAGATGCAAGATGAGAGTGCCGGACATGGGATGAGCTAAGGCCTCATTTTTCATGAGTGTGAGTTAAAAAAATATTATCTAACACTCCTAACTCAAGAAACAGAGGTATAACATATTATACGGAAATAACAACCAGAAGAATTAAATCTAAACAGATCAAAGCAGGGGCTGGGGAGAGGTAACACCCAGGCAAAAGACTGCTGCCTGCCACACAAGCTCTTCTATACCATTTCTCTTAACACTCAGAACAAAAAAATCTTGAGAAAATAAACTGTTGTTCACACTCACATTCACATTCACTGACACATAGGTGTTTAGCAATTGTTTGTTGAGTGAAACAATGAACTGTCCCCAGTGAGCGCAATCATGTGGTAAGCACCCAGCTAAGAAGGTGACAAAGCTGCGCTTCACTCCCCAGAGTTGAAACTCTGGACTTTCTTAGGTGGAATGGTGTGGGGCTGCCTATGTCGTCCTCTCTGGACTCTCAGTGTGGGCCTGGCCTCTTATAAGCCTAGAAGAGCAATTTGGAACAGCTGTCAAGCTGAAATGCTGACGTCTGAAGAGCATCCCCTCTAGGTGATGGAGTCCCAGTGTTTCACTGCGTCCCCTAGAGTAAGTCCCATACTTGATCTGGGTGTGGACCAGGTGCCCAGCTGAACAGCAGCATTCAGAGCTGTCAACATGAGTAATGGACCCACAGTGGGATCTGCACAGGGCAGTCAGAGGAGATGGTTGTTATCTAGAGCTGTCTCGCAGCTTGACCTGATGGCCCGATGCCTAATCAAGTGTCTACAACAGGTTGCAGCACGGGTCAGGTCACTCAGCTCCTCTGCCCAACTCCCCCATCTGGTCATGGGCGCTGATCAAGGAGCTTTCACAATAAACGATTTTCCTGAGGATTTGCAGGAGAAGAATTTCTGATGGTGATGGAATTTTCTTCAAATGTACAGTAGGAAAATCCCCTTAAGGACCAGTGCATTCCTGGCAGGTCACTTTATGTTTTCTTTGATGATTCTGGAAGGCCTTTAAATTATAAACAAGTGATCCGATATAGTGATTTGTGGTATATATTGGGCAGGAACTGACTAAATGGGCTAGAAGGGGACATGGAGCAAGCCACAGAGTCCTCGGGGTGGGGCAAGGTCTGCCTGGAGCATGTCTGCTGCAGGAGACCCCACCTCAGGAAGAGCCCCACTCCTCCTCCCCATCCTCCTCTCCCGCTCATCCAGGGCTGCTCAGAGGATCAAGGGATGATGGCCACAAAGCTGCTGTGAGGGTAAGTCCACCATCGGCCACTGTGCAGTCTTTGCATTCCCCAATGATTGATTTTGAGGGACTTGCTAAGTGAAAAAGAAAACACAGGCAGACAAAACCTCACAGCACAGAACCAAGCTGTCACCCACTCCGTAATTGTGTCAAACTTCTGCTGCAGTGAGCCAGGTCTGCCGCAGTTATTTGCAAAGTAGGGCTTGCCAGATATTATGCCTTCCGCCATGGTTTTGCTACTGTGTCAAGACCCACAGATGATCAGCCTGAAAGGATGGTACAGTTAATCAAGGATATCCGGACACAGACTGAGAAAGTCTGTACTGTTGAGCTGCCAGTGTGGTCATCTCCAGCTGGCCTTGGGTGTCTCAATCGGTTTTAGCCAAAGGAAAATAAAACCCAGGAGTACTGAAGCACCATTGTTTATATTGTCTCTCCTTATTTTTAAGGTGCTGCAGTTACAGTAACATGTGGCACCACCGTGAAATTGATCTGAGGTCGACTCCCAGAGAACACAGGGCTTTCGTTACTCAAGGGACTTATGCCAACAGCGATGTGACATCTGTGTATTGATCAATATCAAAGGCATCCCTCCCGGGATGAGAGGACAAGGGATCATTTGAATTATCTCCTTTCCAGCCTTTCTCTGTCCATCTGTACTTCCTGAAAGCTCACAGAGCCAAGAAGAGGAGCACCCAATAATGGTTTGGGGTAGGGGATCACAATGACTGCTGTTTACACAGCATAATAACACAGCTTCAGCTTCAAGGAAGAGTGCCCCTTGCTGGCTCACGATAGCCAAGCAAAGGAAGCAAAGAAAGAAAGAGAAACGCTTGTATGAGGCAGAGGGCCCCTAGACCTAGTTTAGTCATTTGTCCCAATGATTTATAGAGGGGCTGTTCCTACGGCATTTTCACTCCAATAATGAGTCATTTATGGCAGATTCCACAATGCTTGCCTGTTTTACTGCCATAATGCCCAGCAAGAAGACCCGTGAAACACTTTCTCCCACAGAAGATTTCCCTCCACATCTGGGATGCTAAAACCCTGAGACGTTCAGGTGTCCTTCCCAGGGGCACAGGCTCCAGCCATGAATTGTAGTGGGTCAGCCTGACCACCAGAGGGTGCCCTGTGGTCACTTTTCCCTCTCCAGCTCTAGCCTGGCGTCCCTCCTGAGTCTGGACAGAACCAAACATCAAGTGCATCACATAAATTAATACTCACGGATTTTTGTATTTTGTTTTCTTAAGAATGTCTCTTGGGATGATGTCTGACTCTCACCATACATAATTATTTTGCTTTTGGCAATGCCCTCTGACCCATGCTATTGTGTACCCTAACCAAGGAATAATTCTCTGAACATTGTGCTTTCATGACGACAGCTGCTCGTTTGCAAACCACTTATTTCCAAACAGTACACTATTCAAATCTCTTTGACTCTAGGATGCCAGAGAACAAGGACAGAGGTGACCCTCTTCAGCTAAACCAGGGCTCGCAGCTCTGACATGACGGTCATTGCTATGGGTTTTCCATCCTGAAGGTCTGATCCCCACTGATGGCCTATCTGTTCTTCTATCACAGGTCTTCCCAGACATCTTCCTCTAACGGGAAGACAATGATGCCCAACACCATGGGGCACAGAGAGCCTTCAGCTGTGTTAAGGGAATGAACAGGCTTCATCAGTCCTGCAACAAAAATCTTAATTTACAAGCTGGGTGTCTGTAACTCCCTTGGTCTATGGCATGGACCTGAGTTTTCTCTGTGTAAAACTTACTGGTCCATCAGAATGGATGACAGTTTCCCTTCTTTTCTCAGCCATCATTTTCCTCTCTGATCTCTCTCTGGAGCCTCCCAAGTCACAACACCAATCAGTGGGCAGTGTGCTCATATATAATTCTTTCTGGTTTTCAACATATTTTCATTGCATTATCACACTGGCATCTCATAATAATACAAAGTGGAGGTAAAGTGAGAGAGTACTCATGAACTTTTTCAGTTCTCCGAAGCAAAATCAGTTGGATTGTTCTGTATTCCCATATGGTATATCCTTTTATGATAACTATTTTCACCCTGTTGTCATTGTTTATTTACCAGGTTCTACCACTGAGCACTTCCCTAAGGCAGGGACCAGGTCTATCTGATGTGCATATTAAGTTGCTTCAGTCGTGTCCCACTCTTTGTGACCCCATGGACTGTGGCCCACAGGCTCCCCTGTCCATGGGATTCTCCAGGCAAGAATAGTGGAGTGGGTTGCCATGCCCTCCTCCAGGGGATCTTTCCCACCCAGGGACTGAACCCACATCTCATGTTTCCTGCATTGGCAGGTGGATTCTTTACCTCTAGTGCCACCTGCGATCTATCTTACCATCTTTCTATCACCAAAGCTTTGCACAGTACTTGACATACAATTAGTACTGAATAAATGTTCATTTGAAATATGACACTCATTTGACAATTAAGGTTATCAGTCTCCCAGGGGGAGGGGGCAGGTGAACCACATGCCCTATCCACTGCCTGAAATGAGTAAAGGAAGAACCTGCGTTAGCACACATATGGTCCAACTAGAGGAATAAACAATCAATGAGAAAATATGCATTGGATGCTGACTTTAGAATAAGCATCCTGATAAATGCAGAAGATTTAATAAAGAGACATGATCAAAGTCCCCGATTTCCATCCAGTGATTAGAGTGGTCCTTTAATTTCTGTGGGTTTCAGCTTTAACTTATGCAGGATGAGCATTTTGGAGGATAAGACCTATAAAGGCTCACACAGATGTATCCACATATCTGGCTTCTTCAATGGCCCATCAATATTCGTTTATTATTATTATTTGGCCCACTGTGGGGCATGTGGGTTCTTAGTTTCCCAGCCAGGGACTGAAGCTGTGTCCTCTGCATTGCAAGGCAGATTCTTGACCACTGGACCACCAGGGAAGCCTTCCCTCATCAATATGCTTTTTGGGCAGATGCTACATGTACAGTTGCACACAGATGAGCAGACACAGGTGTCACCGGCATAACAAGACAATATGTCATATCGCCAAGAGGAATCAAGGTGGAACGAGCAGCCCAGACACCTTGAGAAATGTCTAGAAGACGAGAGCTCAGGGAGCAGAAGGCTGCACACAAACCGGACCAGCGTGCGAGTCAGGAGTGACTGAGAAGGGAGGTAAATGAATCGAGAGGGAAGTCCATTGAGTGTGTATTCGGAGGACAGACAATAGTATCAGGAAGTAGGGGAGCGGCTTTTCCCACAGTAAATGCCTGTCTGTGGAAAGAAGATTTATGTTAAAAAAAAAAAAAAAGCTGTCTCCACTTCTGTTCAATGTCTCTCATCTGAACTCACTTCCATTTCATTTCTTTCTGCTTCAGTCGTGTCTGAGTCTTTGCGACCCTATCGACTGTAGCCCACCAGACTCGAGTGTCCACGGGAGTCTCCAGGCAAGAATACTGGGGTGGGCTGCCATGCCCTCCTCCAGGGGATCTTCCCAACCCAGGGATAAAACCCCCGTTTCGTGCATCTCCTACATTGGCAGGCAGGTTCTTTACCACTAGCGCCACCTGCTGCTGAACCTCAAATCTGGATTAGGTTTTACCGCGCTGTACAGTCTCATACCATTCTGAACTTTTACTTTACGGCAAAAATCTCAGTTATACCCGTATGTAGGGTATTGTTTGTCTGTTGCCTTTTTTTCCTACGAGATTAAGAGGTCTCTGAAAGCAAGACTTGACCTATTTGTTCATTGTTGAATCCTCCTCAAACCTAAAATATAGTTAAGTACTTTATAATAAATGTGCAATTAATAAATGAAAATTGACCAAATTTGGAAGTGGGTCCCTGTCTAAATGGCAGGGCTGCTTTGTAAGCTCCAGTTGCTGTGGCTGAGCTTATCCCCAAGTCAAGCAAGGACATTACTGACAGGTGCAAACACAGCCTGCCCTGCAAACCTGGACCTGGGCCAGCAGCTGGAGAAGCACTACCATGGAGTTTCATCAGCAGCCCCTGTCTCTGGCTGCTCACCACAGGCCCTCCCCGTTTCCTCTCAGTCAAAACAGATTACACTCCCTTCCAAACAAACTTCTGATGAGCTTCAGACCCTTCCCAGCCCTCCTCAGATGTACTAAATCAAGCATCCTGCCTCCAACCCATCCTGTAGTGAATGACATTGTCTGTACATACCCAAGACCCCCACCTGCACAAGTGGATGCGTGCATGCTCAGTCATGTCTGACTCTTTGTGGCCCCGTGGACTGTATCTCACCAGATTCCTCAGCCCATGGAATCTTCCAGGCAAGAATACTGGAGTGGGTTGCCATTTCCTACTCAAGGGGATCTTCATGACCCGGGGATCAAAGTCATGTCTCCCGCATTGGCAGGTGGCTTCCTTACCACCGGGCCACCTGAGAAGCCCTGCACATCCCTGGAGCAATCTGTTTTTAAAAGAGCCGAAGCAACTCATTCTCAGAAAGCAGAGGTGACCTTGTGAAGGTCACACAGCCAAAAACCCATACAACGGAGCAGAAAAAAGCAACGCTCTTTATCATCACATGAGTTACTATGCAGTGCTCACCGTCAACCAGTCATTTTGCTAAAGGCTCCCTTACTTTGATCCTGTGAATCCTTACAATACCCTGTGAGATACATCTATCATTAATCCAAATTTATAGTAAGAACAGAGTCACCGATTTGTTACATCTCCAGCCCAAAGTCGTTCAACTTGAAGTCAAAGCTCTGGAGTCTACTGTTAGTCATGGTCAGGCCCGCCTTTGTGACCTCCTGGACTATAGCCCTCCAGGCTCCTCAGTCCATGGGATTCTCCAGGCAAGAATAATGGAATGGGTTGCCATTCCCTTCTCCAGGGGATCTTCCTGACCCAGGGATCCAACCCCAGTCTCCCACACTGCAGGCAGATTCTTTACCATCTGAGCTACCAGTGGCTCCTAACTCAGGCTCCTAAATCCTGGATTCTAACTCAGGACCAAATCTGACTCCATGGCCTAAACTCTTTCTCCTGTAAGATACTGAGATGACATCTTCCCTAGCTACTTACTCACTCACTCACTCACTCACTCACTCAGTTACAAACTCCTTAAGCAATGGGGCTACATTGTAGGAAAAGTGACCCATGACAAAAAGTGTTTGATGGGAGGATTCACGCAGAGGGGTCTTTCTTCAGAAAAATTACAAATCCAGTCTCCAGTGTCCCATATCCATTCTCCCCATTTTTTCCAGACATGGCCTCTCTTTCTTGCTCTCCCATTCACATCAGAGACTGGACCTTTGATGCCTCTGCAGAGGCCTCCATTCAGGTCTTCCCTTCTCCCTTCCAATTGCTTCCCCACCACTCTTGATCTGTCAGTTTTCCAGGAGTGGTGCCTCCAGCAAACTCAGCACCTATAACTAGCACATGCCTACCCTGCATATAGATAATGGTAGGTGCACAATTCAAGCACATCTTATTCCCAATCTCTTTACAATCCAAGTGTGTCTCACTTCAGCCAAGTCTTTACTATTAGCTCTGCAGTAAAGTCTCATTCGGTTCTCCAACACAACTATCTGATGCTGCTGCTCTTGGCCAGCATTTCTGTCATCCTGGGAGCAACAGAACTCTCACAGCCCTGGGAGCGCCCCCTACCCGGGGCTCCTGTACTCACATTTTAACTGAGAAGAAGGCCAGAGCATGAAAGCTGTTCATATAGATGCTTTCCTCCTTGCATTGTCCTGCCCAGCCCTCTGAAACCAAGAGCTTAGAAACAGCTCCGATATATTGAGCACCTACTGCATACCTTCCTTCCTTTTTCCATTTGACCCTTAAAAACACTCCATAAGTAGACAGTACTGTCCTAAATTTACAGGTGAAGAAAATGAGATCCAGAGAGATCAAGATAGCTTCCCAGAAGGTATAAAGGATTTGGAAGTCAGCTTTGCCTGACCCCAGAACTTATAGTATCAGTCACCACACTAAGCCGCTTCATCCACTCTCTCTAAAAGACTTAAGATTTTGCAAAGCAAAATCCAGCTCTCCCCTTCCCAGACAATGCTGGCTAGAAGATCAATCCGGGGCACTGTGTATAGACAACACACAGAAGAGACTGCATGTGACATGCACGCAGACATTTGTGTTCTAATCTGCAATAAGACTTCTGCTCCCTGCTCTCAGGTTTCTTCCTGCATAGTTGTTCCCACAAACCCAGTTTGATTTGCTGCTCCTCTTATTTATTCTTTGAATTAGGATTGTTTAGCTTCATTGGACCAACCAAACTTACAAATGGCAAATTAAACCAGAGGACAATGTACTACACGCACACACTATTGATCAGGCAGAGACAAGGCAGAGCACGAAGCCTTTAAACACACGGCCGACATTTCTGTGAATACTGATGATTCTCTCTAAGGCTTTTTAATAATCGCTTGTGTGTTTTGGCTTTCGAACTGCCTAACCTTTGGGTGATGAAATCACAGCATGTTATTTTAATCTCTTTATAATGGACTGAAGTTCAATTCAAATAAATATGCCTCCTGAGTGCCCGCACCAAGAGGCAGGAAGGGTCCGGAAGCAGGTCCTACTGCCTGCCAGAAGGATCCTGAAAAAGCTGAACTGCCCCCTCCAGCCGAAATTTACAAGGGCTGCTAGGTCTGCTGCTCTTTTGTCTAAGCCAGGGTTCCCAAAATGTGGTCCCCAGACTAGCAGCATTGCCATCACCTGGAAGATCGTTAGAAATGCCAATTCTCAGGCCTTCACTCAGACTGACCCTACATCCACATCATCCATTAGTAGCCACTGAATAAATATGCTCACTGAGCACAGGAAGAGGGATGAGTACAGTGGAGAGCCACACGAACAGATGCTGAGTGTCACCTGCTTCCCATCCGTCCAGTGGAGGCTTCTATTCCCCAGCACAGTGATGCTCTAATACGACCTGCCTCTGAATCATCTGAAGACAGATTTCTGGGCTCCACCCAAGAGTTTCTGACTCAGCAGGTCTGGGCTGAGGGCCAGGAACACACATGATAACAAGTTCCCTGATGCAGACGCTGCTGCTGGAGCTGGTTTGGGGACCACACTTTGAGAACCTTTGTCCCAAAAATAGGATTTGCCTCTTTCCAATTCCAGGCTCTCTTTCAGGCTTTGGAAACCAGACTTGTTTTTAAGGCCATCTCCCTAAACTTTTAAAACTTTGGTTCAAAATACTGCCTGATCCCCAAAGACCTAAAACCAAAGCAAGAATGAATTTCTTTATCTTTCAAAGAACAAATGAAACCTTCAAAATGCAACAGCTGCCTTCTTCATTCAGGAACTAGACAAACAGGGATGGACGGTTGTTAGGAGTTCAGGGTCAGTTTTCTCTGCTGAGCAGGTAGAGAACACACATTTTGAATGCCTGGTTCCTTTTAGAATGAGGTTCAAAGGAAGGTTGCTCTAAAGTCACTGGTAGCCATCAGGGTTCACCCAGCCCAGCCGCATGATGGCAGGCCTCAGTCAGGAAATGCTGGATCCAGTCCTCTGGGGGACTGACTACCCAGAGTAGGACAATAAGCCACAGACTAATATATTTCATGAAACCAAAATAGGCTACAGCTCTTCCTCCCGGGAAACCTGGCACTGAAGTTTCCCCACGCAAATGCAAAGCCTGGAGTGGAGACCCAAAGAAGGGCTGAGGGCATTCTGTTCAGTCTCTAAAGACAGAGCCACAGTTTCTCACACTTGACTAGAAACACAGGGCTGCTGACTGCTCAGATGGGAGCAGAGAGACAATGGGGCAGCATAAAAAGATCTCTGATTCCCCCCAAAGCATCTGGGACGTGTAGCCATCTTAATCACGCAGCAACTGACGGTGACCTAAAACTATACACTGAAAGGCGCTTTAGAGTTTTCACATCCTACACAAACGGAAAGGTGTCCCCAAATCTATCCTCTTGTGGCAAGCCAAAGCAGGGTGTATTATAAGCAACAGGCATCATTTTGCATGCCAGAAATGGGGATTTGTGGTTAGTGAAATATGAGTACTTAGCAATAAGCACACGTGAAGAAACTTACAGCTCATCCAGAACACATGGAGACCACACTGAGAGCAAACTGCTCGGAAAATGCAATGCATCCTTCTCTGGCCAACCTCCTGCCCCTGTCACCTTTTCCAGAAACCTGGTTGGAGCTGAAATAGGTAAGACTTTTGCTTCACCAGTACATTTACCACCCAAATAGCTCAGAAAGAGCTACTCGTGATTCACATAGTTCTAATTAAAAGCGTCTCTTTTTGTGCTGGAATTATCTGAATAATTATTTCCATTTTCCTTGGCCTTGGCAACAGAACCCCAAACTCTGTACAATCCTTGCCTTCACTGGATTAGTTCACTGGATCCAGTGTTTCCAAATTTGGCTTTTCCTCAGAATAACCTGCAGAGATTTGTTTCTTTGTTTTGTTTTTCAAGGAGGGATTCCAGGTCCCAGTCCAGATTGCTTAGTTAAAATCTTGTGGAGAGGAAAAGAGAGCCAGAAAGCTGTGCTGGCTTCTAACACATATGCAGGTCTAGTAACCCAACTGAGGGGGTGCCCTGACCAGTTAGGTGTAGGAATGGCTGAACCAGGGAACTTCCCTGATAGTCCAGTGCTTAAGACTCTGTGTTTCCACTGCAGGGGGCACAGGTTAGATCCTCGGTCAAGAAACTAAGATCCCACATGTCTTGTGGTACAGCCAAAAAAAAAAAAAGAAAGAAATGGCTGCACCAGATAACATGGCTTTCCAGGTCTCAGAGTACATTCTCTGTTTTATTTACAGAGTGAAGTAAATAACTTTGAAAGACCTTCTTGACAGAGACAGGACAGAAGGAGACTTTTCCAGAATCTGAGAGGCTCACACAGGAAGATTCAAGAGCAGGTCCTCTAATGACCCATTCCTAATCCATCCTCTCCTATCCTCAGAATTTTCTCATTTGCTGTAGGCACCGGAGACTCAAGTTTACCAGATACACAGTTGCATGGGCCTTCCAAAGCTGGGAAATGACTCGCTTCCCTACTCCACTCCATCTGCACAGAGGCCTTGTAATCCATCCCAGAATTCTGGCACGCCACCACAGACAGGAAATGAGGGCAAACAAAGACATATGAGAAAAGGGTCAAGTTGCTGGGACTCTTTGAACAGGAGAATCAAAGCCTCGGGGAGGAGCTGCTCACGGCTGGGAGGGCACTGGGGGTGGTGGGAGCGGGCCCGAGGCAGCTGGTGTGGCAAGCCGAGCACCCTCCACCAGTACTCACGCCCACACGGAACATCTGTTCACGCCCATGGACATGCAGGGAGCTTTTGTTGCGACTAACTGGGGCGGTGGGGGGGTGGTGGCGTGGCGGGGGGCTGAGGGGGGAGGGAGAAGAAGGCATTTGGTTGGGGTGGGGCTGGGAAAAGAGAAGAAAATGAACAGTTTGTCTTGGCACCTCCTCTAGCCCCATCAGCCTTGTGGTTTGAGACTCCAGTTACAAAGGCGATGGTCAAACACTAGACTCTGTTCTCACCAGAGGCTTTTATAAGGTTTTAGCAAAGCAGAGCTGCTCCTAGACCCAGGTAATCCCAAGTTGGGTGGGAACCTGTCTTAGGGTCCAGAGAAGCAGAATCACTGTGAGTGATGTGGAATAAGGCATTTATTACAGGGGTCAGACCTCATCCGACTGTGGGAAACAGGAGAGATACTGCCTTTGTGAGTGCATGCTAAGTCGCTTCCGTCATGTCTGACTCGTTGCAACGCAATGGACTGCAACTCAGCAGGCTCCTCTGTCCATGGGATTCTCCAGGCGAGAATACTGGAGCGGGCTGCTGTGGCCTCTTCCAGGGGCTGCCTCTGTGTCTGGTGCTAAACTTGAAGTTGCTATAGACTGGCTAGAAGAAAAACTGTACATGGACAAGAGCAAGGACAAACTGGAACCTACAAGAACTAACTGGGACCTGCATCTATCTTTCATCACCTCCAGTTCCCATGCCCTGGGTGATTTGCAGGAGACGAGAGCCACCTTCACTTCCAAGCTGCATATGCAACTGGCCAGGGATGCCCAGAAGCAGAGGACCTAGAGGGAGCTTCCCCAGGCAGAGAGCAGATCTGTGATGTTCACTGTTGGAGTGGGAAGAATGGCTGCTCTTTCCCTCCTGCCTTCTAAACCTCAGGCAAAATGTCTCTCGTAAGCAGCACTAACTTGATCCTGTAGAGAAAGGGAGAGTCTGCAGAAGGGCATTCTTGCAAAAGCACAGTAAGGTTTCCCCCCTGGTCTGAGACTGGTTTGGACAGACCCAGTGTTTCATTGGTGGCTCAGCAGTAAAGAACCCTCCTGTAATGCACGAGACGCAAGTTTGATCCCTAGGTTGGGAAGACAACCCCCTCCCCTCCCCGGAGTAGGAAATGGCAACCTACTCCAGTATGCTTGCCTAGAAAATCCCATGGACAGAGGACCCTGGCAGGCTACAGTCCATGAGGTCACAAACAGTCAGACACAACTAAGCGATTAATCAACAACAACAGCCTTTCAGTAAGTTTGGACTGAATTCTGGAGTTCTCCCAGTGGACAGAACTCCAAAAATGAACAGAAAAATGAATGCAGCTTCTCAGGTCAGCTTGCTGGGCAATACATGTCCAAAGTATCTTGGGAAGAAAAGGGAGAACACGAAGACTCTTCCAGGAGCAAAGAAATGGAAGCACATTCTGAGACTTCCTTGGATGACTGGGGGACACCGTGGGCATGCAGGGGGTTACCACTGCAGTTTGCACAGAAATAGAAAGGTGACCCCACTTTGTGTTCAGGGACGGGGATGCCTGGACAAGCTGGTCACACCAGTGAGTGGCCTATTATAGTGAGAATTTCACGAGAATTTCTAATTTCCCTAGCACTGCAAAGGAATCTGAGAGCCATTGCCTGGCTCTCCTCTCCAAACACCCCATCACCCCCTACTCTAGCCCCATCCCCGACCCCGACCCAGTCTCCCAGAGCAGATCCACTTCACGGGTCTCTAAACACATCGCACGCTTATGTGCTCTGGAACCTCCTGCACATTTGCTGTAGCCTCCACATGGAGAGCTCCCCTCATTCCTGCCCTTCTTCACACCCTACCTTGAATAGCAGATTCAAATTCCAAATCTCAGGTCAGGCGTCCCATCTTCCCTGACACCTGGGTCGTTTCATTCAAGGGACTCTCCGGTGTAGTCTATTGATAGAATTCTGAACTCACCATTTCCAAGGCACTTTATCTTTAAAGAAACTTAGTGTGGCTAGATAGTATCATCACCAACTCAGTGGATATTAATTTGAGTAAACTCTGGGAGGCAATGGAGAACAGAGGGGCCTGGTGTGCTACATGGGGTTCAATGAGTCAGATATGACTTAATGAGTGAACAACACAAATTGAGACCTACAGTAAACTGCACATATTTAAAATAAATACTCTAATTTCACATATAAGCAATATCATATGATATCTTAAAAAATGACACAAATGAACTTATTTGCAGAATAGAAATAGAATCACACCAAAGAAAACAAACTTAAAGTTACCGGGGGTAGAGAGAGGGTATAAATTAAGAGTTTGGGATTAACATATATATACTACCAAGTATAACATATATAACCAACAATGTCCTACTGTATAGCATGGGAACTAAAAAGTAAAATAAAGTGAATAACTTCATACATTTTTGACATAGGTATACACCCCGAAAGTATCACCATAGTCAGGATAATAAACAAATTCACCACCCTATAAGTTTCTGTATGATCCTTTATAGTTTCTCTCTCTTACCTCCATCCACATGTCAACTCTGATCAGTTTTTTAATCACTACAGATTAGCTTTCACTTTCTAGAGTTTTACTAAATGGACTCATATACTCTATTTTGCCTGTCCTCTCTCATACACAGCATAATTGAGATTCATCCATCTCATGTGTGTCAATAGCTCATTTCTTTTTATTGCTGAGTAGTACTCCACCGTATAGATGTACTACAGCTGGCTTATTCATTCACCTGTTGGTGGATATTTGGGTTGTTTCCTTGGGGATATTACAAATAAAGCTTCTATGAACACCACATATAAATCTTTTTATAGACATTATTTCCTTTTCTCTTGGGTAATACCTAGAAATGTAACAGATATATGGTGGGTGAAAAATAGAATGTTTTTTTTAGAAACAATGTTCATCAAAGTGATTGTACCATTTTATGTTCCCACCAGCATGTATGAAATTTCCAGTTTCTCCACATTCTAGCCAACACTTGACATGGTCAGTCTTTTTCATTTTCACCTAATGGGTCTGTCATGGTATTTTATTGTGGTTTTAACTTGCATTTCTCTAATGACTAATGATGTTGAGTATCTTACATGCATTTTTGCTATCCATATATTTTATTTGGTGACATGTCTCTTCAAATCTTTTACCCATTTAAAAATCTTCACATTATTATGTTTTGAAAGTTTTTAAATATATTTTATACAAGTTTTTTTTATCAAATATGTGGTTTATAAATATTTTCTCCTCCTAATCTGTGCTTTGTATTTTTACTCTCTTAACGTTGTTTTTTGAAGACCAAACATTTTTAATTTTGGTAAACACTAATTCATCAATTTATTCTCTAGTAATTGTTTATTCATCTCTACTAGTCAGTGGATTCCTAGAGGACAAAGACCATCAGCTACTATCTCTGGATTCCTAGCATCAAGACGATGCTTAGCACTTATAAGACACTGAAATTATAGCTGTTATAGTTATGTTACTACTCCTGGTTGTTATGGGAAAGCCCTTGGACTTCCTGGCATTTGCTGTGTAATAATTATTTCTATTTACAGGAAAAGAGATCTTTAATCAATATGATCATTTTTCTTAAACAAGGAATGCCTGTGAAGGTCTTTGTACATTTCCCCATAAGATATCTGTGTATTTGAATAGAGAGAATGAATAACAGGACACTCTCTCCTGAAGGCCCTTCATTTGAGCATCCTGCTTGCTCTTTCTATTAACCAGGGAGAGTCCTTTCTTTCTAGAATAAGTAAAGAAATATAACAGCATCTCCCCATGGGCAGAAGTCAAAGGCAACTTCACCAGGAAAGCAATTCAAGTAAATTTCACCATTAGCCACAGGAAAGATATTTCAACGAAGAGACAAAACATCTCCTCCATCTGTGAGAGCCACTCACTGCCTGGAGATCCTTCCAGTGATCCCACTATAGGCTGCTGGCCCCTGCCATGGTTTTCCACAAGAACCAGACCAGCAGTGATGACGGCTCCTTCAGGCTGATAGCAATGACAGGCCTATCTGAATATTGGTGGAATGTTAAACTCAACACAAAGTAAATAGGCATCTGTCTTCTAGACTCCTGAAGCTTCCATCTTTCACAACAAAGGTATCCTAAGGACAATTCCAGTTCTGGATATATGGGAGATTAAAATAACAACCAAAAACAACAACAAAACTATTGCTTCAAAAACCAAGATTTGCTGATAAAATACAATTTCAAAAATATATTGTTAGACTCACAAGAAAAAAAAATAAGTAGAAATTTTACGATGCGACAAAGGAGCATACAACCAGAGTAGTAGCTTAGAATCTAGTGATGCTGTGGTTACCACAGGGTGAATAATACACTGGCTTCAGTTTTAAAACTTAAGAAATAAGATGCTGGACCCAATGCAAGACTGAGAATTGGAATTAAGAACCCTCAAATTGGAACACTCAAAAAGTGATAGCCACTAAAAAGACAGACTAGAGAAAAATCTATAAGTACAGATAAATAAGAAGTTTGTCTGTCTCTGAATTCTAGATGAGTAAAAATGTCTCCTTGGGGAAACAGAAGACCCAGGCAGATCCAGGGTTAAATTACTCACATTTTCGAGGAACTCCTAGAGTTGAGAGATAAGTAAAATTTGATCCTATACCAGTGATAAATCTGAGGGTCCAAGAAAAAACAAAACCATTAATACCACAAGGCATTCAGGGAAGAAAAATAGACTAACCAATTAAAAATTTCAAAATCAACAAGGAGAAACCTACCATATGCAAAAGGCAGAACCCATAATAAATATAAGACTAGACACTCAAGAACTTGAAGTAATGGGATTAAAATCTTAAAAAGAATTTTTAAAAACACTGTGTAGTATTTAAGATAATTAAATATCCAAATTTTAAAAAGCAACCTTTAGAAAAGTCACATAACAGACAGACAGTAGAGGTTCTAAAGAGTGTGACTAGTAAGCTTAATCTAAAGAACATTTTTGGATCTCAATCTACTCCCAAAAATGGTAACCCTTCAAGCTCTCCTGTGTTCAGAAATAGTTCATGGATCAATAAAATAATTTTAATTATAAAATATATATTATAAAATATTTTTTACTGCAAGAAATGAAAATACATACATCAAGATGTGGGGGATGCAGCTATGCTGTGCTTAAAGGAAATGTTTTATAATGCATATAACAGAACTTAATAAAGATTCAATTAGTAAGCTAAACATCCAACTCAAAAAGTTGGGAAAAAAGCAACAGAGTAACCCCCCCATCAAAAACTGAATAATAATGGAAATTTTAAAAATCAGTAAAAATGAAAGTTGCTCAGTTGTGTCTGACTATTTGTAACCCTGTGGACTGTATCCCACCAGGCTTCTCTGTCCATGGAATTCTCCAGGCAAGAATACTGGAATGGGTAGCTATTTCCTTCTCTAGGGAAAAATCAGAGGGAAATTAATAAATTACAGAAAAGAAACAATAGAAAAACAATAAAATGATCCGGAGGGACGATGTGGGGTCTGTCTCTTATACACATCTAGAACCCTCTCACTCCATGTCTCTTATGTCTCCTGAATTGACATTCAGGTCCTTTACCAGTAGAACCAACTGGGAAGCCAAGAGTACATTATATAAAAACACAGAAGTTCTTCACAAATGCATGCAGGTATATATATTTCAAATTTAGAGATACAGAGTCACTTAGCAAATGAATATGGCACAAAGACTAGTATCTGGTTGCACACTCCATGACAGACAGCATGTCATGTATAGAAAGATTTGAGTAACAGTCACTGTACAACTTTCCAAGCTGCCCAAGCTGTTTGGGTTAAAGTAATAATGATGTCTTGATAGTAATATCAAGTTTGTCCATTTTCCTTACAATATAACTAATAATATTTCTCAAAATAAGATTTGATAATATAGGAAAAAATAATATTCAATACCAGCATAAACTTTGTTAAACGTTGTTTTCATTTACATCATTTTTATTTGGTGATCACAACAACAGTACATTATAGATAAGTTTTTATAGACCAAAAAAGAAAGAAACACACACACACACAAATATAAAGAAAGTTATCTTCATTTAGCAGTTAATACCATTTTTGTACAACAGGTGAGTTGCAGTACTGTGATATACATGTAGATATATGAATTCCAGATTCACCTTTTAAAATTTTAGCATGGGAATTCTTTAACTGTTTTAGGAAATTAGAGAGTGAATATGTTCCAAGAAGGGGAGTATTTCCTGAGTCTTTTACCGATATATTCTTTACTATCTCAGCAGTTAGTGAAATAAGGCTGTAAACAACTTTATGTTTTTTCTACAAAAGCAGTATTTTATCTATTTTCCCCTTTATACTGCATTCCCTTGGTGATTATAAACTTCTTATTGAGACAATTAACTTAATTAAAAAAAAATTTGGCCCTAGTTTAAATTTTAGAAGCATTAGAACAGGGTACTAACATCATTTGGCAAGTTTAAATGCTCATGGAATTTACTTTAAAGGACCCAAGTGAATCTCTTAGCACATAAAGAGCTAGAAGAGTTCATTAGATCAGACATATATAACAATTACTAAAGCAGCATTTTAAATAGCTGAAATTTATATGATTACAAGTCACTTTGTTTTATTAAAATGATCTATTAGAAGTAAGCAGTCTATTTTACCAAGCTGGCAATGCAGGCTGGATTTTTCTTTTTAATGAAAAAGACAACACAGTTCTTAAATTTGGGTTTGATGGCCTCAAATTGTCCACTCTTATTTTGCAGTACATGAATTTAGACCAAGAAAGGATAGGTGTATTTATAAAAACTTTCCATTTCCTCACACAAACAGGAGGACCAAGGAGGATGAACAATAATCGCAGTCCTCCGAGGACATCTGAAATATCCTGCATTTTCTCCTTGATCTCTACATTTCTAATGAGAAATTGAGGATGAGAATGAAAAGCAAAATAGAAGGTGAACTTTAAACTCTACTATTGCAGTTGAAGTCTGAATTTAGGAAGCAAATGTTGAGACAGAGTTAAGAGTAAAGAAAGTTCATTAGGGAGTGACATCTGAATGGAAAACAGCAGGCACAGAATCAGACAAGGGAGTTGTGGTACAATACAGATCTAACAGAGTCTCTGTTTGCCCAAGAGGCACGGGA